>CM068742.1:32128628-32713760 GCA_035084275.1 Hydrolagus colliei
TGTCACAGAATATACTGTAAAGTGAATGGACTGTATATTTGTGGGCGAAATGCGGCAGCCAATTGTGCACAAACAGTCGTGGATTGAAATGACCAATTTTGGAGGGATTATTATTAGGCGTGTGGAATAAGGGAACTTGCCCAAGGTTTCTCCCTGACCTCCCTGGATTCGAACACAGATCTCACACGTCTAAGGCGAGTGCTCTAACCACTGAGCTACAGGTCTCCATAACACATGTTTTAATATTTTTGAAAAAGTTTAAGACAAAATAAAGGTTGTGATTCCCGCTTGTGCACCATCACCCCACACAAACACAGTTAGGAGAAGCCCTGAGATGTGGACTTTAGCTTTTACACAAGCTGGTGTTTGTTATTCAGAGATTGTTGTGGGGGGAGATAGTAGCAGGTCTCATGTTGGACAGTAACTACCAGTAGCCTCTTATCAAATCATCATCAAAACAAAACTGATTTGATGATGGGCTATTGCATCTCTGAATTTGAGGGCTAACTGATCCTACAATTGCCGGTGTAAAGCTTGGATCAAAATATCTATCCCACAGATGTTATTGCACTGGTACATGCATAACTTAGAATTGTTGAAATGTGACTAAACTAAAACCAATTAATAATTTAAGAAAATTCAGAAATAATTAACAATATAGTTTTATCCTCGAGCTCAGGGATTCCTAACCTTGGGTCCTGACCCAAATCAGTGTCTTGGGGATCCTCAGTAGGGTCGCGAAGGGTCATCAGATAAACTTTTTTTGCTTTTTTTTAATGCTGAAAAGTACCGCTGACCAATTTGTATGAAAGATCGTACTAGTGAGTTGTGCTGAGTCCACTAAAGAGACGGAGATATTGTCTTGACTGAGCTTTGCTTCAGTCGCGCAGTCACCCCCTAAGGGTTGGGGGTCCAGTTGGTGGCTAATTTAGGGTCGTAGCAAAAAAAGGTTGGGAACCACTGCTCTAGCTGCTAATGGGTATTTGTATGTTCATATGAGATTTCCCAATTAAAACATCTTATTAGCTTTGTTATTGAGGTACCAACTTACATAGCATTGGTCACAATAATACTATGTTTAGAAAATGATCCAACTTCAATAAAGAACACTGAATGTATTTAAATTTGTAGTGAACTACTATGCCTGAGACTCAAAAATCCTCTTTGTTTGTTGTCTTTCGTTGTCTTAGAATTCAAGAACTTGCTAAATGTTTGAGCAAGTTCAAACCGTCTGTGGAAATCTAGTTTTTAGATTAAGTTCTGTGGAACTTCAGGCCTTTGATGTGTTGGTTAGTAAATAGAATATGAATGACTATTGTTCAGCAGAAATAAATGGTTTGTTAAAAAATGTATCATCTAGACATCTTTTGAAATAAACTAGAATGGGTAACTGAAGCAAATCATATTGACCATTAATTGATCGCTTTGTTTCAATATACAGTGTTTTTTTTAAAAACAAGATAGAGACGTTTAGGATTGCAAAATAACCACAGTCTGTAGTTGCATTTGGCAGCTTTACAGCTGTTGGAAGTGGTTGGGAAAACTATGGATTAATAAACTGTAAGGTTTCCTGGAAAGTGGGGGAGAAAATAACAGCTGGTGAAATTCTTCTCTGTTGATGATACAAACATCTTACTGTAGTCAATCAACTTAGGCTTGATATCACCCTTCTACATTGCACTCCTTTAATACCCATTTCTACTGAATTAAAACAAAGACAAATGGACAAACCAACGCTGACAATGGATGATTTGAAACAACAAACTTTTATGTTGTAGAAAGGAATTGTGACAGAGAAGCTGATTACTCTAGATTTTGTAAAAGAATGCCTCATAAAGGCCATCATTTAGCAAGGGATGTTTCGAATGCTTTTGGAAATAAAACTATAATGGAAACAAGCATAGCTGGAATGCTTCCAGAGTGATATGGGCGAAATACAACAAGTTAGTAGATATGACATGTGCTTTCTCTGTACTGACATATGCAATGAAAGATCCTTTTGTAGCACAAAAGCAGCTGCATTTGAAATGGCCCATGAAAGTTTTTACATCCTTCCAATAGGGGGATATTGTACAATGGTTTGATTAACTCTTATCATTTTGAATTTGCTTGTTTGCATTTGCAGGTGTCGATGTTGCAGTTTACATCCTTTCTTGGAACAATTTGGTTTTTATTTCCATTAATTGTGTCTCATATGTTGACACCAGGAGCCACAGACTGCAGCAGTTTCCTTTAAATCAGCTTTGAACTTTTCATGATGTACAACGGTGCTGTTAGAAATTAACTTTCAATCATGATTGTATTGTGAGTACTAAAGATGTTTTAGCTTTTTTTGCTGCACTTTTCCTATTGGTATGTTTGTAATTCTTGTGGAATGGTTTAATCTTGTAAACGATAGTTGAAAGAAGCAAATGGGAGTAACGTCAATGTGTTGTGCCCGACTAATGTATATTGCTGTCATGAAGATGTTTGCCCAAATTAATTTCAAGATTAGCTAAAATTTGGGCTATGGTTGCATTTTGCATGGTGAGTGAAAGGCTTGCAGCAGCATTGGCAATGTGTTAAGTGTTCTCTCAATTTGACATTTTGTAAAACTGCCATCTGTCCGGACTAATGCTGTCCATTAACAGTTGTGGGATGTTTAACTTTTATCCATTTCATACAAGCAACTTTTATGAACCTGCACTCCAGGTTCTTAAATTGGTGTACACAAATTAATGTGAAAGAACCTCCTTCAAAACACTTTTTATATTGTTTGCAGTTATTTTCCAAGTAAATTGAATTGGTATACAACGTATTATGCTGGTGCATTGTTTTGCTATAGAGAAAATCTTAATTACAGCCTCACTGGTTGGTGGATACAGCTGTAGCGTATGGACTTCAAGCTCACTGATTTAGTCCATCCAGGAAGTTGCTGGTCTAAACTGGGAAAGTTAAAATTGTACTGGAGTTAGTGGAGGCAAGGGGACAGAGCAGACAGGATTCCTGCTCCTAGTCGTCATCGTCCCCCACTGCAACATCCTTTACTGTTGAGCGGGCAGATGGGAGAGATCCCACTCACCTGTGATGCCCACTATAATTGAACGATTTGGTGACATACAGCCAAGGTTCTCATATAAGCAGACCAGGCCAAATGCCAGTGGGAGAAAATTGGGCTCTGTGTGTGTGTTTGTGTGTGTACATAGTTAACAAATCCTTTTTGCCAGACAAACCTGCATCAGGTCCACCTATAATGGTATTGTGTTCGATTTATCAGAAAGGATGTAAAACAGCTACAGCAAGCAGAAAAGAGATGTATAAGAGCAGTGGAAATGTTTTCATACCATGCTGCCTAATTATGTGTAATTATGTTGCTGATTGTAGTTCTGAAGGTGGCAGCAAACTGTGAATAAAAACAAAGTGGCATTTTGCAGTTGGAGGCAGCAGACGCCCCCACAATTGGTAATTTCCCAACACATGCCACCTCGGCAATGTAAACGCAGAATAGCTTGGTTTCACAGGCAACAAAGGCATGTGGGGATGACTGGCTGGAGGTCTACCAACCAGCCCAGCAAAGCAACACAATTGTGAGGTTTTATCCCATTACGCAACCACTGAGCCTACTTGTCATGACTAATGCAGTTTATGGATGTGGGAAATGTATTATTTCCCATGCTAGAGAAGCTGTATTAAAAATAATTATGGATCGGAACAACATTGCAATAGTCATCCTGTTAACATTTTACAGGTTGCAAGGAAGGATATTGGTCATGTTAAAATCCGTTTTGTAAAACAAAATGTCCGTATTATTTTTCCCCTGGCAAAAGAAGTACATTTGTTTTTAATAAATCAGTCTCTGAATCGCCCTGACATTTTGCATTGAGATGTATTAGTACATAAGGTTTGTGTTCATATGAGCTGTAACATTGAAACATTGGTCTGCTTTCTGTCAGTTATATTTTTCAAATAGTTTTCTTGCGATTTTTGCTGTGTTTGCATTGGAGAATTGCAACATTGATCCAAATATTTCACTATTTCTCTGTGCCAACAGGATACGGTTCCAAATTTGCTGTAGAGACAGCCTATTTTGTCTGTTTTCTGCGTACTGTGTTCCTTGGAAACTGGGTCAGATAATGGCAAAGCAGAATACACAGTTTCAGCATCCATCAAATTTTTAAAAATCCTTAGCGAGCAGTCAGTGCTTCTCTACCATTTCAAAGTAAGGTATCATTTTATATGTTATCTTTAAAATTTTGCTAGGTGTCAAAATGCTAGAGTTATCCATTCTTTAGAAACCAAGCCTGTAATATAAGGAACATTAGAACAGGAATAAGTTATCTGGTTCATTAGGCGTTTTCCGCCATTTTCTTAGACTGTGGATGATCTACAATACATTAACACTTTCCGCCTAATAATAATCCCTCCCCCCAAAAATACAATAATAAAACTGGTCATTTCAATCCACGACTGTTTATGGAACACTGCTGTGCACAATTGGCTGCCGCGTTTCACACACAGATATGGTCAATTCACTTTACAGTATATTCTTTGAAGCACTTTGAGATGTCTGGAAGACGTGAAAAGCGCTATATCAAATGCAAGGATTATTATTATTATTAATGCTCTAAATGGGAGAAATTCCACTTAGCATTTGTGGAGTCCTGTAGCTCAGTGGTTAGAACACTTGCCTTGCAAGTGAGAGACCTGGGTCCAATTCCAGGCAAGGCAAACCTTGGGCAAGTTTGCTTACTCCTCATGCCTTGTAATTCATCAGAAAAAAAATTACTTGGTCATTTCATTCCACGAGTGTTTGTTGGACACTGCTGTGTGCAATTGGCTCCTACGCTTCAACTACAAATATACAGTCAATTCACTTTACAGTATATTCTGTGAAGTGCTTTGAGACATCTAGAAGATGTCAAAAGCGCTATATCAAATGCAAGGATTATTATCTGACAAAGGGTCAACAAAACATTGACTTACTTTTCCTTTCTCCATAGATGCTGCCTGACCTGCTGAGTGTTCCCAGCGATTTCTGTTTTTGTTTCAGATTTCCAACATCTGCAGTATTTTCTATTTTTAGTATTATTATTTCAGATTGTCCAAAATTTGGAAAAATTATTGTATTCAATCTTTGAAATCGATTATTTGTAGTTATTAAAATGACCTACAGAAACCTTAACCCCAAATTGGGACAAAACTTAATTCTGTACCAAATTCTGTATGCTCTGAAATACTAAGTCAATATAGTAAATCCAGACCCAGGTAGAATTCCTAACACATTGTGCCTTTCTCTATAACGGAATATGAGCCTATTAATCTTATCCCCACTGGTTCGAGGTCAGACTCAGCCACTATCAAGTGCTTTGGGACACTACCCCACATAAAGAGCGCTATATAAATGCAAGTTATTTTAAGATAATTTTAAATGCTTCCACTGCCTAGCCCCACAAATCTCTGAAGTCCTACTCCCCACGCACTCCTTCTGGTTTGATAACTCGGGCATGCTGAATGTCCCCTTCACTAAATGTCTGTGCCCCACTCCTACACCCTGTGCTTTCAAGCTTTCTAAAAATCTACCTCTTTGCCCGCATCTTTGGACAACTCTATCCAATCTCTTGCATTACTCGCGCTCCCACTGTCTGTAAAGCTGTTTGAGACCTACATTAGACCTACGACCCAAGCGGTCTGAGACGCCGCCCGAGTTGGAGGGCGCTATATAAATCCAAGTTGCTGTTGTACATTTGTCTACATGGAAGGTGTTATATAAATGCATAAAATATATGATTGTTAAGATCTTGTTAAGTTTATGTATTTCAATGAGGCACAGGCAAACTTGTTATAGCCTCACCATTCAATGAAGCATTGCCTCAGTCTACAGGGGAACCTACACTAACCGGAAGCAAAGTACACCTGGCTTCCGGCATTAACCAGCTGGCTTCCTGCGCTTAAAAAATTATTTTCATCCAGGTTATCAGGTCACCATTGATTTTACTTCCTGTGTGCATGTATGCTAAGCGCAGGAAGCACCACCAATGTTACTTTGCCAGTGAGGTTTCCCTGTACCACTACTGATTCCACATAAGGAATTGTAGACAAGCATTTTTAGCATGTTGTTATGCTGTGACACATTTTAATATCCTGTTTTGCAACTGTACCTCAGAGAGAATGTTGAAAGCATTCATCTTGATTTTTGAATTAAGAAATAGTAGCTGTCTGCTTTGCTTCCCAATATCACATAAACATTGCAGTCACAAGATTAGCTCTGTCGATGTGCAGGATTACTGTAGTTTAAAATGCCCACTAGTTAATAGGGTTGACTGGTTTAATTTATATTACAAGGTATGAATTATCTTCTTTAAAAAATTCCTGGCTGTAACAATGAGAGTCACTGCTCCCATTCATTTTAAATTAAAACATAAAAACTGAACTTTACATTACGAGAGCTCTTTATCATTTCAAATTGTCTGAAAGCACTTTGCTAAGTATTTTTGTCAAATGTAAGAGAATTGTAGTTCAGCGCTTTGTGGCCAAACAAAATAGCCATTTGCACCTGAAATAGTTCTAAGTGGTTGATTGACCTGCTGATGTTATCTCCGCTTGTGTCATCAACAATAACATAATTACATTTGTAGAGCGCCTTTCATGTTGGGAGGACGTCCCAAGGTGCTGAACAATCAGTGGACAACAACCTGAGCAAGGTGGGTGGCCGATAGGGTTGGGATGAGTGAGCGCAGGGAGCACGGTCAAAAAAGAGGGTTTTGAATTGGGCATTGAAGGAGGCAAGGGAGGGAGTAAAGCGAAGGGATTGTGGGATGGCGTTCCAAAGAGTTGGGGTAGAAAGGCTGAAAGCCCGACCGCCGATGGCAGCCTGATAGTAACATGTCTTGTGTATATTACCCATAGGTAAAATAAAGGAGTGGTGATACAAAGTTTAATTTTAAAAAAAGTAATTTACTTGATGAAAACAGGTTTAAATTCTCAGTTTCATTACATTTTTATGTTCGATTACATTGGCCATGTAGACAGTTCTGCTTGTGCAATGTGCAACATGACAATAGAGAGTGCTTACTCGATTCTAGACTAACAGAAATTTCCGTTTCCGTAATCTGATTTGGATATTCTTAAACAGAGTGATTTTTGAGGGTTTTTTTGCAAGTGTTAATACTCCCAACACACTGAGAAAAAAACTGGTACCTACATGGTAATTGTAGTCAATCAGTTCACAACACCTTCCTTCAAAAACCAAATTGTGTCTTGTCTAAAAACAATTCGCACTTGTATAGCACCCTCCACACAGGGCAGACTCTCATAAAGCTGTAATGTATGACTGACTTCACATTTGATGTTTTGCTGATATATATAAAACAATTATCGAGCAACTTCTTAATTATTTTATTAATTTAGAAATGGTGTACCATATAAAAACAGTCCATTGTTTTCTTAGGAAATGATAAAAATAATTCCCAATTTAAACATGAAAAAAAACTTTGAAACTATTTAATGAAACCAGAAATTATACTTGTTGTATCAAATGCCTTGTTTCGGTTTCTTAATCTAGCCTTTATCGATTCTGAAACATCAAATTTTTTGTGTCATTGCATTACAATGAATTTTAGCAAAGTACAGTAAAAGCCTGTTCATCCGTGACCCGATCAACCGTAACTTCCATATAACTGGCACCTCAAAAAAAAGGTCTCCATTTGAATAACCAGATCTTATCCGGCACAATTGTGGTGGCGCATTTAATGAGTTGATTGTCGCACAAGAGTACAGTACGATTAGTTCTGAATGCTGCCGGTAGTGGCACTTCCAGTTTTTCCTCTCCCCCTCCTTTTTCTTTCTTTCTTTCTTTCTTTCTTTCTTTCTTTCTTTCTTTCTTTCTTTCTTTCTTTCTTTCTTTCTTTCTTTCTTTCTTTCTTTCTTTCTTTCTTTCTTTCTTTCTTTCTTTCTTTCTTTCTTTCTTTCTTTCTTTCTTTCTTTCTTTCTTTCTTTCTTTCTTTCTTTCTTTCTTTCTTTCTTTCTTTCTTTCTTTCTTTCTTTCTTTCTTTCTTTCTTTCTTTCTTTCTTTCTTTCTTTCTTTCTTTCTTTCTTTCTTTCTTTCTTTCTTTCTTTCTTTCTTTCTTTCTTTCTTTCTTTCTTTCTTTCTTTCTTTCTTTCTTTCACTGTTTCTCTGACGGATACTACATTGCCTGTCTAGCTTGACTGTATCGTGGGTTTATACACTGTTTTAATGGGGGTTGAGAGAAAGACAGAGAGGCAGGGAGAGAGAGGGTGGGGAGTGGGGGGAGGAAGAGAGGGAAAAAGGGGGGAGAAAGAGAGAGGAGTGGGCAGGGGGGAGAGAGGTGGGGAACAGGAGCGAGAGAGGTGGGGAACAGGAGCGGAGAGAGAGAGAGAGAAGGGATGAGTTGATTAATTTAGATGGAAAATGAGAGGAGTGGAGTGGGGTTGGGTTTGGAGCCATTGAGATGCCAGACTGACTGAGTGTTTTGTGTGAAAGAGAGAGGGGGGGAAGGAGGGAGAGAAAGAAAAAAAGGGGAAAAATCGACAATACCCCTTTAAGAGGAAAAAACTTCCATCCGCCGTTGTAGAAGTTTGCTTTGTGATTGTGTGCTGTGTTTATAGACTGTAATAAATATTTATTGCTTTATTGGTAAGTATCCATACATTTTTTTGTGTTGGGTTTTCGGCAACTTGCCACCTGAATATACGGCATGCCGTTTAACCAGCATTGACCAGATCTCGAGGGTGCCGGATGAACAGGCTTTTACTGTACCTTGGTACATTTTTGGTTGCTTTGTACCTTTGTGTCTGAGTGGATGCAATGGGTAAATGTGTTTTTTATAAATAGTGTTCTGGTATTTTATGACCTCCTGAACAGGCAGATGTTTGACTTGGTTTAACTTCTCAATTAGAGGAGAGAATCCCTGGCAGCAAAGCATTCCCCTAAAAATACATTAGAGTCTCAATCTTAAGTATGAGCTCAAGTCCCAATATGGAGTACAAACCCGTAGCTTTCTGGCTAGAGAGGAATTGATACAGAATGAGAAGGGTATACTAAAAGTGGCACAGTGAAGACACGAGTTGACATGATATACTCATAGTTCCCTGCTAGATATGCAATTTAATGGTGATAGATAATGTCTCACATTCTTGCCTCCAAGTCAGAAGGTCATAGGATCAAGCCTTGTATTGGGACTTTGAACTTGTATAATCCAGGCTGTCAGTCTCTCAGTCCTGTGGGGAATGCTACATTGGTGGAGATACCTTGATTCAGCATCAACTGCCTGTTCAGGTAGATGTTAAAGATCCCATGGCATTGCTGTACTCAAAGAAAGAGTTTCTTCCAGTGTCCTAGTCAAAAAAAATTATACTTTGATGCATGACTGTTAGTAGAACTTTTCCATGTCTAAATTGGCTGCTGCATTTGCCTACACATTATAGTATATGCTGTGAAGCATTGTGAGATGTCCTCCTGATGTGAAAGGTACTATACCAAATGTAAGGATGATTACAAATAATATCCATCACTTTTTTGAGAACTATTTTCATCCCCGTAGCCTTTCATGCTGAGTTGTGAGAATGTAAAATGTACTGTCCCTGTACCATATATGCAGAATTGTTGGATGTTTTAAAGAAAGATCAATCGATGTTTGGATACATATGTTGTAAAATGACATAAATAACCATTTATAACTGCTGTGGTCCAATAAGATGGCAGAACAACCTTGACAGGCTAAATTCTCCTGTCTCTTAAGTCTTTGAATTGTTCCAACATGAAGTTATAACATGGAGATTGACTGGAGCATTGAAGATTGGGATTGAGTTCACATCAAATCTGCTGTCATTTTATAATTAGCACTGCACGCTGGTTATGGTCTGACATTTGTAACACTGCAGGTTAGTGGATAAATGGAATGACACAAAGAAGCAGCTGTTTCTCTTTTTTAAATGTAAATTATGGCATTGGGAGGCTGACCTCACGGTCCACCGGCAAATCTGGCTGGACCGCATCAAATTTTACTGCTCCGCCCTAGCCACCGCCAAATCAGCCTTCTACTCCAGGATAATCCTGGAAGCGAAGGACAACCATCGCCTCCTCTTCGCCACCACCAACCAGCTCCTCCGCCCCCCCCCCCCCCGTCTCGCTTCGAAGATCCTCTCCTCAAATGCATGTTGCGAGGAGATGTTGGACTTCCTCAAGTCCAAAATAGAGAGAATCCGCTCTGCGGTTTCCTCCCCCCATCTCTCCTCCACCTCCGCCCCACCATCCGTTATTTCAACCCCCACCCACCCCCCCTTTCATACTTTCATCCCCACCTCCCCGTTTTCAGTCACAAAAATAATCACCTCCATGAAACCCACCACGTGTTCATTGGACCCCATCCCCACCCCCCTCCTCCGCACCCAGCTCCACCTTTTGCCCCCGCTCATTTCTGACACCATCAACCTTTCCCTCTCCTCAGGCACCGTCCCTACCTCCCTTAAAACAGCCACCATCACCCGTATCCTGAAAAAACCCTCCCTTGATGCGTCACAGCCATCAAGCTACCGACCCATCTCCAACCTCCCGTTTTTATCTAAGGTCCTTGAAAGAGTGGTTGCCTCCCAGCTCCACTCTTTCCTCTCAACTCACTCACTCCTTGAACCCCTCCAATCAGGTTTCCGCCCTGCTCACAGCACGGAAACTGCCCTGGTTAAGGTTACAAATGACATCCTAATTGCCTGCGATCAGGGCTCCCTCTGCCTCCTCGGCCTCCTTGACCTGTTCGCTGCGTTCGACACAGTCGATCACACCATCTTCCTCCAACGTCTTTCCTCCCACCTCAACCTTCAAGGCACAGTCCTTGACTGGTTCCACTCTTATCTGACACACCGCCTACATTTTGTATCTTCTAACGGTTTCTCCTCAAACCCCCGCACAGTTTCTCATGGCGTCCCTCAGGGCTCTATCCACGGCCCCCTCCTTTTCACCATTTACACGCTCCCTCTGGGCGATGTCATCCGCAAACATGGGGTATATTTCCACATGTATGCGGACGACACCCAGCTGTACCTTTCCGCCTCATCCCTCAACCCCCAGACCATCGATGTTCTGACAGCATGTCTGTCCGACATTGAGTCCTAGACGAGGGACAACTTCCTCCAATTGAACGTGAGCAACACCGAGGCCCTCCTGATTGGCTCAAGCCAGCGCCTCCGCACATCGGGCGCTGCCAGCCTCAACATCCAAGGCTGTACTCTCCACCTCACAAAGCCAGTCAGGAACCTTGGCATCACGTTCGACCCCAAACTCTCCTTCCTCCCCCACATCCGTGCCTTGACTGGCACCGCTTATTTCCACCTACGCAACATTGCCAGGCTCCGCAACTATCTCACCCCCCACGCTACCAAAACACTCGTGCACGTGTACATCACCTCACGGCTGGACTACGGAAACTCTCTCCTCGTCGGCCTCACCAGCTCCTCCATTCACAGGCTGCAGGTCATCCAAAACTCTGCAGCCCGTGTACTATCCCGCACCCGCCTCCGTTACCACATAACCCCCACCCTCGCCGGTCTCCACTGGCTCCCCATCCTCCAGAGGATCGAGTTCAAGATCCTCGTTCTTACCTTCAAGGCCTTACACGGCCTTGCCCTGCCCTATTTATCCGATTTACTCTCCCTCTATAAGCCCACCCGGACTCTCCGTTCAGCAGGACTTGGCCTGCTCCAAGCCCCCCGCCCAAACCGCCCCACCTTCGGAGGCTGGGCCTACAGTTTCTCCGCTCCCACCCTGTGGAATTCCATCCCCCAATCCCTCCGCCTTATTTCCTCCCTTTCCTCTTTCAAGGCCGGTTTGAAGACTTTCCTCTTCGACCGTGCCTTTTGTTCCTCCCCGAATTTTTTGACCTCCCCTACGTGTTTCACCCCTTCCCGAACACTCCCCTCCCAGCTCAGGTCACACACCTCCTGTGCAACACCTTGGGACGTCCTCCCAACTTGAAAGGCGCTTTATAAGTTTAAGTTGTTGTTGTTGTTGCTGAGTTGAGAGATTTTCAGGTGTAGGTAAAGAGAGTGATCCCGAAATAGATTTGTTTGGTGAGCGATGTTCAGCGTGGATTCAAAAAGCCAGGAGAAGCATTGAACACTCTGGGTTTGTGCAACAACTTCAGTTGTTAAGTTGCTCATTAGTACTATGCAGATGGCTTAATGGACCAGAATCTTCAAACTCTTTAAATGATCCAATTGGTAGTATTAGCTTCTATCAGTGTCTTTTATTTTAGCGTTGATCAAAACGGCCTTTCCGGGTTAAAGGATTGTTGGAGTATATCTACCAGCACGGACAAGTTGGATCAAATGGCCTGTTTCTGTGAATGTAATGTATATAAATGTCTTACAAATGTACAAGTAGTTATCAAACACATAAGATTCAGGCGACTAATACATAAATGTCTCCTTGATACCATGCCTTGTTTTTGTTTCAATTGGTACTGGCACTACCTGTATGTAGCAGTAAATTTGAGATTTGCAATGCCTTCAACTGAAATGCATGAAGACACTTACCCAAAGGCAGGCACATGAGGCGGAGGTGCAGAAGTTATTAGCTTCCAAAGAAAATTATTGAGCATTTTCATGAACACTTTCAGTGATTATGGATCTTAGGTTTAAACCTTGTGCACTGAAACTAACAATCTAACAATCAGGTCTTAAATGGCTAAATTATGAGGACAGGTTGCATTAACTCTATTCCCTTGAGTTTAAAAGGTTGAGGGTTGATCTGATTAAGGTTATTAAAATAATAAACAGACTTGATAGGGTAGATACAGATAAACTATTTCCTCTGTTGGGGTGTCCAGAACAAGGGGATATAATCGTTCGCCCACATATATACAGTCAATTCACTTTACAGTATATTCTGTGAAGAGATTTGAGACATCTACATGAAGTGGTAAGGCGTTATATCAAATGCAAGGATTATTATTATAATCTTAAAATTAAAGATAGGCAGTTTTGGAGTGAAACTAGGAGGCAGTTTTTCACCCAAAGAGTAATGGAAATCTGGAACTCCACCAAAAGGCTGTGGATGCTGGATAAATTCACATTTTCAAGACTGAGGTGGATAGTTATTTGTTAGTTCAGGGTATAATAATATTAGTCCTTGCAATTGATATAGCACTTTTCATGTCATCTAGATGTCTCAAAGTACTTCATAGAATGTACTGTAAAGTGAATTGATTGTATATTTGTCGGCAAAACGCAGCAGCCAATTGCGCACAGCAGTGTCCCACAAGCAGTTGTGGATTGAAATGATCAATTTATTATTGTTTTTTTGGAGGGATTACTATAATAAGGAGATAGCAAGGGCAGGTAATTTGACTCAAAGTAAAGATGATATTATATAAATAATCTTATAGAATGGCCGAACTGGCTCAAGGGGCTGAGTAGTCTATTGCTGTTTCTATGAACCTCATGGATTTCTGTACTACAGACTAAGTTTGAAAAATCCCCAATGCAAGGGGAATTACTTAAACCCACAAAAAAGGAATGCAAAAGGTCAGATAATTGGGTCAGGTATTCTTATTGCCGGAGTCTATAAAAATGCAATTAGTGCAAAATACATTGGAAAGAAAATGTCAAAGATGCCAAGCATTTGGGGTTAAAAATGAATAAACAAAATGTACAGATATGAGGAATCCTGTAGCTCAGCGGTGAGAGCACTCGCCTTGCCAGTGAGATACCCAGGTTTGATTCTAGGCAGGGCAAAACCATGGGCAAGGTCCACACGCCTGATAACAATTGCTCAAAACAAATCTAAATCCACGACTGTGTGTGGGACACAGCTGTGCACAATTGGTTGCTGTTTCACCCACAAAATATACTCAATTCACTTTATAGAATATTCTGTGAAGCACTTTGAGATGTCTAGAAGACGGCTTCTTCTAGACATCTCAAAGTCACAAGGATGACAATTATTAGAAGGATGATTATTATTATTATTATTTATTATGTGCTTCAATGACATAAAATGTGGTCCAAATCAAGGGAAGTCTTCAAGCTAATCTGATCAGAGTCATAATGTCATCAAAAACTGTTCTAATGCCTTGAAATTATGATCACAAGCGGGTATTATAAAGTTTAAACAAAATCTGTTCTAACAGCCTCCTAACACCGTCTCACACCAGCCACCAAAACTCTCATGTATGCATTTATAACATTCAGGCTTGACTTGTTAAACCTTGCTTGTCAGTCTCCTCGAAACTCCACCCTACACAGGCAGTAGATCATTCAGAACTCTATAGACCATGGCCTCTTCCGCGCTAGGCTCTGGGACCACATCACCTCAATCCTTGCCCCACTCCACTGTGTCCTCACACAGAGAATACAGTTCAAGATCCTGGTCTTCACATTCAAATCCCAACATGGCCTCGCTCCCTCCTACCTCTGAGACCTCCTAACCTCCTGCCAGTCTACCCGCTACCTCTGCTCAGTGCCCTCCAGCCTGCTTCAAGTCCCCCGCCTCGCCCGCCCTACCATTGACAGGCAGCCTTCAGCCGCTCTGCCCCCACCCTCTGGACTCCATCCCACGGTCCCTCCACCTCGTCCCATTCCACATCTCCTGTAAGACCCACCTCAAGGTCCTCCTCCTTGACCATTCAAACAGTCTCCTCCCACCATCTGCCCTCCACCCTCCCCAAACCCTATCCACTGTCTGTCCAGCGCCCTGGCATCTTCCCGATGTGAAGGGCGATATACAAATGTAATTTTGTTGTTGCGAGTAAGTGACATGTGTTTGTATGTCAGTCTGGCTCACTCTTGCCTTTGCGTCAGGAGATTGAGGGATTATGAAATCCAACCCCACTTTTGCGACTTTGAAATGTTAATACTGTAAGCATTCCGGGAGGCTACATAGCCTAAAGGGTAGGGAACGGTGATATATCGATATATCGCTAAAACCCGATATGATTTTCATATCGATATGCCGATATAGACATTTCAAAAATATTGATATATCGAAAAAACTATATATCGAGGTAAAAAATCGGAATGCGAGCACAATCGACTACAAGACCCAGAATGCTCATCTCTATACACAATGCACAGACCGAGGTGCAAAATCGCCATCTTGTATTCATAGTCCTCGAATACAATATACAGGTATGCAAGGGGTGGGGGGGGAGAGACGGCTGTGGGTGGGGGGGGTGAGGGGGAGAGAGACTGCTGGGGGAGGGGGTGAGGGGGAGAGAGACGGCTGGGGGGGGGGGTGAGGGGGAGAGAGACGGCTGGGGGGAGGGGGAGATAGACGGCTGGGGGGGGGGAGAGGGGGAGAGAGATGGCTGGGGGGGGGAGGAGAGGGGGAGAAGAGGGGGAGAGATGGCTGGGAGGGGGGAGGAGAGGGGGAGAGAGACGGCTGGGGGGAGGAGGAGAGGGGGAGAGAGACGGCTGGGGGGGGTGGGAGAGAGAGACGGCGGGGGGGGGGGTGGGAGGGAGAAAGAGACGGCTGGGGGGTGGTGGGGGAGAGAGACGACGGGGGTGGGGGTGCGAGAGAGGGACGGCAGGGGGGGCGGGGGGGTGGGGAGAGACGGGGTGGATGTGATAATATACAGATAGATAGAGATGGGGAGGGATGTGAGAGAGGGAGAGAGACATAGAGAGACACAGACAGAAAAACACAGAGATGGAGAGTGAGAGACACAGAGAGAGAAAGATATTTACCTCCTGAGAAGATAGGCCCCGAATGCGCGCATTCGCAGTACGGAAAAACTGAAAATATCGATATTTTGGTATATCTCGATATGAGCCAACCGATATATCCATATCGGGAAATTCCCATATCGCCGTTCCCTACTAAAGGGTGCACATTGTTGTTGTTGTACTCTGGGTGACACTCGAGTGCAATGTTGTGGCAGTGCTGCATTGTCGAACATGCCATGCTACAGTTGAGACAGTAAACCAAGGTCCTGTGTTCTTGTTCAGGTGGATGTTTAAACCTCACTCTACTACATAAAAAGGGAAGGTAGTTTTGTTGGGTGCCCTGGCAAAGGGTATTTACCTCATCGCTGTGAGATTATGCACAAGTTGGGAGTTGAAACTACCCACAAGTATGCATGTGACAGAAAATCCTACAAAGTGCTGTGAGATATTTTGATGTGATAAAGTGCCATATGCAAGGATTATTATAACTAACTTTAATTTTGAGAAAAAATACTGTTTTTAAAGACGAAGCAGATCTTAATAAATCTGCCCTGTATTCTTTTCATCGCTGCTACATCCATCTTTTGAAGCCAAAGGATTTTTATTGCTAAGCTACAAATCCAGCATGCTTTGATCTTATGTTTGGCTTTTTTCCAGATAAATTAAAACCGGCTTTGTGGCTGATTACTTGAAATACAATTATAGAAGAACTACATTATTCCTTTGAACAGCTGACCTGTCCAGTTATTTGTACATGCGCAATTTCCAGCATCCATTGGGAGTACTCATGCAGTTCCATTCTTGTATTTCTTTATATTGTAACAACACAAAGGTGAAGAGCTGCATAATTAGCATTATTGTTTAAATTAGACTAAATTATGTTAATCTCCTTGGAAGAATCCATAACCTTTGGTCAATATTTTCCCATACAGTGTAGTAAGTCATACTGTATTGCATAGTGAAAAAACAGCAATGCTTGTGGAACATTAATTCAAAGTCTGCCAAAGCAGCCAACTGGTGTTTTCCGTACTAACTTCAGAACTTCAGCATAAATCTAAATCTGTTAGTGGATTTGAACAATAGATGGGAAATAAAAAGATTTTATTTTTGTAGTTGACGTTTCTGGAGAGAAAATAACATGGGATTTCCTCAGTCTTGTTATTATTAGGACCAGAATAACTTATTTCAAGTCTTAAATTGAAGCAAAGTCTGAGACTGATCCGATTAAAATATGTATAAGCTGGTGCCAGGCAGAGAGTGGTTCAGCATTTTAGTGTCGTCTTATGCCAGATGTTGAATTGGAATTCTGCTGAATAGGTGTTCAATACTATAATAATAATAACATTAATAGCATTTGATGTAGCTCTTCTCACATTTTACCAATGTCTCAAAGTGCTTCACAGAATTTACTGTAAAGTAAATTGACTGTATATTTGTGAGAGAAACGCGGAGGCCAATTGCGAACAACAGTGTCCCACAAACAGTCGTGGATTGAAATGACCAATTTTTTTAATGGATTATTATCAGGCCTGAGTAAGGAAACTTGCCCAAGGTTTCGCCCTGATCTGCCTGGATTCGAACACAGGTCTCACGCTTATAAGACGAGTGCTCTAACCACTGAACTACAGATGCTCCAGTATTCCAAGTACAGTATTCCAAGGGAATCTCAATGATGAGATTTGTATCTTCTTTGTATTTAGTCACTTGCTCAGTCATACGATGCATGCCAATATTAAAAGTAATGTAATTTTCTAGATGCCTCGAAGGTTGAGTTTGAAAACTAAAAAATCTTCATGCATGAAATTGTGGTCGTGAAAGCAGAACTAATTTATACATGTTCTCGCTTTTCTTTTTTTGAGGTTGGGACTCAAGATTTAAAAAAATTAATCTTGCTTCTTGATATTCTTGCAAAGTATTTTGCAGCTACCATGCAGCCCTGTTCAGATGGTTTCTGCTTTTGTCCATCTGATATAAACTGGACTGCACTGACCCTCTCTTGCTTTGTTTATTTTCAACTCCTCTAAAAATTAGTTCAGATCAATGAAGATCTTTAATTGGGATTTGCAGTTTAGGGTGCTAGCATATTTTTGCATATACAGTATATATATATATTCACACATAATAAATATGGAGCTCCTGTGGCTCAGTGGTTAGAGCACATGTCTTGCAAGCTGGGGAAACCAAGCTGGGGAGACCTGTGTTCGAATCCAGGTAGGTCAGGGCGAAACCTTGGGCAAGTTTCCTTACTCCACACGCCTAATAATAAT
Organism: Hydrolagus colliei; assembly: GCA_035084275.1. Taxonomy (NCBI): domain Eukaryota; kingdom Metazoa; phylum Chordata; class Chondrichthyes; order Chimaeriformes; family Chimaeridae; genus Hydrolagus; species Hydrolagus colliei. The sequence goes on from CM068742.1 coordinate 32,146,550, forward strand.
CCCTCCAAAAAAACACAATAATAAAATTGGTCATTTCAATCCACGACTGTGTGGGACACTGCTGTGCGCAATTGGCTGCCGCGATTCGCCCACAAATATATACAGTCAATTCACTTTACTGTATATTCTGTGAAGTGCTTTGGGACTGTGGAAAGCGCTATATCAAATGCAATAATTATTTATTAAATATATAAATATGTACATATAATGCAACATCATTATCTTAGGCCAATTAGACTATTTTATCTTTAAAAAATGCAAACATAGCGCAGAATTTTGAAAAATTCTTAATTTAGAAGCCGGTGCTGCAAATGTGGAAAATCAGCTTCCAAATGAAGATTGAATTCAAGAATTTGTGTCACTTCTATGTAATCCTAATTCTTGCAAAAATCAAGGGTTTTGCAGGCTGAGATTAAGTACTGTAGAATCTTGTGCCCATGTAAAGCTATGTGACCAAAATGAGTATGGCTCTTTTCCAGAGATTTAATTTGCTTGTAGTTAAGGTGTTGTATAGACTGCAGCTTCCCAACTATAAATTAATACTGTACCATTTTCCCTTCCTTATATATGCAGTGAAGCAAGCATAACTATCTTGCTTAATAATAATCCTTACATTTGATATAACAGCTAATCACATCTTTGAGATATCTCAAAGCGCTTCATACCCTATCCCGAAAGTGATTTGACTGCTCATTGTCTGGGTGAAAGGCAGTAGCCAATTCTGCAGAGCAGTATTCCACAAATTGTCATTAATTGAGTGACCAAATCATTATTATTTTTGTTTGTTTATTTTAAAAGGATTATTACTCCCCGGAAAAGCGAACTGCTAATTGACCAACAAATGGGTTCCTGCTTACTGCTAGATAAACAGGTGTGTGGAGCACGGAAACTTTCCAAAGATATTGCATCTGTTTAAAAAAAAGTATAATAATCCTTTGATATATAGCGCTTTTCACGTCTTCTCTATTTCTCAAAGCGCTTCACAGAATATTCGGTGAAGTGAATTGACTGTATATTTTCAAGATCCTCACCCTTATTTTCAAGTCTCTTTACTCCTCTGCAACCCCCTACCTTTCTGTCCTCTCTCCCCAACACAGCACCCATATGTAGGCGAAACACGGCAGCCAATTGCGCACAGCAGTGTCCTACAAACAGTTGTGGATTGAAATGACTAATTTTTTTTAGGGATTGTTATCAGGCATGTGGAGTAAGGAAACTTGCCCATGGTTTTGCCCTGCCTGGAATTAAACCCCAATCTCTCGTTTATAAAACATGGGCTCTAACCGCTGAGCTACCGGACTACACAAAAAAAATTGGGTGAAATATTGAAAACTGTTTAGCTCAGAATTTATTTTGAATCCATCAAATCAATTTTACTGCATTACAGCAATAGTATTATAGTTTTGGTTCACCTTTCCATTTCATAAATTATTTTTTAGCCTCGATTAGATCATCAAATATGTACTTTTTCGTAATTTTAGCACAAATGTTTTACACCCCTGATTGAAACATAGGCTGAAACTCTTCAAAGAGTTACTGGAATTTCCAATTTGCATGTGTTACCAAAAATTTTACAAGAGCTTGTAGTGACCTTCACGAAAGATAGCATCTTGGAACACTGAATAGTGGTGGAGTTTGACCCCAAATGAGGCTAAATGGGAGGTGAGCATTGCAATGATCGAAGAGGAAAGGCTTCATAGTTTATTCACTTTAATGGTGCTTTATGATAAAACAGCTTTTTCGGTTACATGGGTGTGTCTCTCACATTCTACAGCCATCCTTCGAATGGTGTGGCATCTTGGAGTGCTTAACAATGGTATGGTTTGCACCATGCAAAGATGAAAGGGGGGTTAATCATCAGCACAATCAAAAATGGGAGACTTGAGGGGTAAACCGAAGACGGGCAATGGGGGGGGAAAGTGGAGGGATTGAGGCAGGAAGGCCTAGAGATTCTGAGCATGGTGGGTGAAAGTTCAGCCGCCTTTCAAACTGGTATTTCGCATGTGCATGGTTTATTTCTTTAGTACCAGAGACACTGCTTGCTTCTCTTCCCCCGCACCACCACCTCAAAGGATAGTTCAAAATATTTCTAAGGGCATTGCAAGTCAGTAAAAGCTCACATTTATATAATGCCCTTCACATTATTAGCGTCTTTAAGCTCTCAAGTATAGTTTTGAGGGCATCTCAGCAGTCACTTTATAACCTCAAGATTCCATCAACAGCCATGAGGCTGAGCTCCAGCGCCTTGGGACGTCCTTCTGACATGAAAAGCGCTATACAAATGTAATTTTTTGTTGTTGTTGTTAACGACAAATTTATCTAAATAGATCTTTTCAACTGATGTCATGCTTAATGTCCATATGAAAAGCAGGCGTATAAGACCTTTCCAAAAAAAATGTACCAACACAGCACACCCGAGACCCGAGTTCGGCATTGGATCATTAGCAAAGATTGCAACCTCAAATCCTGATGTGGGATGTGATCTGATTGTACAATACGTGGGGAATTTTTGCAAACCACAGCCATATCATACCACAATTACATACCAAGCAGATTGTTGCATTGTGGCTTTTTTGCATAGGAACTTTTTTTTACACACGTTATCTTGCCTTTTTAAAACTAGTTTTATGGCTAGACGGAATTTATTGTTTGATATATATAATCCCTACAACTCTGGTTTTCTGGTAGATCTAAAGGTTTTCAATGCAATGTCCCATTTTATGAGAACAGAAAATATGACTGCTCAAAGTAATAAAAGTAAGATTAACAGATTAACATTGAATTGACAGAATCCAAATATTTAATGGTCTCAAATACATTGTTTTATCTACAAGTGCATACAAGATAAAATGTATCAGTTGTATAAAGTTGCCAGCCTTAAACAGCTATTGTGTTGCGAGGATGGATACCCTAGTTAATATAAAACATCAAACTGAATTGTGTGGCAAATTGTTGCATGGTACAGTATATTCTTCTGCCTTAGACAGGAGTACCTTTAATATTGGGAAATTGTTTGTGGAGTATATTTGTTCGTACAACTTTGTTTGCACATGTGAATCAATAACTTCTTATCTCTGTGGTCTTCTGATCATTTGTGGCTTAGATACGAGATCCACTGCTGTAACTGGTGTTACAGAATAGTGTTCAGTGTCTGGTTAAAGGAAAGCTGCCCAACATCATTTCACTGCAATCTACAGTGCAGCCCCTTCACAACATGCTTCATAAAATTATGAATTTGATTACAATCTCATTAATTCCACACATGTGCAACAAGTTCTGTTCAATAGGGAGAAATGATTTCCACTGTTTAAATTATTCTACTCAGTCAATGACTGAAGGGCCTTGATTCAAGACAATTAGAAAAGTGGCAGATTAGGAGGAATTTCTTTACACAGAGTTGTTGGGTTGAGGAAATCCTTTCGATTGCAATATCAAGGAAGAATCCATGTTAGTTTCCAACTGGATGGATATTGTAAACGTAAAAGGGCATGAGGAAGAAAGCATTTTGTGTTGTAAAGGTTTATGATTGGAAAGAAGCAACAGGATGAGAAACTAGTTCATTTAAAAATGATTAAACTCTCTACTTTTAACAACATGCAGGTTTAAAGAGGAAACTCAAACCTCTGAAACTCCTAATAATAATGAGTCAAGTTTTTGGACGTTAAATAGATTTGCCTCATTCTGCAATCTTTGGTATCCAAATAGGGCTTTTGTCATCTTAAAAATAACAATTATTGTACCACTAAAAACTCAAGGTGATCTTTCATTCGTGGAACCCTGCCGGTGGACATTAAATTGATCAATATGGATTTGTAGTACTGTATACATACCTGCAGTTAGGGTTAACTTATTTTGAATAACAGATGAAAAATATCCAGACCAATCAAACCTCTTTCATATCTACCTAATTAACTAGAACACAAAGCTAGAATGATACTTCTGATGAATTCAGATTGCCATCAAACATAATCTAGTCTTTGTGGTTAGCTCTTAATCAAACAAACAATCTTTTTTCCAAGTTGCAGATGATTTTGTCCCTGTTCAGAGATTACCTTGTTTTACCCAAAGAGACCTTTTTGGTTGTGTTGTTTGCTTTTAGCTTCTTTTGTCAATTAACTTAGCTTTGGATTTTATTTGGCTTCATCGCATCAGATTTTAATGTGAGTAATAAAATTCTCTGCAAAGATATTAGCAACTTGCAAATCTTTAGTTAAGATGAATGTTTGGGTTTAATTGCATTGACATTTGATTGGACACGTGTAACCTGTGTACTTGCATTTATATAGTGGCCTCGCTTCACATGGGTAACATCTTAGAGCCCATAATGGCAATGTGGTTTGACACCAAACTGCCCAAAGTGCCCAAAAGCGGGAGGTGACCATAGGCACAGTCAAAGTTGAAAGCCTTCAGGTGTGATTTGAAGGCTGGGTAAAATGAGGCAAGATAGAAGGATTTGGGCAAGGAGTTATAATAATCCTTCATACTTGCATTTGATATAGCACCTTACGGCATAGTTGAGACGTACCAATGCACATCACAGGATATACTGTGGAGTGGAATAAATGTTTTGTGGGTGAAATTTAGATTGTTGCCATTGTGGGTAGTTTTGAGAGAGAATTGTATTTCATTTTTATAGTATCAAAATGCTTCATAATAATTCATGTCACTTGTAACAACTGTTTTTCTGGATAACTAATCAGTTTTGTTAGGGTGGTGGCTAGCCAATATAGATGCAGAATTACATTATGGTATATGATATTTAAGATGGAAAATTAGCTTGTGATGTTATGACTCACTTTTAGTTTGCATTTGCATAGTAACCAGCTATCCTGTCAAGCTCAAGCTCTCATAAGATTGTTCTAAGTAAGTCCTATTGTTACCATTGCCGAACAGCTAAAACCAAATTTGGGTAATATAACTGTCTACCCAAATTTGGTTTTAGCTGGTTCAAATTGTTTTACCTATGTTTAATGTCTATTAATACAAGCTTTTTCAAGTTCTGTTTCATGATTTACATGGGTAGAGATGACATTGGTGCTTCCAGTTCTACTTGAGATGGGGTGAATTTGTAATTCAGTTACATCAAGAATGGAGTAATGAGCACTTCCTGCCCCGCAAGCACGTCAAAGGATAGCGCAACTTTTCTGTGGTGTGGGAAGAATGCATTTAAAATTAGATTTTATTGTAATTCAACACCAGGCCCACTGTTGAGTGTCAGGAGGTGCGTACTTAGCATTCAGCAGTTAGGTGTCATGTTATCACGATGCTTGTGGTGCTTTATAAGTTCAGGAAGTATCCAGTGACAACACTGATCCAATTTGTACAGGACAATTATTGAGAAAATAAATATTAATTGTGTTTTTTTCCTCTCGATAAGGACCCAATATCTCTTCAAGGCTTGCCTCATGATTTCATGAGACTTGCACTGGAGAATTCTTTTGTTTCCAAAGCAATAAGGACTTTAGATACCGACTGAGGACCATCACCTCTTCCTGCCCCCACCTCAATACTGGTCTTTAAAGCGCTCTAAAACGCCGTCCGGTGTGGAGGGCGCTATATAAATTGAAGTTGTTGTTGTCTCTGCCAATGTTAAATGCTTCAAAGTGCTGCCCTGTAAAAGGGATGCTATGTAAATATTGTTATTGACCTGCAATTTTGTATCTAAAATCACTTTTAGATATTAATTTGTAAATTACTCTTTGATGTATTTGCTTAGATAGAATATTGAGAGTGCTTTAAAATATTGCCACATGGGAAGCTCCTTGCAATACGTTTCCTTTCTATAATGCTGATTGCATTCTCATTCAGAACTCTCCTGCCCGTATATTGAACTGGACCAAACTCCATACCCACATTTCACCAGTTCTGGCCCAACTCCACTGGTTCCCATCACCGAACGGATCATCTTCAGGATCCTCACACTTGTATTCAGTTTGATTCACTCTCTGGCACCTCCATACCTGTCTGACGTACTCATTCTCCAATTCGCCACCCGGCACCTCCGCTCGACTGGCACCAGCCTTCTTTTCATCCCCTGCACTCTCCGTCCCACCATTAGAATTTGCACTTTCAGTCACTACGCCCCCAAACTCTGGAACACTCTCCCTCAATCCTTCTGCCATGCCCCCTCTCTCCCCTCTTTCAATCCCACCAGAAACTTTCCTCTTCGACAGTGCTTGTGGCTACCTCCCTCCGATTCGGAATCAGGCTCCGCCACAGTTAAGCGCTCTGAGATGCCACCCTGCATGGAGGGTACTATGCAAGTTGAAGTTATTTTTGTTGCATCAGCTTGTAACATCTAACCATGTTATAAGTTGGTGACACTGATCTGAAATACTGATTGTCCAGCGCCTTGGAACATCTTCCCGACGTGAAAGGTCTATACAAATGTAATGTTGTTGTTGTTGATGAGGCAACTTTAAACATGCCACCTCAGACTAAACTATCTAAACAACAACAAAATAACATTCTAGAGCATGTTTCATGTCGGGAGAATGTCCCGGGGCAATAAAGTTATATCAGGGAAATTTTGAAAGAAATCGCATTGTGGCCAATGGACCCTGTTATTTAAGACTCACCAATGAAAGAGATTAAAGGTAAGTTATTTCTTCGTTAGCTGGAAACTTTAAAAGCTCAGTTTTAAATAATCAGAATTCATTACATTAATTCTTGAAACAATACTGTCAAAGCAAGGATGGAAAACTCTGGCATATCCTAGAGATCTTTTTTCTGAGAACCTAATCAGCCCAAAGGAGGCTTAGCAAAGCAATTTTGCACCAACAAAATTGGAAAGAGAAGTAAACGTGAAATGAGACCAGTCGAACAACAGTTGGGTGAGTATAAGTTTGGGTTTTTAAGAGCTTGTAAACTTCTGATGGAGGAAAAATCGAAGATGGTACTGTAACAAATAGTTACGTGCTGTTGGTTAGACGGAAAGGGATGTAAGAAATATTATAATTGTTGAATCAAAAAACATGGAGGATATAAAGATTTAGTGATTCAACCATTGCACTAAAGAGTGATAATTTCAGCGGACACATGATGCCAACAAAGATAATAGAGGAGTGGGATCAGCAGCAGAACGTGGAGGCATAAACATTGATAATCTGGATGTGAAGAAGAAAAATAATAGGACAGAGAGACTTGTGTAACACTTAATTTGTATGATCAAGTTCAGTGTACAGTATTTGGTAGGACTCATGCAGCTGAGTCAGAAGGTTGTGAGTTAAGCCAAACATCGGGACTTCAAGCTCTTAGTCTGGGCTGACATTATTGAAGTGCCAACCCTATTATTGTCACAGGTCACAAAGATGTCAATCCAGAATCCATCTGCCTAGTCAGGTGGATGTTAAACATCTTTCAGTGATATTCAAGATGAGAATGTAGTTTCTCCAGGTGTCATGGCACCCAGATGAACATATGGTAATTTATTTCATGGTTGTTTGTGAGACATTAATATGCACAAATTGGATGTGCGCCCATAAAATAGTCAGTAAACTTTATAGTTAACACTTTGAGACTTTTTGACATAAGTGTAGAGTCCTGTAGCTTAGTGGGGTGTGCTATATAAATCGACGTTGTTGTTGTTGTAGCTTAGTGGCTAGAGCACTCACCTCGCAAGCGAGAGATCTGAGTTTGATTCCCGGCAGGGCAAAATGTTGAGCAAGTTTCCTTACTCCACACACTTCTGTTTACCTAGCAGTAAGTAGGAACCCAGTTGTTAGTTGATTGGTGGATTGCCTTTCTGAGGGTAATAATTTCTTCCAAAAACAATTGGTCACTCAATCCACGATTGTTAGTGGGATACCGCTATGCATAATTGGCTGTTGTATTTTGCCCACAAAATATACCACCAGTTCACTTATAATAACATAAATAATCCCTGCATTTGATATAGTGCTTTATTATGTCTTCAAGATGTATCAAAGCGCTTCACAAAATATATTGTAAATTAATTGACTGTATATTATGGGCAAATCATGGCAGCCAATCGCGCGCAAGGAGAGAAGCTAGCAGGATCTCCTTAGAGAATCAACTGGCTTCCAGGTGACCTTCTCAGTGACTGAATGTCAGAATGAAGTTAGTCCTCTGTTATAGTGTTGGCAGTCTGATTGCTGAGCGAGGCAGGTTAGCAGTTTTCCAAAACATTGCTAGCTTCTCAGCAGGACTTGAGAAGCAGACTGGGACAGTGGGAGCAGGGATTGTGATTACTCAGCTCCTGTTGACATTGCAAGTCGAGCTGACACTGGACATCTATTACTTGTGGTGTTACTCTTCACATATGAGAGTGTGCTTAAGTCCTTCCATATATTTCTATTCTTTAATACAATATCAATCAACTACTTCAAATTAGTTTTTTTGAACATTAGTATCTCAGCTATTCAATTGTTATAAAGTTTGGGGTTTTGTTTCGGATGTGAAGACTAAGATGAATCATTTGAATTTTTTTCATAAGAACTTTGAATTTCGAAGAGATGGTTGTGGAAGATGATTAAGAGGAGCTCCTCGGTCATTGCTGTGCTACAGTGTCTGATCAGCTGCACGGTTAATGGCATTTAACACTGCACTTTACTTGAATGCCCTGCTTCTCATGAGGATAGTATTGAGTCTCTACAAGAGGAAATAAATGCATTTAATTGGTTCTATTGGTAAATTAACTTGGCTAAAAAGTGTGGCACATTCTTCGACCATGTTTCACTTCAGTAATAAAAGTCTCAGGGGGTAGTGGGGTGATGTAGTGTATTGGAGCATGCAGCAGCTTCTTTCACAATAATGGGAGCTAGTGTTTCAGAGCAGGCTGAGAGCAGACCCAGAGCTTCCTGACCATGACAAATAAATTCTAGATATTTATGCAGTGGAGGGATTTCTATGATACAGTAGTAGTGTACATTGAAGTCAGTAGAACAGTTTTTATAACTTTTGTCACCAGTGAGGCCCAAGAAAAAATCTTAAATTGTGAAAGGTTTGTTTCCAGAAGTTATAGTGTAAAATGTTACTGTTCATCAAGTAAAGTGCATCTTAATAACGTTTTAGAAACAAAGGATGTTTTTTTTCCGCTCCTCATCCACACTCCCCTCTAGAATTTGTTTCCTCTGAACTGCATATCACCCTGTATCAGTTGTATTCCACAGCTTTACTAAGCACCTTGGGACATCCTCCCGACGTGAAAGATGCTCTATAAATGTCATTTTGTTGTTTTGTTGTTGTTGTATTTTACAAAATCAAAAGGATCTATGAAGATAAAGCCTATAAATGATGCACTGACTGTTAATGTCTAATTATTCTTTTTAAAAATTATTGACCACTAAGACATGACGAGAGAACTTGGGTTTGGTTTTCTGGCAGAGCGAATCCTTGGGCAAGTTTCTTTACCTGTTTACCAAGCAGTAAATGTTGGTGGATTGGCGAATTGCTTTCCAGAGGTACTAATCTTTTTTAAAAAATTGGGTTATGCAATCCATGGCTGTTTGTGGGACACTCCTATATGGTGTCTTGTTTTACCCACAAATAGGCAGTCGATTCACTTTACAGTTATTCTATGAAGCGTTTTCAGACATCACGATGATGGGATTTACGCACAATATCAAACAACACATAAAGAACAATTAAAAAAATTAAGCTCTGTTATGTAAATAATGTACTTTTTTGCGTTTCTCAATTTCTGTCTGAACTTGCAAACCATGTACGCAAAATATAATTGTAGCTATGTCACTGTATGTTGGAGACATTCTTATGAATGTTCTTTCTTGATTTTCAGTGCCTTGTGGTTTATTTCAGGACTGTTTGTTATTGAGCCATGTAAGGTCAGCTTTGTGCTGAAGAATCACTTCCAGTTAAAGTTAAAGATTTGATCAGAGTGGTTTTAAAATCCAAATACTGTATAAAGGTCTGCACTGTGATACACTAATTGATGATCTGCTCAATAAGTGCATAATTTAAAAACATAGACACAGGAGTAAGCCATTCAGTCCTTCAAACCTGTTCCGCCATTTAATTAGATCATTTATTTAAAAGCAACTAGGCTGGTCTTGTTATCATATCTGAAATAGGTGTACAAATGTATTTGAAAGTGGTTGTTTTTGCTAGAATCCTTATTCTATAGTTAAAAGGTAAGTGCAACTGGTTCACCAGGTTTTAGTCAATTGAATGTGTTGATTGAAAGGTATTCTGCCATGTTGAGGCTTTGAACTCAAAGCCTAGGCTGCTAGTTCGTGCAGTTCTCTGGGGAGTTTGCATGATCAGAAAAGCCATCCTTCAAACTGAAATCCTGTCTGTCTATTCGAGTGGATGTCAAAAATCCCACAGCACTATTTGAAAAGAGAATGGTGTTTCCCCAGTCCATGCCAAACAGCCACCAGTTTTGTTAAAAATATTGATAATTCACATCATGGCTGGATATAGGATATTTGCTGTATTCTTTTTGAGTTTTCCAGTTATTTTGCTTTGCAGAAACCTTGGAAAAACTTTGAAACATTCTCCATGTTGATGTTAATGCAAGAATTTTTACTTTGACATCCGTAGTGACAGTGGATCTCCACTAATATATTTCCACCACTAAATTCCCTGTAACCAATTGCTTAGATTTTAACAAGGGAGGTGGGGGTAGAGAAGACACAAGGCAAAGGAGCAGCTGCAGTTACTTTGCCAAGACTAGACTCTTGCCAGATTAGGAAGTGGCAGCTGTGCATTACCCACTCTACTCTCCTGCAGTTTGACCTCATTTTCCTGACAGTAAATGCTTAGGGCAGATACAGCCCATTCATTGTCATGTCTGTGCAGAGTCTGGTATCCAAGTTTGGTATTGTAACATAGAGAACAGCTGATTGTCTTGTTCAGGAGTGCTCTGGACATGTTAGATTAAAAATGCCCTCTGGAGGAAAGTGAAAAGGGCATGGTCCTGTGAATGACATAAAGCTATAGATAGATATTACTGTGAAATGAGTGCTGTACAGAAAATGTGTCTATTGAATTTTGCACTTACGTTCTGCAGTCTTGTGGCAGCACTATAAGCAGCTCCTTCACATTACTCAATTGTCAGCCAATTTGGATTGTAAGACGGTGCCATTGACATTGGTTTGAGTGGAAAGGTCATTGAGGAATGTGTGAGCATGTGCAATAAACCAGCTGGGATAGCCTCTTCACAAACTCTTTATACCATCAATACATACACCCCAGTTTTGATCTGAATGTTGTCAATTGTCATAGTCTGCACCTTAAGACAATTGTTTTAAATAAAAATTCGGCAACATTGGGGATTATTCTTAAATTTAGTCTTAATTTAGAACCTAGTTTTCCATAGTGCATTTTAAGGACTGTAAATAAACAGCTTCCAAATTGTGGCTTGCATTTAAGAATTTTCCAAAGAATTCTCCATAATCTTAACATTTTAAATCCTAAATTTTAAGACAATGTTAAGGTTGTGAAAAGTGTCTAAAACTAGAGTTCCAGTGTTTGGAATGAATGAGATGTGAAGTCCAGACAAACCTGTTTCATCATCAAAACTGAATGGGCTTAATACTCAATATTATTGTGAGAATTAATGAAAGGGTTTATGAAACTAATTTCATATTGAAATCATAGTGAGTCTTATATTCTTCCATTTTTTTAAAACTACCATGTTATTGAAACAGAATAGTGTTCAGTATACAGTATAAAATGTCTACAACAACAACAAAATTACATTTGTATAGCATCTTTCACATTGGGAGGACATCCCAAAGCACTCTAACCCAAGCACAGGAGCTAAAGTTCTTGAATTGGTAGCTGCTTTTAACTGGCAGGTTGACAAATTACACGGCTGGTATGCTGTTTCCATAGCAGTTAGAGATTAGATGACCAGGTTTAGACAAATGGCTTCACAAGAGCGGGGTGAGCTGCTTGCAGGGAATTCACATCACATTGCCAATTGATTTGCTTACACCTTGAGATAGCAAAGTGTTTGGTGATGTAATAAGTTATCAGTTCTGAGATCTGAACTCATCTGTGTCTGATGTGATTAAACTACATAATTTACAACTTTGACATTTGGATTTGTTCCCACAATTACTGTTCACTTTGTAACTAGTTCTCATCACTTCATGGTCCATTGTTGGGCTCATTGTTGTATCTCAGTGGTAGCAAAAAGTGGTGTTGTCTGAAGTATTGACTTGAATACAGTAGTTAGTGAGGTTCATTTAGGGATGGAGCTTTTGTAGAAGATAACGCAACATTTGTCCAGTGTAATGACCCACATGTTTGTACAAGTTTTGGTGCCTCTGCTAAACAAATTTTCGAACAGATTAAAAGACAGCCAAGACTTGGTCTTTAATCTTCATTACAATATAAATCAAATGATTGGTTTTAATCATGTACATGAAAATTAAAATGTCTTAATGTATTAATGATGTAATGAAAATACTTTTCAGCCAACAAACTGATAATTAGCAAGCTTAGAACTACTCAAATGAAAAATAAGATCAACAAACCTCCGCCAACACAACCATGTTGAAATATTTTGTTTCTCCTATTGTTCACAACTGAGTATGGTGAAAGGTCATCGAACTGAAACAATGACTCTACTCTCTCCATGGATGCTGCCTGACCTGCTGAGTGTTCCCAGCGACTTCTGTGTTTATTTTAATCAGTTTATGGGACAGTCTGGCAGGAAAACCTCCCGTGCAATGCCCTGATAATTCCAAACTAACCCTATTCCTGGTGAAGCTATTCCCTGATTGGTCCCCTTTTTGGTAGATTGTCCTGTGTTCCCCGTCCTCCCTTTTGGGCACCACTAGATGTCCCCTCTCTCTCTCACTCTCTCTCTCTAAGGCTGTTCACAAGTAATAATAATAAATAATAATAATCTTGCATTTGATTTTGTGCTTTTCATGTCTTCTAAACGTGTCAAAGTGCTTCACAGAATATACTGTAAAGTGAATTGACTGTATATTTGTGGGCGAAACGCAGCAGCCAATTGCGCACAGCAGTGTCCTACAAACAGTCATGGATTGAAATGACAAATTTATTCTTGTGTTTTTTTTTAGAGGGATTATCATCAGGCAAGTGGAGTAAGGAAACTTACCCAAGGTTTCACCCTCACCTGCCTGGATTCGAAACACAGGTCTCACACTTGCAAGGTGAGTGCTCTAACCACTGAGCTACAGGACTCCACAGTAAACCAAATTATGATGACCAATACTAATTTGCATGCCTTTGGAAACCATAAATACAACTAGAAACCATGGCCACAGTCCCCTTGTGTGTATTCCCTTCTCTCCCCCAACCTCCCTCCCCCCACTTCCCCCCCCACTCCCCCCACCCACCGGAGGCAATTTTAAAAATAACAATAATAATCCTTGCATTTGGCTTTCACTGTAACTTCCTGCCAATGTAATGACAGTATCATTGGCTGCAGCATCAGTGCTCACTAAGTGAAATCAACAAAACACTCAAACTTGGTTCCATTATGATGCTGATGCTTGCTGTCAAAGCTAAATGACCACCTGATAAGCCGAGGGCTGCCAGGTCTCTTTAAGCAGTATGAGAGAGCATCTTCAGGAGAGAAAAGGAGAAAGAAAATCATATTGGCTACCCACCAGTATTGTCACACTTAGGTATTTGTAGGATTAGAACAATAGTTACATATTGTTTAAAAACCTTAAGTGCAAAGCTGTGTTTTGTAAATGCAAATGTATTGGCCAATAACTAGATTTGTCTCAAGAAAATCTGTAATGGGACAACTGCCTAAACAAAACAGTTTGCCCATATCTTATTAGGATCTGTGAGCATACTGCCAACATGCTTTAACTTGCATCTATTTATAAAGCATCGTTCATGTAATAGAACGTTTCAAAGCACTTCACAAATGTCGAGCACACTGAACAGGGAGTTGACATTTAAGCCTGGTGATCAAAACAGTCAAACAGTCAATAGGTCCAGGCACCAATAGTGGAGTGAACGGAGTGACGCACAAGCAATAGGTCAGAGTTTGAAGAGTGTAGGTAGTCAAATGGAAGTCTAGAGAATACGTAATTACAAAGGACTGCAGAGAGATTTGAAGACCATGATCCCCTGGGGTTATCCTCCCCATGCAAAAGTACTATATAAGTGCAATGTTTTTGTTGACTTGTATGGCAGAAATAGGTGTATGGTGCTTTGTGCTAGAGAGGACTTGATAGGTAGAGTTTTGTATCAGTTGCAACTGATAGTGGCACTTGTTGGGAGGGAGAAGATTTCTCATTCCACGACTGGTTTTCTTCTTTTCCCCTTTTTTCTCCCCCTCCCCCATCCCCACACACACCCTCATGTAAATTATCCTTTTTTCTCACCACTTGTGCCCCTCTCTCTTTCTCTCCCCTGTACTCCCCGGAACTCTTCCTTTCTCTACCCATGCCCACCCACCTCTCTCCCATCTTTAAATGAACTCGTTGATTTCTATTAATAAAACGAACCATCACTTTCCAAATAGCATCATCCTAAATGCTTGAGGCATGCAATAAACCTTCTAACAAAGCAACGTATTTGGTATGTTCTGAAGTTTCACACCAAATCTAACTTATTTTGTGTCTAAATTCAGAATGACCCCTACCCTGAGCCTAATATTAAACAGGGAGAACTGAAGTAATTGCCATTATGTTGAGGTGCACTTTGTGGTCATGGTTTCTTGTGACCTTCAGTAGAGCACCAATAAAACTTCATACATGAAGTCCTGTAGCTCAGTGGTTAGAGCACTCGCCTTACAAGCGAGAGACCTGGGTTCAATTCCAGACAGGGCGAAGCCTTGGGTAAGTTTCCTTACTTCACAGGCCTGATAAATAATCACTCAAAAATCAACAATAAGAAATTGTTAATTTCAATCCAAGTCTGTTTGTAGGTCACTGCTGTGCATAATTAGCTGCTGGGATCTCAACTATCTTTGAACTCGTTACCATACCTTGTGCTTTCATCTGATTTTCTAAACTGAACACTCAATAGTGGTATAGAGGTCAAGCCATTTTCATCTCCCACTCTTGCAGATGGAAAGTAGGTGGCTTCAGTGAAAGGGAGGACAGAAGTAAAACGGGGGAAACCAAATATGGAGTAATAATGTTTCTTATTTGGATTTTTAAAAAATCTTCTCAACTTTTTATGCATACAGTTAGAAGATGGTTATAATATGGCTTACAGGTAAAATATGTTTAGAGTTAGGGCATTCATGAAGTAATGAGTGAGGAGCAGAGAGGGAAACACTCTGCCTCTATCCTAGAATAGATCAGACACTTCATTATAATGACTACACTTTCAGCTCCTGTCAAGCTAATCTTTATACACCACCGCTCCTTTCATTTTTCTTCCTTCTCATAGAAGAGTTTATTAATTCTGAGATATGGTTTATGGATACAGGACATCAGCCAAAAGTCTGATCTTTGTGAGAGCCTGGGAAGTGAGCATCAATAAGCTTATTTCAGCTCAGTGGGGCATCACAGCTCAAGATGATTTTCTCCTCATCTGACATTCACACGTTTCAGTAAGGAATATTAGATTGCGATCAGAAGTGGATACCTGGCTGAGCTATTCCATGCTCGATTTCCAGTCCAGTGATGGGTGCTGTCGAGTACAATTTTGTAGTTTTTAAAGTCATATCACTGCACTTTTTCCCTGTTCTATTTAAAGAAGCACCTAGTCAGACTGCTTTTCTTCCATTCTGGAGTGGCAACCATTTAGTTTAATTAAGCCTGAGGTTTGCCAATCATGTCTGGTGTGCTTGCACTACCTCGCTGGAGAGATGCCAAGTGCATAACCCATGCCAAATAAAGAGATCTCTTGGGCAAAGCTTGATGTCAGCATTCAGTATTTGCCATTTATAGAATTAGTTGATGTGAACATGCATTTTTTTTGTCCCAGAAACATCAGACAACTGATCAGCCTTTTTTAGAAAAAAAGTAGATTACCATAAAATGAAATCAGTGTTGCTTTAGATTTCTTCCTGTAGTTCGCCTCAGGCTGCTTGAGAAGTGGTTCTGTTTGAACTAGTTCTGAAGAATTCTGCAATATAAACAGCACTGGTATACAGTTTTATATCCTCTTATAGTTCAAAGTTGACCTTGTACACCAATTATGCAATGCTTCCTATCTTGTCATCAAGTAGCTTATTTATCCTTATTCCAGTGGAAAATACATCTATACCTTCTTTGTTTTGGTCATCCGACTGATTCATGCACAAATCCACCATCGTGTCTAAGTATCCAAAACAGACTGGTTGAGACCACGTTTGCTTATAATTTGGTTATTCATCACTGAAGTCACTTCCTGTGCATTATGTCTTATACATGCTGTACTAGGAGACTTTGCTGATGTACTTCCTGTGCACCAAACATGCCCAGGAAGAGCTGATGATGAAGGAAGCTAAGACAACACTACTCCTTACTTTTTGTGCCTATGTAAGGGTCTGGCTTTCCGCGTGTAGCTTGTGCCTTGTTCTACCATTGGTGGCTGTGCTTTCAACCACTATGACCCGAAATTCTGAAACACCCTTCCTCTATCCTTCCACCTTGCCCCTTCCTTCCCCATTTTCAGATTGCACCTGAAGACCTTATTTGACTGTGCCTATAGTCACCTCCCACTCCCTCCAACTCGAAGTCATGTTTTGCCACTGTCAAGTGCTCTGGGATGCCACCCTCCATGCCACCCTCCATGAGGGGTGCTATATAAATATAAGTTGTTATGTGCAACATGCAAGACATGACCTCAATGTTTCCTACGTACACACAGGAAGTGTCATTGGTGGTGACAGGACAGTGGATATTTTTCCCATAGACCAGTTCCTAAGCTGTCTAAATGATTTGGATCTGAATCAGCCCTTGTAATGGGTTTGCCTCTGTGTAAAGGGTAAAATTGCTGGCTGTTTTGGGGTATCAAAATGAAGAGAAAAGGCAGGTGTTATACATAGTAGGTTAGGGTCTGGGTTAGGCTTCAAACCCAGCACTGACTGATATGATGACAGTTTCCAGTGCCTTGGACGCACAGCATAAAACTGCACCAAACTGTCAGCATCACTCAGATAGGAGAGCTGGGGTGGGAAGGGGGAATAATATGCAGTTTTGTTGGATGTGCATTTTTGCGACTAGCTGATGCCATTTTGGGGCAGATGGAGGTGACAGCCGCTCTGTACTAATCCATGGTCTGAAAGTTTAAGTGTTCAGTTTCCCAGCACGAGCACTACTTTAATGTCTTCAAGACGGAAACAATAGTCACCTAAAATAAATAATGTGATGAAAGGTGCATCATAAGATATAATATTTACCACACAGAAGCAGGCCATTCAACCTGCATCATGTCAATTCTGTTTCTCTGATGTAATTTCACTCTCCTTGTCAGCGCTTTGGGACATCCTCCCGACGTGAAAGGCGCCTATATAAGTGCAATTTTGATGTTGTTGTTGTTCCCCATACCTTCTAAATTTCTTCATCACACATCTTTCAAATGAATTCATGGACTCCACTTGCATTAATTTTGATTATTGCCCGCTAGCTAATTTGTGTTTGTTCAATCTATGTGCAACCTATAGGAATAATCCTTGCATTAAAGAGTCGTATTACATCTTTGAGACGTCTCACTGAATTGAGAGACTACAGTAAAAGCACGTTTATCCGGCACCCTCCAGAGGCTCGACTAATTGACTGTGTCGGATAATCGGGCGGCAAGTTGCCAAAAACCCACCAAAAAAAATTACTTATTTTAAAACATACATTATTAATAATATACTAAATAGTAACAGGATATTGTATGGATACTTACCAATAAAGATTCCAGCACACTCGGTAAAAAGATTGGTAAAAAAGCATTTTTTACCGATCGGGAAAAACCCAGAGTTCGTAAATTTAATAAGTGCGCATGCACAAAGTGAGCATACTCACGATTGCTGGAATGTGGAATTGCCCTGGGAGTGGGACAAGCAATCCGGTTGATCTGGTCACGGATAAACGGGCTTTTACTGTACTGTACTAGCTTACACGCATTGACTTTCTCACAACCCCACACTTCTCAAGACTTTGAATTTTTCATGTGGGTGTAATTTTGTTCAACCTCTCTTTCAGATGGAAGTATGAATTTGGCAACCACTGAATGAGGGAGTAATTGCATGTTGCCATGACAACCAACCGCTGCAGTCACCTGCCCGAGGTTCTTCCAGACTGCACCAGCCTGGTTCCTCTAGTGAAAACGGTGGAAGATTCTGCCAGCAGCGTGAATGGGCAGCCGCAGTATGTGATGCAAGTATCAGCCAAAGCTGGCCAGCTGTTGTCAACAACAGTAGTTAGGACACTCAACACCCACAGGTATGATAATAATAATCCTTGCTTTTGATGTGGGGTCTTATCAAGTTTTAGAGACATTTCAAAGCGCTTCACGGAATATACTGTAAAGTGAATTGACTGTATATTTTGTGGGTGAATCACAGCAGCAGTATTCCATGGACAGTTGTGGATTGAGCGACCAAATTATTATTATTTCTCATTTTTTTAAAGGGATTATTACCTCCAGAAAAGTGACCCACCAATCGACTAACAACCAGGTTCCTATTCACTGCTTGCTAGATAAACAGGCATGTGGAGTAAGGAAACTTGCCTAACATTTCGCCCTGCCCGGAATCAAACCAAGGTCGTCTCACTTGTGAGTGCTCTAATCACTGAGCTACAGGATTAGAAAAAAGGAGGAAAGAATAGCTTTGGATATTTTTGAATTGATCTAAACAGGAAAATTGATTTTTATTCAGCAGTTTATCCTTTTAATCTTTACTGCTGCATTCAGATTACAGTGTCCAGATTTTGTGATTTCAAGCATAAATCACTTGTAAACTAAGATGCATTTCAGAAAATTTCAATCAATCTACAGAGGATAGAGGAAGATCTAATCAGCGGGAAATCTATGCTTACATTAGACATTGTCAATAATTTTCAGAATGCTGTTTTCATTTAACTGTTTGGAAGAAATCCATATTTGCATATCGAGTTTGGTTTCTGATAGGGTCCGTCGATATGGAAAATTTCCGATATCAATATATAGGGTTACCCATATCGATATATACCGATATATCGATATATATATCAATATATTCAATATCGCGGTTGTTTTTGTCCAGCGCATGCGCGCGCATTCCGGTGTGCGCGCGCATTCAAATATTGACAAGGTAAGTTGAAAAAGTCTGCATTATACCGATATATACCGATATATCGCCAGACACGATATATTGATATTTGCGATATATCATTTTTTTTCGGCATATCGATATGAAAATTATATCAGATATAACCGATATATCAATATATCGCCGGACCCTAGTTTCTGATGAAAGTAGTGAATTTGGTACTTGTTTTATTGTGGGATCTTTGCATACATTCGATTTTTAAAGATGGATTTGAATAATCACTTAAATGCATCTCGATGATTGCTGCAAGTTGCACAGCGATAATGTGGTACTTACAAACCTAATACAAATGAACCATGACACTGTGGAATGTAGATGAATGGAAAGGAGAGGCACTGGAGGAAAGTTAACATATTAGGCTGCAAGTATTGAACAATCATGTCAAAATAAATTACTTCCTGTGGTAATGGATATGATCCAGATCAGACAAGAATGTGGAAATTGTGTCTACCTTTTAACGGTATTGTAATTGTAAACCAGTTAGCATTGGTGTTTTGAAATAAACAGTCTTAAAACAACTTTTAAAGGGGCATTTTTTTTTGAAAAGTGTTTCCCAAACATTTTTTAATAATGATAATCCTAAAATTTGATATAGCGCTTTTCACGTCTTATAGACGTATCAAAGCACTTCACAGAATATACTGTAAAGTGAGATGACT
This sequence comes from Hydrolagus colliei, assembly GCA_035084275.1. Taxonomy (NCBI): domain Eukaryota; kingdom Metazoa; phylum Chordata; class Chondrichthyes; order Chimaeriformes; family Chimaeridae; genus Hydrolagus; species Hydrolagus colliei. The sequence goes on from CM068742.1 coordinate 32,166,368, forward strand.
GTATATTTGTGGGAGAAATGCAGCCGATTGCGCACAGCACTGCTCCTCAAACAGTCGTGGATTTAATTGACCAATTTTTTTTTTTTTGAGGGATTATTAACAGGCCTGTGGAGTAAGGAAACCTGCTAAGGTTTTGCCCTACCGGAAATCGAACCCAGATCTCTTGCTTACAAGGCGAGCGCTCTAAACACTGAGCTACAGGACTCTCCACATGAGTCTGCAGGGACAGCATTTGTGCACTTAACTTCGACATACAACTTTGGATTGAATGCCTGTAGTGGTGACCTGAAAATGTGGTGTCCTGAAAATAAAATGTTTCAGCCACCCAATTTCTGAAGTAAAAAAAAAACATATTTTTCATTCTGTGCCTCTATTTTTCCGAACTCTTCAGTACATATCTGCCTATTTAACAGTCACCATCACCCCCTTCTCAAACTCCTTGAACCCTCAACTCTCTGTCAGCCTGGCTCAATTGGTAGCGCCCCTGTGAGTCAGAAGGTTGTGGCTTTAAGCCCCACATGGGACTTCGAACTCACAAAGTCCTTGCGGACACTGATTGTAATGCTGGGCTATGCCATATTGTTGTAGGTGTCGATGCTGGGATGAGATGGTAAACTGAGGTCCTGTGTGCCTGCCTGTCTGTACTATTCACCAACAGATGGAACTTTTTCCGAGTGTCTTGGCCAACACTGCCTCAAATAAGATTGATCACTCAATACATTGTCGTTCGTGGAACGTTACTCTGACTGCTACATTCACCTACAAAATGCAGTCATTCCAGTTCATAGTATAAACTGTGAAGATCTTTATTTAATTATTCAAACGTTGGTGCTTTTAGAAATGCAGGGATATATTAGACATAGTACGTTGCTCATGTGAGGAATCTACCATTGTTCTAATAAAACTTTGTTCTCCAGTCGATAACACAGGATACATCTGTCATAGATTTCCTGAGCCATGTATTAAAATTCAAATGCATAGCTTCTGAACCACAAATTTATTTATTGCCTCTGTGATTTATTGTATCTCTCTGCCTCCACCCTTGACTCTAGGACCACTGCTGTCTTGACAGAATGTCTGTCAAACATCAAGTCCTGGGTGAGAGCTAACTTTCTTCAGTTGAATGTCGACAAGACTGAGGCCATCCTGATTGGCAGCCAACAGCGCCTCCACACCTCAGGCGCTGACAGCATAACCAGATGGATGCGCACTCCATCTTACTGAGCCAGTCCAGAACCTTGGCACCTTGTTCAACCCTCTACTATCCTTTCTACCCCATACCTGTGTCTTGACCTCTCATGCATGCATTTATAATGCCCAGGCTTGACTATGTAACCTCTTTTCTTGTCGGCCTCCCCAACTACTCCCTCCATAGGCTGAGGATCATCCAGATCCCATCCACACCCCATCCCCCACCTCCTTCACAATCCACTTTAACTGGGCTTTCAACTGGGCTTTCTATCAACCTTCTTCCTCCCCTGAACTCTACCCTCCCCAATCCCTACCCCCAGCTCGGGACCAGAATACTGTCTGTCCGACGCCTTGGGACATCTTCCTGACGTGAAAAGCGCTATACAAATGTAATTTTGTTGTTATAATAATTGTCTTCTATTTGTCTAGAAGATGTGAAAAGTCCTATATCAAATGTAAGGATTTTTACTAATTTTGTTGTTGCTATTATTCCCCTTTGTAACAGACCGGAATGCATATTTTGCTTGTTTGTCTAATATGAAGATGTATTTTATAGTATAAAAGTGACTTGTTTTCCAAATTGGTAACTGAGTTGTTTCACATCACTTAGCATAGAAATTGGTTACTTCCTGAATAGAAAAAAATATTTTGCTAATTAGCCATGTCAGATATTAATGTATTACTCATGATTCTGTTAGATTAATAGATAAAAATAATTCAACCCCTTGAGAGGGAAAACTTAAAAGATTTCCCTGATAGGTTTTGGACCCTTAATTTTCCCCTGTTCAGCTATGAGTATCAGGATACCAAAAATTATTTTGTAATCCTTTTTAAAAAAAAGTCAAGACCCGATACCGACAAAACAGTTTTTTTCAGAATTCCTGCCTCTGAGTCAGAAGATTGTGAGTTCATGATCCATTTGGGGGACTTTGGGCTCACTTGTAGGATAACACTACAATGTAGCGCTGCATTGTCAGAGGTGCCTTACTTTGGAAGAGACTATCTTGTATGTAGACTATATTGTATCAAATTGCAAGGATTGTTATATGTAAGAAAGCAGCAACGGTGCTGATAGAAGAGAAATCCCTCTTTCTCTCTCTGGTTTTCATTGCTTTGAGTAAACATAATTGCATGAATTCCCGAGGATAACTGCGGTCGAATGCCCTAATGGGTGGACTGGTCATACCTAACCAAGCAGCACGATTCCTGTGGAGAAGATATTGCTTTAATATCTTGTGTGTAGATCACTTCCCACATCAATTATTCTAAAACTACAATGTCAAATTTTAACACATAAAGCAAATATGCTATTTTTAAAAATAATATTTGTGAAATCATCTCAGCGGTCCTGGTGTTTTGCTTGATTTTGAAATAAATAATTTAGAAGAAAAAAATCAATTTAAATTTCCTTCAAATTTCCCATCAATAAATTAGTCTTTTTTTTTACAGCACAATCAATGACCGTCCTATATGCAGGATCTGCCATGAAGGCAGCAGTCAGGAAGATCTGCTTTCCCCTTGTGAATGTACAGGAACCCTCGGGACTATTCATAGAAGCTGTCTGGAGCACTGGCTTTCTTCCTCGAACACCAGTTACTGTGAACTCTGCCACTTCAAGTTTTCAGTCGAGCGCAAACCTAGGCCATTACTGGAGGTCAGTAACTCAAGCACGTCCAGAGAAACCAGTGTTAAAAATATGTTGAGTTGTACTTAGTGAATGGTCTGTGTAAAAGCTTTTGTTTGAGACGTCCTCACGATGTGAAAGGCGCTATACTAATGTAATTTTGTTGATGTTGTTAGAATTACATTCAGCTTCAGATAGCGAATTTGTTTTACTTCTCTATTTTTCCTCCTGTTCCTGCTGCTTGTCATTTGAGGTGGAAATAAGTCGGCATTTTGTTGTTTTTTGTCTAGAAGCAAGTTCAAAATATGATCATTATCATCATTATGGTCAATCGCTAACACTAAAATATAGGTTTTGTAACTACTTCTAGAGATGACCATTCTGGACTTCTAAAGCATCAAAATAACTAAAGTTTTTAACTATAGTAATTGCAATCATTTTCAATAGAAAACAGTCATACATTTAATGTGAATTATGTTAAACTGGGTGGTCCTTGCTGCTTCCTACCTCAACTCTTGCTGTTCTGACAAACTGCCCATCAGACATCAAGTTCTGGATCTGTTTTACCTTTCTCTAAGTTATTGTAGAAAACACTATCCTCCTCTCCTAAGGGACTGAGCATATATACCTCTCTAGTTGCTCATTCCAGATTATGGAATACCAATGATTTGTTCAACACATGACTACTATGAATTTGTTATTTAGGCTGACTTTTCTCCATCTCTACAACATCGGCCATCTTATTATCTCTCCGACATTCAGCTGAAACACTCATCCCACCTCTAAATTTGTCCAAAGCCTTGTAGCTTGACAGTCTGCATTCTCTCCACACTATGCTCTGTGAGCCCATCACTTCTTATCTTTGTCTGGCTCCTCCCTCAGTGGAACATGTGTAAGATCCTCACCCTTGGCTTCAGATGCCTCCAAGGGCTTGCCCCTAAGTCTTCAATCTCCTACACCCTCCTTCACTCCGCCAACTCTAACGGGTGAGCTTTAAGCCATTGTCCAAAATTGCTGTTTTATAAAATTAGATCCAAATCATCATTATACCATAGGCCTTCCCATCTTGTAGATGGGACGTTTTTAAGATTTTTTTTGTGGTAGGGGAACAAATGTTAGTTTTACTAATGACGTGGGTGAGTGATGTTCAGAATTTTGCTATTTGAATTACTTAGGAGTATAAATGCGCTTACATCATAAGACGAGACAGAATGTTGCAAAATTGATGACTTAAATGCTATCAACACAGCTATTCCTAATGCACACGTGGAATGTGACAATAGTATTTGGGTGTCATCATAATTTACCAAGTTGGAAGTAGAAACTGGTTCGAGCAGAGCGAATAGTGTCAGTTGTTTGATCATTTCACTGAAATGGATCTTCTGTTTGACAGCAAGCTATAAAACCACCACTCTGCTTCAGTTACTGAAACAGTCTATAAGGAGAAAGACAATGAGTAAAGTAAAATGAGAAACAGGTGGTTGTAACTTATACTTATAAATGATTTGGCTTTGATGTCTCTGCTGTCTTGAATAAGCAGTTAGGCATATGCCCATTCCCTGTGTCTGGCTTCTCGTTATCATTTATGGATGATTCACTCCCATTGTTCTCTTGTTCATCTTAGTTGTGTCTATGTTTTGATTGCCTGCCTTCTCTGTATCCTTCCTGCTGACTGATTGTGTGAAATGTGAGACACATTTAACAAGGAGAATGCTTAAATAAGATGCTCCACATTTGAAATTTTAGGATATTCAGGACATATAAGAACCCTTATACTGTACTATAACTGTTGCTATTACTGTGCTTCTACAGTAAACAAATTTGAGTCATTTTAGGTACCGTATTCTACTTAACAAAGGGAACACAAGTACAGGACTGTATGTTTTAAGATTAAACTGCACATCGAGTTATACCTTCCTCTTTTCACTGGTGTACTGCTCATCCCTCACTTCCCGTCTCCCACCAATAATGGCTAAATTGCTCTTCCATTGCCCCTTCACCCAAGATCTCTGGAATTCTCTCCCAAAAGCCCCTTTAGCTTTCTCTTTCCCTTCTGCCTACAGCATCCTCTTTAAATCAAAACTTTTAAATTTCCCCCTTCCTTTGCACCCAGCTCGGGATTCCCCAAAGTATCTTTGAAGCATTTCAAACCACTCAAAATTGGTCATTTCAATCCATGAGTGATATTAGTGGAAGTTGTTAGCTGCAGGGGAAGAAGCGTTTTGCATCTGGACTCTGAATAGCAGTACAGTTATTAAGGGAAATTGTACTACTTCAAGTCTTGCTGAACTGTCAATAAATCTATCTTGTTTCATATATTTTTAAGAACTTGAGCTAGTTGCATTCACTTCTCTCTTGAGTAGATTTTGAGTGAGATGACATACTTCCAGCATGAACAATTTTATAATAATAATCCTTGCATTTGATATAGCGCTTTTCACATCTTATCGATGTCTCAAAGTGCTTCACCGAATATACTGTACAGACTGTATATTTGTGGGTGAAAACTTAAAACATAAACTTTCTACACAGTTTGGGTTCCTAAAACAGATCAGCAATTAATATTGTATATGGATTTCAAAGAAATTAATTTCTCCATTACATGATTTGGGTTCAATTATGTGTTTATTATTCAATTACAGCAAAAGCCTGTTTATCTGGCACCCGCGGGACCTGGCCAATGCTGGTTAAAGCGTCTGCTGGATACTTGGGCGGCCCGTGACCGAAAACCCACAACAAAAAAATTAAGTTATTTTAACACACACCATACACACCAGACTAAATAATAACAGAATATTGTATTGATATTTATTGTTAAAACTACTCTATCGCACTTCCCACCTTTACTGATTGAGTTTGCAGTCCAGCGATTCTTTTTTAAATGGAGGACGCCAAAGCGGGTAAAAAAAACGGCAGCGCGATTTTAAAGTCATGCGACTTTACTAGCGGCAAGCCTATAGCCATAGACTACTAGCAGCAAACCAAAATACTGCACCTGAGCGACAATGTGGGTTATCAGCTAGCGTTATCAGCTTGCCGCTAGTATGACTTTAAAATCGTGCTCCGTTTTTTTCACTCGTTTGGCGTGCTCCATTTTAAAAAGAATCGCTGGACTATAAACCTCGACCGCAGCATCATGGCTTCAAGCGCAGCATCTACTAGTAAAGATGAGAAGCGCAAGACAGTAGTTTTAACAATAAGTACCGATACAATATTCTGTTATTATGTTATTATTTATGCATTTACAAATGCTCCACTGCTATTGTTCCGGATAAGTTCCAGTTTATTGAATGGGGACTTTTTTTTGGTGTGCTGGTTATACGGCAGTGCCGGTTCATCGAGTCACGGATAAACGGGCTTCTACCATATATAATTCAGAATTCGGGTTGTATTTCACTTATATTCAGTTAGTTTCATTCTTAAAAATTCAATGTTTGTTCATCTGCCTCCCAACAGTCCACAATATGAATTGTGAAGTCCTGTAGCTCCGTGGTTAGAGCACTCACCACGCAAGCAAGAAACCTGGATTCAATTCCGGGCACGGTGATACCTTGCACAAGTTTCCTTATGCCACACGCCTGATAATATTCCCTCCGAAAAAATAGAATTGGTAATTTCAATCCATGATTGTTTGTGGAACTCTGCTATGCGTAATTGACTGCCTCATTTTGTCCACGTATATACAGTAGTCAATTCAATTAACTTTACAGTATACTGTATTCAATGAAGCACTTTGAGCCATCTAGATGGTGTGAAATGAGATATATCAAATGCAAGTATTATCATTATATACAGACATATGATCTGAACTTATGCTGCTCTTATTAGTAACATTATGTTCTGTACTTTTTTTCCCTGATGTTTTATTTTAACTTAATGCCTCTGTTTTCGGGCTAAAAATAATAATTTTTTAACAAAGGAACTAAACCTGAGGCAGTACTTTTGTAGCAGTACAAATTGTAAAATTTGATAAGATTCCTGGTTTCATTCTGCGTTTTCTCTTTGCATGCATTTAATAATAATAATCCTTGCATTGATGTAGCACTTTTCACGTTTTCTAGACGTCTCGTTTACAACAACAATAACAACTAAAATTACACTTGTATAGCACCTTTCACATCAGGAGGATGTCGCAAGGTGCTGGACAGTCATTGTTTCAGACCCGAGCTGGGGACGGGGAGGGTGGACAGAAAGTGGGGGATTTGGGGTGACCGATGGGACTGATGAAGAGGAGGGTCTTGAAGCGGGACTTGAAGGAGGTCAGGTCAGGAAGGGGGCAAGGCAGAGGGATTGCAGGATGGAGTTCCATAGATTGGGGGAAAAGTGGCTGAAGGCTCGCCTGCCAATGGTGGGTCGGGGGATGTGGAGCTGGCTGGAGCCTGCTGAGCAGAGGAATTAGGAAAGCCGACAATGCAGGACGTGTTCATGGTCGAGTCGAGATGTAATAAAGGCAGGAATGAGAGTTTCAGTGGCTTTGGAGGTGAGGTAGTGGCGAAGTTGGGCAATATTGCGGAGGTGAGGGAAGTCAGAGAGATTCATTGCTTGGATGTGGGGGAAGAAAGACAGTTGAGGATCGAAGAAGACACCTAGGTTCCTGACTGGCTTGGTGAGGTTGAGAGCACAACCAGGGAGGTTGATGCTGCCTGATGTGTGGAGGCGCTGGCGCGAACCAATCAGGAGGGCCTCTGTCTTGCTGATATTCCATTGTAGAAAGTTAGCTCTCATCCAGGACTTGATACCTAACAGGCAGTCTGTCAGGACATTAGTAGTCCTGGAGTCAAGGGTTGAGGCAGAAAGATAGATTTTTAGCATTTATTCTATGTCGTTTTTGGATCTAAAACTGTGCATGTTTTATCCATTATTTATTTTGGAATCCCACTTTCCAGGAAGTGGTTTTGTACCAGAAGCCACATTGTTTAATGAAATATCAATAGGATTTATTTTTATTTTTTATTTTCAATGGATAAATTCTATTTATTTAAATTTTTCAAATATTTTTATTGACTTTTCATCTACAAAAATGGCCGGTGGGTTTTGAGCATGCACAACACACAGGATGTAACATACATAACGATAGCAACCTGTCGATCTGGATGTTCGACAAGTTTGGAGTCTAAAAATTTAATTAGTAGCAATATTTTATAATGTTGGATTGCAGAATTTCACAAGACCTGCAAAATATTGGTATTGACCAATTTCCACCAACTCTAAATGTAAATTCACTGCAGACAAATGTCAGAAGAACTTTTAGCCTTGAACTAGTTGTAAAATAGATTGCTTAAGATATATTATTTAATGTTCTTACAGAGGTGGCTTATGAATAACATCAAACATCTCAGCCTTTCACGAGAGACGTGAAAGGCGCTCTATAAATGTAATTTTATTATTATATTATTGAGAGTCCAAATTATTTGAATTCTGCTTATGACAGAGCTTGTTTGTAATACGAGCTCTGTCATAAGCAGTCCCAAATTACATTTGTTTTGCTACACTTTTTTTGTAATGGGATCCTAATATAAACACATAATAGTACAGGCAAACTCATATAAAATCGCACATGCACCTGAGTCCCATTTATTTTCCTACTAAAAAAACACTGATTTTTTTGCACTAGTCGTATTTTACAAGTCCAATAAACGACTACGTTGTAACGGTTTATTGGTTTCAAATAATCTTAAATTCTTTGCAAATCATCTCCAAACGCATATCGCCACTTCGATGAAGTCCTGCTTGTGCACTTAGTTTAGCGCCTTGGGACGTCGTCCCGACATGAAAGGCGCTTTACAAATATAATTTTGTTGTTGTTGCTTTTGAAATACTAAAGCACAGGAAACACCTGTCATCTTGTCACGAAAGACAAAATTAAATTTAAGTCGTATTAATTTGGCCAATACAATTTACGTGAGTTTGTCCACACCTTTTCACTTCATATTATGGTCCCAACTGATCCAACTTATGCGAATCTAACTATTATTAGTTGATTTAGAGCATAAAATTAAATCAGAAATCAGAAGAAACCACTCTATCAAGCAGTTATGCTGCATTGTAATTTAATCGCAAATCTGAAGAATGCTTTTTATAGCATTACTAAAGTGGTGCTAGATATTGTTCAATATAACATACAACTACAGTATTGCTGTCTACTGTTTCACCGTGAAGAAAAATGGTTGATATACAGCAAAGTTCTATTACAACACCATCATTGAGGTCCATAAAGTCTCAACTAGCACTCTAATGGAGCACAATCCATGTATTGCTGGCAAGTGGTCAACTTCTGAGCCAATAGGTCACATCACTTCTGCGCAGAAATGATGTAGACATCAACCTGACTTAGAAGTCAGCCAAATCGACTAAGAAACAAATTGGTAATTCGATCCATAACTGTTTGTGGGACGCTGCTGTGCATAATTGGTTGCCATAATTGGTTTGCCCACAAAAAACTAATGTCAAATCACTTTACAGTATATTCTGCAAAGTGCTTTGAGATGTCTTGAAAACGCGATGAGGCTCTGTATCTATTGCAAGGATTATTAGTATTTTATTTTGAGTAAGTACATGTTGGGATACACAACTCAACACACTAAGGAAACTTACGTAATGAAGCGTGTTACAGTACCAGTACAGTTCAGGATATTTCAGTGTGATGTTCAGCTTTTCAGAATTTGGGTTTAACTGTGATAAAGATCTGTGAGGAACCTCTTGCTCTACACTTTTTTCCAACAAAATTATTGAAAGATCTCAAGCACAGTTGCCTGCAGGGGTCCAACTAATTTATCCAGAGCTGCCAAAGAGTACGTTTTTTTCGTATTTAGTATGATAAATTGCAGTAAATACGGCAGTACGATTTTTCTTGTTAAAGTACGTTTTGGGGAAAATCCAAATTTTAGAAATTCCATGCTCTGTCTGTCTATCTGTCTCTCCTCTCTGTCTCAGTCTCCCTCTGTGTGTCTCTTTCTCTCTCTCTCTCTCTCTCTGTCCGTATCTCTTTCCCTCTCTGTCTGTCTTGGTCGCTCTCTCTCTCTGTGTCTCTTCTCTCTTTCGCTCTCTGTTTGAGTCTCTGGCTGTCACAATCTCACCCACAGTCTCTCGCTCTCTCTGTCTCTGTCTCAGTCTCTTTCTCTTTAACTCTCTCTCCCTGCCTTCAATAGCAGTGCTACCTACCTTCTACCATCGCTGATACACTGTAAATGTTAGCGCTGGGCGCTAGGCTGGGCGCAAGACATTACTGGGAACAATTTTTTTCATATAGGGAAACAAAGTAGGGACCTCCCTCTTAATGCAATTTTTGCCCCACAGGGGGTTTTGAAGTCCCATTTTACCTGGCATCTTTTCGTGCTGTAATTTTTTCATTAAGTACCGGTAGGTTCTGGGGAAAATATTTTTTTTACTACAAAATACTGTTTTTAGCTTTCAGGAGTACTTTTTTTTGTTAAAAAACGTTGGCAGCTATGTTTATCTGCTTTTTCACTGGAGCAAAACGTTCACCTTTCATTGCTTGGCCTCCATTTTATATGATAAATGTGTCGGCTGCACTGGAACTCAAATGCAATGCTAGTTAGCTCAAAAATACTTTCAAATCTAGAAATTCCAGTCAAGTGCAAAGAAAAAGCCATTGTACTTGATAACTAGCAGGATTTTTTTCATTGGGGATTAAATTGCTTTGAATTTCTATTTTGACAAGAACTACAGTATGTAGTCGTACAATGATATAGTTTAAAAGTGTCCCATATACAGTATGTGGAATATTTACTGCAGACTTTTTTTTAAAAAAACATAGGTGTTGGTAAATTTCTTCATTTTTTACACTTGATACATTTCGATCATTTGAATGTAAGTACAGTACTGTAAATAAAAAAATTGTCAACTGTATTCCAACACATTTTTTAAAATTGAATTTCGGCTGTTGTGAACACATTCAGGTCTGCAGCATCTTTTTCCCATTACCATAAGCACATTACGAACTTCTGCAATCAAAGAGTTTACACAGTTCTAGCATACAATATCACAAAATGCAGATAAATTAGTTATAGCAGCTGGAGACATTATTGTTTAGTGACTAGTTAGAATTTCTGAATATCCAACTGTTTTAGGGTCATTTTACTGTGGATATTGGTTGAAAACAAAATTATCTGGCAGTGAATTGAGGTGGAGAGGTCAATATCTGTTGACATTTGGGGTTTCAAACTTTAACTGAACCTATCTTAATACATTTGGAAATTATTTTAACAATCAAACTTCCTTGTGAGAGGACGTGGTGTATTTCTTTGTAACTAATTGGATGAATAATTAAGAATGTCATCTTAATTCAATTCCCTCGTTCAATTCCCAGCTGGTGGCAACTCTCCCCATTTGCCCTAATAGGTTTGTACTAATAACTATGCTCTGCTGTGAGTTGCAATTGTTTTTCCCACACAATGGATATCTTTTTGTACAGATATACAGTCAAACCTGTTTTCAGCAACCACTCAGGGCACTCAACTAAAGTGGAGTTTATTTAAGAGTGGCCTCTGAATAAGGTTTTAGGTACTGGGCACGAGTGCAGACACCCGCTCAACTCCAATTGTATTTATCAACGCCAGCTATAATAAATAAATATGTAAATTTGGCGCTTTTCATGTCTTCTAGATGTTTCAAAGCACTTCACAGAATATACTGTAAATTGAATTGACTACATTTATGGGCGAAACACGGCAGCCAATGGTGTCCCACAAACAGTTATGGATTGAGTGGCCAAATTATTATTATTACTCTTTTTCTTGAGGGATTATTATCAGGCATGTGGAATAAGGAACCTTGCCAAAGGTTTCACCCTGCTGGGAACCAAATCCAATTCTCTCACTTGCGAGGTGAGCGCTCTAACCACTGAACTACAGGGTTCCATTAGTGAGCATCACAAGGGCTATTCAGCATGGTGTCGGTAAATACTTTATTTTGACAACCTAGTGGCACAGCCCATAGGAATTACTAGGGAATAGGTTGGTGAGGTGGGGTGGACAATGCAGTCAAGTGGATGTTTTCGATTTTTGAGACAAAGAAGTCTGGGATCTCTTCGCACTTGGCATCTGATGTGAGGATAGAACAACAACAACAACAAAAAAATTACACTTGTATAGCACCTTTCACATCAGGAGGACATCCCAGATAGAGGGAGTTTGAGAGGATCCAAGGAGGAGGTGGTGGACGATAGCAAACAGCGTCTGCAGATTGTTGTTTGCCTCCAGGATGGCTTTGGAGTATAAATCAGTTTGGGCCAGTGAAAGGGAGAGGCAGTAGGTGCGGAGGTGCACAAGCCACAGCTGGTGGTGTATCATGAGGCTGGATTTCTGCCATCCACGCTCAAACATCTGGATCTGTATATTTGTGGGCGATGGTGGAGAGTGAGGTATTCAAAGGAGGAGAAACAGCCAGAGGAATAGGGGGAGAGACTAAGGGAAGCTTGGGAGATGAGGGTCTCCCCGGCAGTTGAGGCGGGGGTGTTGTGAAACATGAACCTAGAAGGGGAGGCGTCAACAATGGGAACGGGGTCACCGGGGGAGAGCGAGGTTTCTGTAAGCCCACGAATATCAATGTGCTCATCCAGGATAAGGTCATGGATAGTCAGGGCTTTATTGGAGAGGACAGTTTGGAGACCAATAGGTTTGCTGATTGGGTGGGGGTACGGAGGAGAGTGGTATAGAGAGGATTTGGGGCCATGGGAGCCAGATGACTGTGGAGTTCGAGGAATAGGGAGAGTTGGCGAGTGTTTGGATGAGGAAAGGGAAAGTATGTCAAGTGTGTTTGCCTTTCCGATGCAGTTGGTGCAGAGAGAGTGAGTGATGGAACAGTTGAGGTGGCTGCTGTTGGACAACCAATGCCAGGAGCCACGATGGGCCCAGCGGAGGTTGCCCAGGTGAGAGCAGCATGAGGTAATGATAGGGTCCAGGAGAGAGAGAAGGTGAGGAGGGTGGTGGGAGAAAAGGACAGAGTAGGACTAACAGAGTGTGGTGGGAGGGAGCAGGAACATTTTCCCGGGGAGCAGCTCTGGGCAGGGCAGCTGCCGAAACACGCACACAGAGACTCATCCAAAGGACAACCCTCCCAACAATGCAGGATACACTCAACAATGCAGTGAACCCCCAGCACTATGCTGAAGTGTCATCCTAGACCGTGAGTTCAAAGTCTCGAAATGGGACTTTAGATGCTTTGGATTCAGATCAGTTGAAGAATTGGTGCTTCATTTTAAATTATGGGAACGTCCACTGGTGTTAAGATTTATTTTTGGAAAATTCCAGGTAAACAACACAAATTGTAGTATTTTCATCTTGCTCTCTACAAATCCTTTGACGCTGCTTTTCATTCAGTTGCCTTTGCTTTGCGTCTCATTGCTGCTTATTTGATTTTTGTTTTGTCAGTGAAATGTAAGTTATTAGAGTACTGGACAACCCATTATTATAATGCTCCACTCACCACCCCCTCCCATATAACATGGCCTTGCTTATGCTGATGGTATCCAATGGGCTCTTGCTAAAAGAAAGCATATTCCAGTTGGCTTCTGAAAGTCATTAGCTAGCTTCCTGCACTCTTTTCAAAAAGCCAACTTTCAAATTATCCAATCACAGCTAATAATAATGTTTACATTTGGTACAGAGGCTTTCATGTCGGGCAGACGTATCAAAGTGCTTCACAGGATGTATTGTAAAGTGGATGGGTGACTGTGCTTTTGTGAGCAAACATACTCATGTCACTTGCTGCACGTGCGCAGGAAACCTCTCTGATTTCACTTCCTTTACCAAGTGGCGTCAACAGCATTTCTTGCACGTAGTGTGTTGTGCCCACCGCACAGCAAGTGATGTCAGCATGTATTAGAGCATTGGGGAATGGAGCAGGTGTAATTTGCGCTTTAAGCATATGGTACATGTTGAGAATATTGTGGGAGACGGTGTGGAATTTTGTGTGAACTGAGCTAAGAGAGCTGGTGAGGAAAATCTAGTCAATCATTTATGATCTACTTGTGGTGTGATTACTTACATACCACTGTTGTTACTTGCCAGATAATATGACACAGGGATCCCAGGGGCGCGGCCATTAGCAGTCTCAATGTAAAAGTCATCTTTTTCCACAGCTCAGTAGGCAAACTCAGCTGCTCAATCATATCACCTCAGGGCTTGATGAAGAACCACCTTGATAGAGATCTGAGAGCAGGTGTGTAAGCCCAAGATTGAGAGTAGGCCTCAAGTGTAGAATATTGCATGTCCTTGTGAAACCCCAGGCTCCACTGATCTTAAGCGCTCTGAGACACCACCCAGCGTGGTAGGCACCATATAAATGCAAGTTTTTATTGTTGTTGTAAATAAAACCTGATAACTCCTCACCCATCCTGCCCAACCAATTACTTTCTTGAAAAACATGATAGATAGACCTGACTCACATCTTAACCTACCAGATTCAGTGAATAGAACTGAGCATAATTTAAGTTGTTTTAAGATTTCTAATCATTGGAACTTATTTATCATAATTATAATCCTTGAATTTGATGTAGTGTTTTTCACATTTTCTAGACATCACAAAGCGCTTCACAGGATATACTGTAAAGTGCATTGACTGTATATATGTGATCGAAACACAGCAACCAAGTTTGCACAGCAGTGTCCCACAAATGGAAGTGGATTGAAATGACCAATTTATTATTGTTTTATTTGAGAGATTATTATCAGGCGTGTGGAGTAAGGAAACTTGCCCAAGGTTTCACCCTGCCTGGAATTGAATCCAGGTCTCTTGCTTGTAAGGTGAGTGCTCTAACCACTGAACTACAGGGCTTCATAAAATAAACTTTGATTCTTTTATTCTAAACTTTTATTCTAGAAGTATGTCTTGGGGGTTTAATCTAAATGTGTTCCTTTGCTAAGCAGGTACAAAAGCAGCAATAAATTTACTGTTCTTTGGAAGGTTTTAATGAAAACACAATTGACATTTTTAAATCAAAACGCATGATGTGGCTGGAACAATAGTGTAGAAAAGTCTCAAATAATGGGGCCACTGGGCGAGTGTTCAGACAGTAAGTAGATTTGCTGCTCACCCATGGTCAGTGTTTTATAGAATGAATTTGCATGTACCCTGCCATCTGGGTTATTTCTCCTGTCCACTGATCAAGCATATCTGTATTTAATTAGCTTTCCACTAACCATCGTTTAATACTAGAGACAGAATCCTTTTGTTCTTTGCACATGTTTAACTTGACCCTGTTTCAGGCAAGAAGGTCAAAAATGAGTTCTAAAGATTACCAGCTCAAAAGCAGATTTGTACTTTAATAACCTATGTAGCCAACAACTAATTGCACTGTATAAGCCATGTATTATGTGATGGCAGAGTGTTGTGACCTTCTGAACATTACAGTGAGTTTGTTGGTTATGGGGCGTTATTTAAATAATTGTTGATCTGAATTTTGAGTTAATATCCTGACATGTTCCCAAATTGAAAGTCACTATACAAAAATAATTTTGTTGTTGTTGTTGAATGCTAGTTACAATGGTTACACTAAACCACTATAGACTAGCAGAGCAGAGCTTCATTTACGGGTCCATGCTTAGATATCTGTTTGTGCCAGGACAACAGCTGATATGGTGCCATTGGCGAGACTGAGTGAACCTTCAGGAGGAGAAAGAAAATATTGCTAAAGCGGTGTCCACACCAGGCGGCATCTTAGAGCACTTCACAATGGCAGAGCTCAAGGCCAAGCCAGGCGGAAGTTGACCATAATCACGGTCGCAGAGAAAGGTCTAGAGACGCGACCTGAAGATGGCAAAGGAGGGGGTGAGGTGAAGGGGTTGCAAGAAGGAATTCCAAAGTTTCAGGGCGTAGTGGCCGAAAGCACGGCTACCGAAAATGGAGTGGAGGATTCGAGGGATAAGGAGAACGCCGGACCCAGTAGAGCGGAGGCAGTGGATACTGTGAGGAGAGAAAGGGTTAGAGAGGTATGGGGTGCAGAGGAGTGAGGGATTTAAACACAAGAGTGAGGATCTTGAAGTAGATCCACTTTGTGAGGGAGCTAGAGCAGTTTGGGAAGGACTGGGGTAATCAGGGTGCAAAGTTTGGAGCGGGTGAGAATGCGGGCAATGGAGTTTTGTATGATCTGAATGGTGCAGGAGGGTAGACCAGTGAGGAGGGTGTTGGATTAGTCCAGCCAAGATGTGACAAAAGGCATGGACCAGTGTTTTGGCAACTTTTGGGATGAGGTATTGATGGAGACAGGCAATGTGACAGAGATAGAAGAAAGCGGTGCTGGTGAGGGATCGAATGTGGAGAAGGAAGGGTAACTGGAGATCAAACCTGATGTCTAAGTTGCCTCCAGGTTCAGAGAGTTTTATGGACTGGTTGCATAGGTTGAGGAGGTCAAATCTGTGGGGCAAAGGACATCAACGGGAGCCAAAGAGTATGGCTTCTGTCTTGATGACATTTAACTGCAGGAAATTTGAGCTCATCTAGCTCTTGATATCCGAAAGACAAGCTGACAGAACATCAGGGGATTGGAGGCGGAAAAGTAGAGTTGGGTGTCATCTGTTTAACAGTTGACATCAACAAGAGGGAGCATGTAGTTGAGGAAGAGAGGGGGGCGGCCAAGGATGGATCCTTGGAGTACCCCTCAGGTGACCAGGTGGAAGAGAGAAGAAAAACCATTTGCAGAAATGTAGTGCTGGTGGTTTGTGAGCTAGGAGGTAGAGAACTATCTAAGTATCCAATGTGCAAACTGTTTCTTAATCTTTCTGTTGGCGACCATGTCATTATTGTTTTGAGTTCATAAATTTACAAAATTGTTGTCCTGCTGTGCAGATTATGTTCCATGTTTTTTTACACAAACGAAGCATCTTGTAAAAGATTTCAAAATCCTTTTTATAAAAAAAACAGTAGTTTAACTGTTGCAAATCAACAGAGCGCATCAATTGTGTCACTGTAGTTTTGTGCAGCGAATATCTGTCTTATCTTAATAAACTGGTGTTTTTTGTGTGTTTTCTCATCAGTGGTTAAGGAATCCAGGCCCACAACATGAGAAGCGAACTTTGTTCGGAGACATGGTGTGCTTCCTGTTTATAACCCCTCTGGCCACAATCTCTGGGTGGCTGTGTTTGCGAGGTGCAGTGGATCACTTGCATTTTAGCAGCCAGCTGGAGGCTGTCGGGCTCATTGCACTAACCGTTGCACTCTTCACTATTTATCTATTTTGGACTCTAGTAAGTATACCATAAATTATCTTTCTACAGGAATCATTGGATGGATCCCTTTGATTATGAATTAACACCATGGTAAAAGGAGCATTGTGGTATTCTTAATGATATTGTACACTCATTAAATGTCAGGGGATTGATTATCAATAAAATAAATGTACATTTTAAAAATGCAGAATAACTGCATTCCGCACACTACTGATTTGAGTGAAAGCAACTCTCCTCCTCCCTCCCCCCAGCCCGCCACCCTTCCAGCCCCTCCCTCGCCCCCCCCTCCCCCCCCTCTCCCCGCCAGAAATATAATTCTTGCTCTTCATACAGCACCTTATCATGTTGTTGAGACATCTCAAAGAGCTTCACATTTGGAATGGTATTCCCATGAGACAACATCACAATCTTTAATGAGTTGACACCACACATTGTAACGCTATTAAGATTAAACATGCCTGTGATATGAAGCCATTTCTGCTCATTGTAATGATAAAGTGGTCGCATTTCTATGAAATCTCATTGAGGATCAATAATGGTCGCTAATAAAATGAACATAGCAAAACTTAATTGATAATTGCTTTGATACTAAGGGCATTAGAAGATGTCCCCTTTTAGTTACACTTGTCTTTTTTTTGCTATGTAGTGAGAATACAGGCAGTTTGTCACCTCCATTGTTACTGTCAAGGATGTGCAAACATTTCTTAACCAGATTTATTTTCAACTTTACTAGGTTTCATTTCGTTATCACTGTCGACTGTATAACGAGTGGCGACGGACCAATCAGAGGGTCGTATTGTTGCTCCCAAAGTCTTTGGGTGTTGCATCCACTCAGCAATCTCTTCTGCAGCCCGTGAAAAGGAACTCGAAAGAGACAATTGTGTGACGACTTGCAATCTTGCCAGACTTCAGGATTGAGAATTCTGCAACGAAGAGTTCTATCCAGAGATGGAGTAATTCTGTACGCTATCTTGTTCAAGCCAGATAGCCTGAGTATTCGCAGCAGAACGCCTCATTGGATTTTAAACAGTTTGGTAATTGTCAGTTCTTAAAGTGTGTATTCTTCATTATTACAGCTACATTGTAGTGTTTCGCCAACAAAGCATTGGCAGATTTCAACTGTACTTATTCATAATAATGCTCTTTACACATGTGACTGATAACATTGCCGTGATATATTCTGTTTTTTCTTGCCCTGATAGATCAGGTCATATACTCAGTCTAAACCATGTACTTTTTTTATACATATTGTTAGAAGATGTGACTGAGCACTTTCACTCTTCTGCATAATAGTTTGGTAAGTTTGGACAGTTTTGTTCCAATTTTCCTGTTGATGCAACAAATTACAGTAAAAGCCCATTTATCCGGCACCCTCGGGACCTGGCCAGTGCCGGTTAAAGCGCCTGCTGGATATTCGGCAGAAAACCCAACAAAAAAAAATTCTTACAAATGTTTTTAAATAATTTTTAAAAAAAACATAGCAAACTAATAATAGACTGAATAATCATTTATATGATAATATAATATATAAAGAATAATTATAATCATTTTACACACAGCGACCAGGCAGTTCAGGGAGATCTTTGAACTAGTGCAAAAGTTACACGTCTGAATGACACTGTTCTTATTGCAGGCAGAAGAGAGGAAAGTTTGTGTTATTGAGAAAGCAGAGAGTGAGTGGCGGCTGCTCAGTTCAGTTAACTTTCTTTCCAAAAAGCCTTGCGGTGTGTGTGTGCACTAAGTTGAAACACTGCACTCTGTAAAATGAGCATTGCAGGGATTGGTCTTTTTTTATTAAACTAAAAGCCAATGAATTGATCTGCAAGCTTTGCTCAGGTTGGGTGTGTGTTTTGCTGTTTTCTAAATTAATCTAAATCTAAATTAATCAACTCACCTTCTGTCTCTCTCAAAGAGTACGTTCCGAGGAGTGCATTGCTTTACAGTACCAGCAGCATTCTGAGCTAGCGCCACCATCAGGCACCTAGTAGCAGCATTCCAAAATACTGACGCAACACAAAACACCAAAAAAATGCATTTATCTGGATAAATTCCGGTTTATCAAATGCGGACCTTTTTTTTGCGGTGCCAGTTATACGGAAGTTACGGTTGATCGGGTCATGGATAAACGGGCTTCTACTGTATTTCAATGTATTTTTCCGGATAAATTCCGGTTAATCGAATGCGGACTTTTTTTTTACGATGCCGGTTAAACGGAAGTTGTGGTTGATCAGGTGCCAGATAAACGGGCCTTTTACTGTATCTCCATTTCTTCAGTTGGCTTTGACGAGGTGATTTTTTCATCATGATAAAGATACTGACATTTGATATTTCCACAAATCAAAATGGTATTGTACGGTCAGGGTTTGCGTCATCAGTGTCTCGATAGCACTTTTTTAACCGCTGCGTTAATCATGTTACTGCTATGCAGTAATGCAATCAATTCCTTTGCCAATTCCATCAGAATTCATTGAGACAGCTTTTCCAGTTTGATATAAAAAAGCCATTTGAGTATACCTTTAACGTGTTGTGTGTGTGTGCGAGTGTACATTATATATTAAAAAAAATTATGTGATTCTTCCTAATCTGTCTTAATCTGCTACAAAGCACATTCTGAATCATACAACAATGATGCCCTTCTTGCAGGGTAGAGTACCAGAGCATTTCACAAGTGGCAGAGTCTGACACAGGCCAGGGGAGAGGAAAGAGGGAGGTGACCATAAGTATAGGGTCTGTCGATATGGAAATTTTCCAATTTAGATATATCGATGGGCTCATATCGAGATATACTGATATATCGATATTTTCGGGGTTTTCGTACTGCGTATGCACGCGCGGCGTGGGATCCGCGCGCATTCGGGGCCTATCTCCTCAGGAGGTAAATATCTATTTTTCTGTCTGTGTCTCTGTGTCTCTATCCTCTCTCACACCATCCCCATCTCTATCTATCTGTATATTATCACATCCCCCTGTCTCTCACCCCCATCTCTACCCCCCCACCGCCGTCTCTCTCTCCCCCCCTACCCACCCCCCCCGCCATCTCTTTCTCCCCCCCACCCCCCCTCCGCCGTCTCTCCCACCCCCCCACCCCCCTTCCGCCGTCTCTCTCCCCTCACCCCTTGCATACCTGTATATTGTATTCCAAGGACTATGAATATAATATGGCGGCTTGCACCTCTGTCTGTGCATTGTGTATAGAGATGAGCATTCTGGGTCTTGTAGCTCAGTGCGCGCGCATTCCGATTTTTTTGATATATCGACTTTTTTGATATATCGATATTTTTTAAATGTCTGTATCGACATATCAATATGAAAATTATATTGAATATAACCGATATATCGCCGGACCCTACGTAAGTATGATCAAAAAAGGAAAGTCTTTTGGGTGGGATTTGAAGTTGGATAGATTATGACGTATGTCTTTCTGTCCAAAGACGCACATCATATTCAGAGCCTGGCTATAAAAGTTTCCATGACTAATTTACCGCATCTAAAATGAACTAGACAAGGGGTCTAACTTGCAGTTGACTTAACAATTTCTGTAAATTCACAGGAACCCTGCCCAGAACAACATTGTTTTGGAGTAGAGTTTCCACTAGCAGTGGGATGTACTTTCATTTATCAGAAGGATTTTTAGTTTGCTGATTGATTGCATTAGTACCACAAATTGGCTTCACATGTTTGTATGTTTTAATTTTATGTTTTATTTTGTCTTGGAGCTACAGTATATCCTAAATCATTATACCGGTGATCTAATCTTAAAATGTGCCTGAGTTCTTAATTGTGTGCAACTTTTGATTGACACTTTTATGAAGAGTTTAATATCTAATTCTTCAGTGTGTATAATCAGAGATCTGAAACCTCAAACAAGTTTGATGTCTGATAGAATATTTTTTTCTCATAACCGAGGTTAATCATGTGAATATATTGGAAGCTTGCATGCAGTTCTATGGACTGCTTAACTGTGCTTTTTAAGGCATGTGTACAAGTTATCTTTGTGGGTCTGAACCATTAGGAAGTAATTAATGAAGCCAAGTGCAGAGAAATTTACACTTGGGGAAAGATTCACATATATTGTGCAAATCTGTTTCCAGAATTGTGCAGTAAATCATTTATCTTCCATTACTTGGTGTGTTTCCTGCTTGAAATGTTGTCTAGACAGAAAATCCTTACTAACCTGAACAAATTGCATTGTAAGTGGAGTAAGTATGCAACATTTTAATATGGGGCCAATGGCAATAGAGGGGAGGGGGATATTGTGCCACTCTAAAAACAAGTGTTGGCTCTTAACACTTTAAATTTCTACCTCCAGGAAAGTTTATGTAGTTTGAAAAATCACCCATATTGTGCAATTTTCCTTGATTCCTCAATATTACATTTCCGGATCTAAATGTAGTGTGAGCAGTGATTTTATTATCTTAAATCCGAGGAGTTAGAATTTGGGAGAAAGTGAAATCGCCCATTTTTTTCCCTGAAAACCGAAGCCAATGTGATACCTTTGGTCATAATCTTGTCATTGTTCTGTGAATCTGGCAACCATTGAAGCATAACAATGCTTGGATTTTCTCTTTCCTCTTGGTCATTCACTTGTACAATTTGATTAATTTATTTACAGTTTTTTTTGTATTAACCAGGAACATTTATTGAAAGGAGAAATAAAATTTTGGCATATAAAATGTACTGTGAGTGAGCCATGTACATATAAGAAATGCTAGATGAAAAAATACCAGGGTCCATCTAGTTCGCCTTCCAGGCAGTCGCATGCACATATGTCCCAAATTTGTATGCATATGTATTGATTTACAGTAGCATTTGATGCTAATTTCATATTACCAGACACGTCAAGAACTTTTAGAAGAACATTGCTAAGATTTGTAGTCTGCACGTAGACTGCAATGGTGGAAACTAATTTCCATCATCTCATGACTTCTTAGTCGGGCAATTTACAATTAGATCATGACTCTCAACTTTGACTGATACTGCATATTTTGTGGTGAATGCCATGAAAACAGTAAATGTGGTTTGCACTTCATTTTTTGTGTAGCTAAAGAACTGATTTATTTATTTAGCTTTTAGTAATCATTAAATCCTAAAGGCTGGGTTTCTTTCTGCAATTGTTTCTCTATTGAAGGCAGGGTTTGTTCAGTAGTGCAGTTCTCATGACACGGCTCCATTTGTTGTAGAACCCCCTCGATTGGTAACTCATTTACCCCAAATACAGTAAAAGCCTGTTTATCCGAGACCCAATCAACCGTAACTTCCGTATAACCGGCACTTCAAAACCGGCACTTCAAAAAAGCATTTGATTAACCGGAATTTATCCGGCACAATGCATTTTAAAAAATATCTGTGTTTTCAGCCGAATATCCGGCACGCGCTTTAACTGGCATCGGCCAGGTCCCGAGGGTGCCGGATAAACAAGCTTTTTTCTGGACACTCCATTTCCCCTCCAAAAATAATAGTTGCATAGGGTTTATTTTTCTGTGAAGATGGAGCCAATGGGGGAGTGGGAAAAATAGCTACCATCAACGTGGATCTTGAATCAGTGACTGATTGTATGTAAACCAATCCCAAAATAAAATATCCACAAACCATTTTTCACATTGACTGCAATCTTGCAATCTGTCCTGCTTATCGCCTCCTCAGATCAGTCATCCATCTCACACCCTGCTCTTTGTGAGGTTTAACATCCACCTGAACAGGCAGACCCAGACTCGGCTCAACATCTCATCCGAAAGACGGCACCTCTTGAGAATGCAACAGACCACCCAGCGCTGCATTGGAGTGTCAGCTCAGACTGAGTTCAGGTCCCAACATGGGGCTTGACCTCACAATC
The DNA here is from genome assembly GCA_035084275.1 of Hydrolagus colliei. Taxonomy (NCBI): domain Eukaryota; kingdom Metazoa; phylum Chordata; class Chondrichthyes; order Chimaeriformes; family Chimaeridae; genus Hydrolagus; species Hydrolagus colliei. The sequence goes on from CM068742.1 coordinate 32,189,202, forward strand.
TTCTCGGAGATGAGCAATTATTTTTTTGAAATGAGCCAGGCTATGACATGGATACCACCTATACATGGCAATTTACCTGTGTCTGAAGTGAATGTGCACTCTCTCTGGAGGGATGTACCAGCTTATCTAATCCTCCAGGATACTGCTGGTGATTAACCAGCTAAAATCATAAAGCTTGCCATTGAGAGTGCTATTTGACAAACTTCCCATTGCTTATCCAACTGATACGACCCTCCCTACATGTCAGGACTTTGGATTGCAGGGTTAAGCAAGTTACCCTCAGTGACCAGTCTGCGAATCAGCCAGGCTGGCTGGTCTATCAAATAATGCCTGGCGTATTTGGACTGACCTGGCTCAGGAACTAAAACAATCCAAATTGACTGTAGAGCTGAACTAGCCAAAATATTGGGAATTTAGTAAATTGCAAATAGAAATTATTTAAATTATCAATGCAAAGATCACTTTCAGAAATCACTGTTACAAGGATAAGCTTTATAATTTTTAAAATAACTGTTCTCTGGGTCTACTGTGACATCTAGTGGTTGGTGAGGGCTAGTGTTTTTTTTAATGGCTCAAGGAGCACCTATCTATGGAGTCCTGTAGGTCAGTGGTTAAGAGCACTCATCTCACAAGCGAGAGACCTGGGTTCAACTCCAGGCAGGCTAGAACATGTGATAATATGAAATGCAACGATTATTATTATCAAAGGGGATATCTATTGTGATAAATTTAAAATTGACCCTTTGTTGTCTAGCAAATTTTAAATATGAACAAATCTGAAATCCACCTGAACACTAAGGCATTCAAAATTGTAATCCTTGTATTTACTGTAAAATGTGTCAGCCAATTTGCATACAGCAGTGTCCCACATACATTCATGAAGTGAATGACCATTTATATCTTGAATATTGTTGGCCAGGACACGGAGAAACTCCCTTCTGCTGAAAAGTGCGATGAGACCTTTAACTTCCATCTAAACAAGCATTCAGAACCTCACCTTAAACGTCTGATCTGAAGGACAGCACCTCAAATAATATAGCGAGCACCAGCACTGTATTAGTGAAAATTTACAGAGTGTAAAGTTCCAATGAGGGGTTTGAACCCACTACCTTTAACTTGATGGCTAGTGTTACAGACTGCTCCCAGCTGACACCTGTCATTCAGTGGAACTTAATATCTCCTATAAACCATGCAATTAGCTCTGCATGCAAAGCATACATCGCACAAACAAGAGTATCTTTGCAACTTCCCAAACCTTCAGACCAGTCTGGTTTACTTTCTAAAAAGTTTTTATAGGTTCCTTCTAAATAATGAAAATGTAGTCCACACTGCTTTGATAAAGACCACGCAATACATTGAATGGATTAGTAATGTTTTCTACTCCCTGAATTCTGCTTTCCATATTTGATCTTCTGAATAGTCTCAGGTCTCGCCCCCTCTGCACATTTCTGTCCTTTATCAAGCTTTACTTTTTAAGTGAGGAACAGAGGTAATTCATTCTTAAATTAATTATTAATTTTTGACACTTATCAACCTTCCCTGGAACCATCCCTACTCTTGAGGTACCATCCCCATCTCCAACCTCCCATTCCTCTCCCAAGGCCATGGAACGAGTTGTTGCGTCCCTGCTTCGCCCCTTTCTTTCTCGCCATTTTCTCTTTGAACCCTTACAATCCGGTTTCCATGCTGCCCATTGCATGAAGATAGCCCTGGTCAAAGTCTCTAATGACATTTTAAACATCTGTGATCAGGATTCTCTCTGCCTCCTTGACCTTTCTGCTGCCTTCAACACTGTCGACAAGTTCATCCTCCTGCATTGCCTCTTCCCCCACTTCTCAATCATCATGGACCTGCTCTCGCATGGTTTGACTCTTTCTCACCATCTCAATCTTGTTGCCATCAATGGCTTCTCCTCCAGCCTCCACATTACCTGTGGCATCCCCTGGGACTCTGACCTTGGTCCCCTACTTTCCAACATCTACATGCCTTGTAGACATCCCCCCTTAGAGATGTCATCCACAGACATAGGGTCAACTTCCACATGTATACAGATGACATCTAACTCTATTTTTCTGCCTCTACTCTACCACTGCTGTTTTGACAGACTGCCTATCAAGTCCTGGATAAGAGCTAACTTTCAACAGTTGAATATCAACAAGACCGAGGCCCTCCTGATCAGCTTGCGCCAGCACTTTCATACATCAGGCACTAGCAGCACCAACCTCCATGGTTGCACTCTCCACCTCACAAAGCCAGTCAGGAACCTAGATATCTTGTTCAATCCTCAACTTACTTTCCTCCCGCACGTCCAAGCCATGACCTGTTCTGCCTTCCCTCACCTCCGCAACATTTCCTGACTCTGCCACTACCTCACCCCTCAGTCCGCTGAAACTCTCATTCATGCCTTCATCACATCCAGGCTCGACTATGCCAATGCCCTGCTGGTCGGCCGCTCCAAGCTCTGTGACCGCATCTCCTTCATTCTCACCCGGCTCCATTGGCCCTCCATCACCTAGCAGATTCAATTCAAGATCCTGGTCCACACCTTAAAGCCTTCGGTGACCTTACCCTACCCTACATCTGTGACATCTTAACCCCCTACCAACCCTCCCACTCCCTGTGCTTAGCGGGCCCCAGTCTGCTCCATGTCCTCCGACCCACCCTCCCCACCATCGGCGGGCGAGCCTTCAGCCACTCAACCTCTAATCTCTGGAACTCCATCCCGCAGTACCTCCACCTCACCCCCTCCCTGGCCTCCTTCAAGTCCCGCCTCAAGAACCTTCTCTTCGACAGTCTCATCGGTCACCCCAAATCCCCTCATTTCCCTCCGCCCTCCCTGATCCCAACCCCCAGTTCAGGTCTGAAACATTTGACTGTCCATCGCGTTGGGACGCACTCCCGACATGAAAGTCGCTATATAAATGTAATTTTGTTAATGTTGTTGAAACAAGTTATGTGTCATCAATAGGAAATCTTTATGTTAAATTAGCTCACATCAGGGAGGTCTATTGTAATTTGCACACTATGCCATTTTTACATTTCACCTGGAAATGTGCCTGGAGATGCTCTGGTAAAAGGCACTGCTATACATAAATGTAAATTTGTGTATATTCAAGGCACAATGTTACTGTTATAATTTGGGCAGCTTTTGCTTTCTCCTGCTCAAGTCTCCCAGCAACAGTTGAAAGTAATTTTGAGATGTCCTTGATGTGAAAGACACTGTATAAATATTATTGTTGTTGAAATACAATTTCCAAGTGCTTAGTCCCACCCTGGGAAGTTATTGTTCAATGCACCTTAAATATATTCAAAAGGATTTGTGAGATTGCATGTGTGGTGGGGTGTGCGCTGACAGCAGCATTTAATACTGAAATCTCAGCCCTATAGCACCTCCAGCACCTTCTTTATCTGACCACCAGCAACCATGTTTTACACTCTGTGTCTCCAATCTGTGGAAGTCCGCTCGAAAATCCCTCCATGTTAATATTATCAAAGCCTTCCTAAAACCTTACATCTTCAATCATCCTTCTTCCACCTCCTCACTCAGTAGTCCAGATCATCCAGTGAAGCTGTTAAGACATTGAATGTTGACTGGCTAATTGGGAAGTGTTGCAAAAACACACACCTCTGTGACAACCAGTTTCCGTAACTACAATGGGATATATCCCCATTATGTAATATTCCTTGCATTTGATCCGTCTTTCATGTCAAGAGGATATCTCAAAACACTTCACAGAATTCACTGCAATTTTTGTATCAACTGCTTTTGTAGATAAACACAGCAACCAATTTGCACAAGCAGCAGCCACAAAGTGAATAGCCAATTTTATCTGGGGGATTTCGTGGCAAGGAAACCAGGAGAAACTTCTTTCTCTTTTTGAAAAACGCCATGAAGTATTTAACATGCACCTGAACAATATTCCCCAGCACTGCACCGTGTATCTAAATTACGAGATCAAAGTCCCTCGGAGGCAAGTGTGCTATTAACTGAACCAGGCCAACACACCTATGACACCTTTCCCTCAGAAGGATATCTCAAAGTGCTTCACAGGATTTAGTATAAAGTGTGACTGTGTTTTATACACAAACTTCACGCAAATATATTGAATGTAGGTGAGCAATTAGTGCGGATACACAGCAACATAAGTGATGCATCAATATGCTGGCATAATGCTTCAGAAATAAGTGCAACACATTTTATTAAACAATGTTTATTTTGTCCATATCTTAGAAAGAAAACCCAGGTATGCGATTGCTAAGGTTAAAAACTAACATCTATATTCAGACTCACTACGTTCCTACCCACTCAGGTGGGAAAGAGGGAGGAGGAAAAAGCTACAACAGAAGAATTTTCCTTCAACCCAATTTTTGTGGTATATTTTTAAACCACCTTTGTATAAACATTTAATAAAAATTAAAATGTTGAGCTCAGTGCTGTATTTATAAATTTACAAAATGTTACTGAACTACTCCCCCTGTAACAGCACCCATAAACTCACAATGAAGGCCTTCTCAAAAATGTAGCTGCCTCTTTAAACGGCCAATTTAACAACTCATTCACTTTTCAAACCTGTTTCTCGTCTGTGGTGGTATCAGATAAAATTTTCGATTTAAAAAAAAGCCTCCGATTCACATTTTTTTCTGCAGAAACACACTGGCTCCTTTAAACTAGTCCCTGTTACTGTTCTACAAAAAGCTCAGTACAACAAAAGAAATCGTAAAAAGGCCCGGAATCCAGTTTGTGCATTTTACAAAATAATGGTTTAACAAAATACCTAAAATATTGAATGTACAAGTCAATGTGAAATACAAAAATATTTGTGAATCTCGATATAAAGTTTGACATAGGCAGCGATGAACTTATTGTTTTTGGAGAAAACAGTCTTGAAAGACGATCACATTACTGCACAGCTCCTGTTGGCTGCTCTTGGATCTCCCTGAAGAAAAGGGGAATAAAACATTAAGAGGATATGAAACAGCTAACGAAGAATTCAAACAAACCAATTTCTACTCAAATTAGTATCAATCTTCAATGTGCCTACAGACAAATTAAGCCATTGTTCAGCACTTTGAGATACCCTTTGTGAAGGATCCATATAAATGTAAATTGGTTTTGTTGTACCAAGATTAATCCCTCCCCACTAAATTTATATTTCTGCCTAGCATTCCCACAGCCATCAATTACCATGTCATCCAAACCAAAACCACAAGGATTGTATATTTTCCACCGTGGTTTGAGATTTAGTTCCTATAATCTGGCACCACAGAGATATATCAAGAGATATATATCAGAAGAATATATCTTCTGATGTATTAAACTTAAGTCTTGTGCTTGTAAAAAATGATTACAAAGCAGATTTAGGGATTAGCGATCAGACCGCTCTTGGCTTCTTGTGAACTAAAGATCTCATTACTAATAGAGCATCCGGTTTCAATCTCCCCCGTTGATGGGTGCTCTAACCAAAATAGATGTGCTAAACATTTCACTGTGCTTCACTAAATAACTACATCATATTCACATCTAACGGCAATTGCAAAGAGGTCATGCACTTCCTTACCTCTAAAATTGACAACACTCATCTGGAAGCCTCAACCTTCTGCCCCATGTCGCCTACCACACCCCCATTCTATCTCTCTCACCCCACCCTACCCACAACCCCCATCCTACATTCACTTGCCCCCATTTCTCCTTCCTCCCTCTCATCTACCATCACAATGAAACAACTGCCTGCTGCCTCAAAACCCTCCCCATCCAACGGCTCATCACCCAGCTCTCCCTCCTCTGCCCACTGCTGGCAGACACTATTAACAAGTCGCTCTCAAGATCAATCCCATTTCCCCACAAAACTGCTTCCCCCTCCATAAAAAAATAGATCTCGCCTCATTCTCCAAACTCAGCCACTAGTGCTCTATCTCAAACCTGTCCAACTTCAAGATCTCTCTGGTCCTTGCCCCCCACCCCATCTCTCTAAGCTCCTCTCAGCAGTACCTGCTACCTCTGCTCTACTGGGTCCTGCCTCCTCCTTGACCCCCAAATCCTACGCTCCACCATCAGCGGCTGAGCCTTCAGTGATTGTGCCCCCAAACTCTGGAACTCGCACCCTCAACTCCTTCGCCTCACCCAGTCCTTCCTCTTCTTTAGGTCATACCTGAAGACCTTCCTCTTCAACCACACCAACAGTCACCTTTCCCCTACCCCTGGCTCAACCTCGGGCTCCATCATTCTAAAGCGATCTGAGACATTGCATTTATATAAAGGCGTGGAATCCTCTATATAAATGCAAGTTGTTGTGTTTGCATCAAATGTAGAAACTATTTGCAGGAAAACAGAAGCACATTTCCCCACAAACCATTTGCGTGCTGTGATCACAACACATAAACACACATGCATGCACTTCATAAAACTAGAGTACACAAAGCCTATGAACAGGATGCAAAGGGCTCTGTCTCCCTGGGTTTCCCAAAGATCAGGTTAACCAATAAACTGGACCAGCACAGAAAGTGGCTGGACCTTCATTTAATGCAAAATGACCCGGCTTTATTAGGGCATACCTGTTGATGGAAGAGATCTTCATCTTGAATCTCAACTTCCTCCTCTTCCTCCTCGGGCACAGTAGTTGTGTAAATAGTTGTTCGATTGGCCACTTCCTAAAAAACAAAAAAACTTTCCCTGTTACAAAAAACAGCTTCAGTTTGATTTTTTCTTGTTCCATCCTTAGGTTAGGGTGTTCCCATTTCCAACCAGTACCAAGTAAAATTACAAGATTAACAAAAAATGTTTTCAAAACAACTGCAAGAGAGTGGTAATAGTGAAGGCTTATATTTTCTGTGAATGTGGTTCCAGGAGTTTTGGAATGTCCTCCTGACTTAAAGGGCAAAATCTTAAATGAACATCTGGTCAAAGGTTTACCATTCATTAAACATGGCCCAACTCTGACCTCTGCTTTTTCAGCTATTCCTTGAAACCTTGTTAAAACTCATTGTGAGTTAAATCGACTATTCAGTTTTTGATTGAATCTCACATTCCTGAGATCAAAGCTTGTGATTTTAATAGTTCTACACAGAGCATATGAACTAGTTTCCTCAAAGTTTTCTCAAAGCAATTTCACGATTTACCTCTCCCTGAGAATTCTTCAGAACGACTTTCACATCTTCCCCAGTGCCCCAGGTAGGCTGGTTCTTCCAGATGAGGTTGGCAGGTGGACTCGATGTCACACCAGCATCATTAGCCCAGACCTGCAGATAAATAGTAATCATACATCATACTACTGTATATGGCAATATAGAACAACTTTGATTTATATAGCGCCCTCCATTCCGGACGGTGTCTCAGAGCGCTTCACAATAGCGAATCCCGGGACCGAGCCAGGGGTAGGGGTAGAAAGGTGACCAAAGGCACAGTGAAAGAGAAAGGTCTTCAGCTGGGACCTGAAACTGAGAAACGAGGGGGCAAGATGAAGGTAGCGAGGGAGGGAATTCCAGAGCCTCGGGGCATAGTGGCTGAAGGCCCGGCCGCTGAGGGTGGAGCGGAGGATTCAGGGACATGGAGAAGGCCAGACCCAGTGGAGCGAAGGCAGCGGGTGCTGGTTTGAGGAGGTCAGAGAGGGGGGTGCAGAGGAGTGGAGGGATTTGAAAACAAGGGTGAAGATCTTGAAGTCGATCCTCTCGGGGATAAGGAGCCAGTGAAGACTGGCAAGGACTGGGGTAATGGGGGGAGCGAAGTTTGGTGCGGGTTAGTATGCGGGTGGCAGAGTTTTGGATGAGTTGGATACTATCCTGACCAGCACGAAAAGTCCCACAACATTCGGCCCATGACTCATCTTTAACTACTAAACAACGTTTGTCTGTGCTTCAAGAATGATCTCAATATAATCGGCATAGAGATATGATTTATACCTCATTGGGAAACTCTGCATCTGGGGGTGACATGGGTATATTTGTTCCTATCATTCATGACTTATGGACCAAAATGTTATGGCCATAGTGGCACACACATAGGCAAGTGATGATGGGAACAAAATAAACACAGACAAAGCTAAGCCACATCAACAACAGTTATATTTTTAAATCACCTTTCACTTTGAGAGGACGTCCTATAGATTGCAAATTACATTTATATTCATACTATAAATATGCCTGAGGAATTGTCAAACCTTTTGAGGCTAAGTAAATTCTTAAATAAGAGAAAGGCCCATTAAATGAACCTGAAGCACAAAGAACCACAATGCTAAACGGACTACAACAGTGCACCAAAATGGGATGCCCACTCAAAGAACAGCATACCGTATATCTCCGCGTATAAGGCGCACCCCCCCCCCCCCCCCCCCCGTTTTTTGACATTTTCTTGGTGAAAAAAAACGGAGGCACTTTCAATGATATTGCCGGCAGAAGGGAGGAGAGACAGGTAGGTAGGGAGAGAGAGAGGCAGGCAGCCAGGCAGCCAGGGAGGGAGGGAGGGAGAGAGAGAGGGAGAGAGGCAGGCCGGCAGCCTGGGAGAGAGAGAGAGGGAGAGCGGCAGGCTGGCAGCCCGGGAGCGAGAGAGGGAGAGAGAGAGAGGGAGAGAGGCAGGCCGGCAGCCCAGGAGAGAGAGAGAGAGGGAGAGAGAGAGGGAGGGAGAGAGAGAGAGAGGGGGAGAGAGGCAGGCCGGCAGCCCAGGAGAGAGAGAGAGAGGGAGAGAGAGAGGGAGGGAGAGAGAGAGAGAGGGGGAGAGAGGCAGGCCGGCAGCCCGGGAGAGAGAGAGTGAGAGAAGCAGGCCGGCAGCCCGGGAGAGAGAGAGGGAGAGAGAGAGAGAGGCAGGCCGGCAGCCTGGGAGAGAGAGAGGGAGGCACGCAGGCAGGCAGGGAGGGAGGGAGAGAGAGCGGCAGGGAGGGAGGCAGGCAGACTGGGTTCGGCAGAAGGTAAGCACGGCACTGAAGTCCGCTGCTGCTGCCGCTGCCCGGGCGGCCGAGGCCGAAGCCCCGTCACCTGCTCCTCCCAACCCCCGCCGGACACTGACCAAACCCCGGCTGACAGCGCGCCGGCCGCCCCTCCTGTTTACTGTATTTCCGAGGCTCAGAATCTCTTGTATCTGCGTATAGGGCGCACCCCCTACTTTCGAGATCTTCCGACCTGAAAAAAAGTGCGCCTTATACGCGGAGATATACAGTAGTTAAAACACATCCTCCCACAGGAGTCCTCGCAACAACAAAATTACATCTCTAGAATGGGAGGATGTCCCAAGGCGCTGAACAATCAGGTCGGGACCCGAGCAGGGTGGGTGAGTATCTACGGTATGAATATCTATACTCAGATGAATATAGATAAAGATTAAATGTCTGTGTGTGTCAATCTACATTCCATATTGGATCCTTTGATTTGCCAGCGAGGCCGCAATGCGTAGTTAAACAAAATCCAATATCCAAGGTCAAATGACAGATCTTCTAGTATTTTTCCTATCAGATTAAACATCATTTTCATGCTTAAGTGATTTACATATCCTTACTTTAACCTTGTATTTTCAGCTTCTAGTGAGTCCTCTATGCACACTGTTATGGGAAAATGTAGGTGGAAAGGTTGTTCCAAACTTTGCTGCTTTGTTTGTAAACATTATCCTAAATTCCAACCCACTCAGTACAACTTTTTCTGTCCTTATCTTCCTACGGTTGAATGGCTCCCTGATGACACATTGTAGTACTCTGACACATTGTGGACTATTGCAACGCCCTCCTCGCCGGTCTCCCCTCCACCACAATCCACAAAATCCAGCTTATCCACAACTCTGCCGCCCGCATACTCATCCGCTTTAAGCTTCGCTCCCCCATTACCCCAGTCCTTGCCAGACTTCACTGGCTCCCTGTCCCAGAGAGGATCGACTTCAAGATCCTCACCCTTGTTTTCAAATCTCTCCACTCCTCTGCACCCCCCTATCTCTCTGATCTCCTCTCCCCCCAACCCAGCACCCGCTGCCTTCGCTCCTCTGGGTCTGGCCTCCTCCATGTCCCCCAAATCCTCCGCTCCACCCTTGGTGGCCGTGCCTTTAGCCATTACGCCCCGAGGCTCTGGAACTCCCTTCCTCACTCCCTTCGTCTCGCCCCCTCTCTTCCCAGTTTCAGGTCACAGTTGAAGACCTTTCTCTTCGACCGAGTTTTTGGTCACCTTTCTGCCCCTGCCCCTAGCTCGGTCCTGGGATCCGCTACTGTGAAGCGCTCTGAGATGCCGTCGGTGTGGAGGGCGCTATATAAATTGAAGTTGTTGTTGTTGTACTCCACATATCCGTCCAAAAAAAACACAATAATAAAAATTGGTCATTTTCATTCCACAACTGTTTGTGGGAGACTGCTGTGCACAATTGGCTGCTGTGTTTCGCCCACAAATACAGTCAATTCACTTTATTCTGTGAAGCGCTTTGAGACGTCGATAAGATGTGAAAAGCACTATATCAAGTGCAAAGATTATTATTATTATCCGCCACTTGAGACAATGACGAAAAGGGCTTCCGAAACATGAAATCCAGGATAGTGAGCTCAGGGGTTTGGAGGAAAGTGAGAGAATCCCAGCAACCACACTGAGGAGACAAACTGAAGCATTAGGAAAAAGCTAGTCTTAGGCTAACTAGAAAAGTTTGCTTTACAGGTTGAGAATTGCATTTCTCCCAATTAACAGAGTTCTGCAATCACTGAGCTGAAAACATTAGAATGGAACTTATGATGTTAGTAAATTCAAATATGGTATTCCCATCGATTCCCAAGCACTGGAACCTTCAGGTGCATTTCAACTCCAGTACACCTGCCCAAGAAGCAAATGTATGGGGAAATTAAACCCAATATACATACCATTGTGGCCTGTCCTGCCTTCAAAACATACTTTGCAGTGAACTTGTAAGTAGCAGTCACATCCCCTATTTTTCTGGCCATCTCCCAGTTGCCCATAGGTTGATCCTAAATTCAAAACAAAAGGTCAAAGTAAGGCAAACACCAACATTTACTTACTGGGGCAAAACTCTGGTCTACTTCATCCATATTCCTATCCATACCTGCTCAGAATTGTTTTTCAGACAGATGAATTTTCCATCCACATCGACTTCATCAAGGATAATATTCCCTGTAGCAGAAGCATGGTGAGCGATGCTGACACTACTGCTCGCCTCAGATTCCTCGACATCCACCCGCTTTCTCTTTCCCCGGGATGTGCGTACACTGCGGCTGGATGTGGCTCGAGAAACCGTCACGCGCGAAGATGGACTTGGAGACAGGTTCAATCTGAAACACAAGTTTACATTAAAAGAATAATCCTTACACTCAATACAGCGCCTTAATTAAATATAGAATTTATCCCCTTGGATTAAATGGGCGGCGGGGGGGGGGGGGGGGGGGGGAGAGAGAAGAGATTGACATTGACAGGTTACCTATGTTGTTAAAATAGTTTGATTCAAACCCAATTCCCTCTCTCTTCTTACCAAGCATACCAACTTCCATGCATTTTGTAACAATATTTTAAAAAAAACACTGCACTATTACTAAAATCCAGTACATAAAGCTTCCAGGGCAATGAGAATCACCTTTTATTGCTTTCAGTAGCTGTACTGGGCCCATCTTATGTCAATTATCAGGACTATTGTGACGAAATTGTGCTACAAAACCAATCCTTAGCCTGCAATGGTCTTTAGGCTGAAGAAGTCACAAACTTGACTTGGAAGGGTCAACAGTAACTTGCAAATTCTTTTCCCGCTTGTCCCATAAAAAGCAATGAAGTGAATGACCAATATTCCAATTGAGAAATTTAATTCTTGGTCTTATTCCCGCACCAGGCTCCACAACCCCATCACACCCACTCTTGCTTGGCTCCACATTCCTCAGGAAATATAATTCATCATCCACATCCTCACTTTGAAGACCATTCACAGCCTTGTCCCCTCCTACCTCTCTGACCTGCTGACCTCCTATCAACCCTCTCTGTTCAGCTGATTTTGGCCTGGTTCACGTCTCCCGCCCGACCCACCCTACCATTGGTGACCGGGCTTTCAGCCTCTGCCATTCCACAATCCCATCGCCTTGCTCCCTCCCTTGCCTCCTTCAAAGCTGGTCTCAAGACCCTCCTTTTCGACCAACAACAACAACCACGATTTATATAGCGCCCTCCACGCCGGATGGCATCCCAGAGCATTTTAACAATATTTCCGTTCCTTCAGCCAGCACCCTACCTCTCTGCCCTCCCTCATTACACCATTGTTGAATGGACAAATATTTGGTTGCTTATACAAATATATTAGAACCTGGAGGGAATTACCTCTCCTCTTCACTCTCCAGCAATTTCCTGTAAGCATTAATTTCCATATCCAAAGCTAGTTTAACATCCAGAAGCTGTTCGTATTCATTTAGCTGCTGCTCCATTTGTGCTCGGATTTCCGCCATCTCTTTCTCCCTTTCAGTCATCAGCCTGCGGTTAGAATCCCTCTCCTTTTCCAGAGTGTCTTCCAACTCCTGGATCTTGTCCTGCCAAGCTCTAGCCTGCAGGGCAAAAAAAGCTATGAAATTAATTGAAACGCAATATAAATTTGTTGTTAAAACTCCTTATTCGGTTATCTTGTAAACTTACATCCTTTTGCATGCTGGACAACTGAGTGCTAAGACTTTCTATCCTCATGCGATTTTCCCGCAGCTCTTCTTCATTTGCCTTGGATGATCGGGTGGTCATTGCAGAAGCTAGTCTCGCATTTTCAAGCTGAAAATATAAGTCAAGTGTTAAGCCACAGGAAGTCCCTGTACCACCTATTTTTGCAGAAAAGGAGATGGCTATTTTAAGTCAATTATTTCATCAACATATGGATGGGATTCAAAATAATTTTCCAATGAACACTTCCTGATTAGATGTTACTCCACAGTATGTGCACCACAATTCTATCAATCATTTAAAGGAAAGCAGCACACCACAACTGCTGGATTCTGAAGTCGTTTTACAACCGATCGCTGTAATGTGTCATTGCCGTCTCAAAAGTAATTCTATTGCAAAATAAGGAAGTATTTTCTGTGACTACAGATGTTTAGATCAGAATTGCACTAGTTATGAAGCAATATCCTAGGCAATTTACACTGCTGCCCAGCTGTATTGGTTTCCTGATGTAAAACTACTATGAAACTACCCACTCTGAGATTCACTACTCAATTATTTTCTCTAAGCATGGCACTCGACAAAATCCCAAACCGCTCAGCCATTCACCTCACTGTGTGCCACGTCCTTGACTCACATGCAATTGTGAAGCAGGAATGAAGTAAACAGTAACTGGAGAATCTGAGCAAAGGAAAAAAGCAATCTATTTGAACCACAAATTTAAGAGGTTTTGATGCACGTCCTCCCAACATTGACCTTCTGCAATTAATTTTTTAAAAAGTTTTGAGTTACAGGCTGAAAGTCTAAACCGAGTCTTCTAGACACTAAGTACTAAAATCTTTTTTGTCATATATACCTTCATCAAAAGCATGTTTTAAAATAAGTTAATTTTTTGTGTTGGGTTTTCGGCAACTTACCACCCTATTATCCGGCACAGTCAATTAGTCGACCGTCCCCCCCGGAGCGTGCCGGATAAACGGGCTTTCACTGTACCTCTATCACTGTACATACGGTTATCTTGTCCTCCCCACACCATTTGGTTCCCATCCCCAGATAGTGTGCCCAGCCAGCAGCGCTAAGCCCTAACGGACTACATTAAAGCTAAACTCTACATTGAAAAAGAAAATCCCCACCTTATTATGGAAGTTCTGTTCAAGTTCTTCTTTATAGATTTTCACTTGCTGATCATGTTGTTGCCTAAGCTCCTGTAGGGCTTGGGACAGTTTGTGCTCATATTCTATCAACCGGCCTGTATCCACTTCAACCATACGAGTCTCATGCTTTTTCCTGGTTTCCTTGATTTCCTTCACAGCAAACAAAAAAACGTGTGAACAGTGGTTCTAACAACAAAGAAAATCAGCAAAAGTTAGAATTTATTTCCTCGAAAACAACATTCCATTTTGCATCACCTACACCGGGTAATGTTTTATAAATAGAAAACACCTTTTCATCGATATAGGACACATGGATTTGTTTTAATGAACAATTTTTTTTGTGCATACGCAGTACATATTTTGAATATCGCGGTCGCATTTCGTGTGTCCTTTTTGTCCATAGGCACAGTCCATAGTGTATTCGCAGGTAAATCCAAGCGTTTGAACTGGCCAATAGCATGTCGCCATGTTATCGTTTAAAAGCCAGCTGATTTTGAAGCGACACCACGCCACATCAGTATTACAGTAATTTCTGAACATACCTGAGCAACTTTGACAAATTTACAGCCTCTACCGGGAGAGACAGCGGTAAGTGAAATGAGCAGCGGTAAAACCGCTAGCGGCCAGAAACCCCACAAAGTCATCATTTTAAATACCAAATTGGAGGTGATAAAGCGCATCGATTCTGGTGAAAAAGGTACGGATGTTGGGAGGGCTTTTGGGCCAGCTAGACCAACGGTGGCTACTATAAAACAGAATAAGGGCAATATACTGGCAAGTTCAAGGTGTGTTACAGCTACAACCAGATTAGCAAAACATAGCAGTGATGTGATGGAAAACATGAAAGAATGCTGAGTGTCTGGATTGAGGATCAGAACCAGCGTAATATACCACTCAATACCCTGGTTATCCAAGAGAAGGCAAAATCATTGTTTAGCGAGTGTTAAATGATCAGGAAGGAGAAGGCTCAACGGCATCACCTTTCAGTGCTAGCAGAGGGTGGTTTCAAAGGTTTAAAAGACGTTATGGGCTACATAACATCAAGATGAGAGGGGAAGCTGCAAGTGCCACTGTCACTGTCACAATGCCAGTATTAAAGTTTGCCAGTAGTGTACTGTATTAAAGTTTGCCAGTATTAAAGTACAATACTGTACAGTTACCCCAAGTACCCCTTCTTGCCTATGTGTATTAATTTGTGTGTTATGTTGTGTGGTTCTGTGTGTTATTTAGTGGGTTTAAGGTCCGAAAATTTTGTGAAAAAAAACGCATCTCTGGTTATATAATGGGACTGCATGGGAAATCGCATTTCGATTTAGGACATTTCGATCTAGATACAGTTTTTCAGGAATGAAACCCTGTCTTAAATAGAGGTCTACCTGTAGTATGGTTGAACCACAATTAGCCACCAAAGAGGATCAACTCAATCCCAATATTTGCAATACCAAGCAAATCACCTTGGAGCCTGTTCATCTCCAAAGAAACAAGCTTACCTGTTCTTCTCCAACCCCCCACCAGAAAAAGTGTCAATTAGTCAACGCATCACACAGTTGTCAGCCAGCTTTCCTTCACAAAAATATACCCCAGTGATGTCGTTAGGAGTGTGATAAATAAAGCCAGAAGCAATGATCAGCAGTGGCTGTTTAACACACTTGCTGGTAATGGGGATTACAAATCCTAGGATACTATCAAACCCGTCAGAGTGGAGTTTACCTGTAGTTGTCACGCAAACACTGAAGAAAGGGAGAGAGAAAAACAAGAAGTACATAGGAATGTCACCTTCAGTCCCTGATTATTAGAAACTGGAGGAGATCATAGATCACAATAACTTATCAGGTTAAACCTGCCTGCCCATTAATTTAGTTAGACTTCCATAGAACAATTCAAAAGGTTACATGAGGTTCAGAACTAGCTACATGGTCATGGTAAGTTGAAGAGCAATTCAGAAAGTTAATACGTTTTTTTTCATGGTAATGTCTGGACAGCTCATTCTTCTGGTTTTAGGAAGTGGCTTTGGCTGCTTCTCAGAAAGTACTGCAGCCCAAACCATTTGTCTGCACCAGACTTCACTTATTAAAATACACAGAATATCCTTTGTGATGCACAAATGCTTTGCCTTCTTAAGGTGAGGGTGGAAAACATTACATTTCTAAAAGCATATGAATGCTGTGTTCAAGCAGAGTCCAGACTGCGGATCAAAAGGTATGTATTGAAAAGAGGACAGTCAAAGATTTAGCTCTGTGATCTTGTGTTTTTTTTAAGGACAACAGCAAGAGTGTCAGTGTGGATCTGTAATGCTTGCGAAGCCCGCAGACAGCAGTGAGAACGTGCAGGTTGCACACATTTCTTATTTTGATCGCTTTTGTTGCATCCATTCTGGTTTGCTATCATTGCAAACTAATCCTCAATTGAAGTAAACCGTGCCCACCGGTCAGGAAAATAAATACCAATTGAAACAAATGATTAAGGCCTCACCTCCTCATACATGTTCTTTCTGAATTCCAATTCCTCTGAGAGACTTTGACATCGATTCTCAAGATCTACTCTCAGGAGAGTTTCTTCTTCCAGCTGTTTCTTCACACCAGCTAAGGAACCTTCCAACTGAACACAAGAGATTTTATAGTTGGCAAGAACTCAAGCTATATTGAACTAGGGAAAGACATTAAAAAGCCAAGATTACAAATACATTTCAGTGTTTATCTAGTCAGGTCTTTTTTTTATATAGGGATAGCCAACATCGCAAAATGTACTACAAATTGTGGAGAACAATTCTGAATTGCTTAAGATTGAATTTTCAAAAGATAAGTTTACTTCAGACTTCAGAAGTTTACTAACAATAATAACCCTCACATTCGATATAGCAGTTAATCACATCTGCAACACATCTCAAAACACTTCACAGGATTTACTGATGAGTTTAGTGACTCTTGTCTCTCTCTCACACACATAAAAGAATGATCTTATATATTTTACAAACAATATTAAACCCCATTTTGAACAAATTAGAGCATGGGGAAAGATTGCAGGGGTGGAGGAAAATTTAAAAGGAAAGCTCCTCAAATAAATAAAAGGGTGTGAATGCAGTTCACATCTGTTTTTACAATCCCAGTGACCAGCTCGCTTGTCGTTCCTCCAAAAGAGAATGTTACCTTTGAAACCCGAGCACTGAGATCCTCGACATCTCCTTCAAGGGTTTGCTTTTCCCCCAGTGCAGTGGCAAGGGCAGCCTCTTTGGAATAGAGTGCCGCTTCGAGGTCTTTTATGCGAGCCTGCGCGCCATTTAAATCCGATTCTTTCTTAGTAAAACTGTTGGAAGAACAGGGAAGGAGAGAAATTCAGACCACTCAGTCAAACTACAAAAATCTACAATGGGTATTTTGCCATAGGCCTGGATTTAAGGAAAGCAGTAAACATTAATAAAGGTTTAGTAAATGGTTTATGCACAAATATTACATCGCCACATCCTACATGATAAATGAGCATTTCACATGCAAGAAAATTGAGTTTTCAAACGTGGTGACCTGAACTGCTGCATTCTTGGTACTGGCTTCACGCTTCAGTAAAACTCTTGCATATATAAATATGAACTCACACCCACAGTACATTTAAGGAAGCGAGAAAATAAAAACAAAGAAGCTAATTTGTTAACACAGGAAATGTACGTCCTAAGCTATAATAAAGCTATAATGAAAGCAAGTCTCTATTCTTAATGATTAAACCCAACTGGATGCAGACAGTCAATACAAACTCTTAAGAGAAACCAGTCACAAATAATCTACTGTCAGTCACACTATCTGTATCTCCAAAGTCATATAGAGCATCAAAAACATAATACTGTATAGTACTTGTAATTTCAAGTTCAATTTCAGAGAAACTGATGCAAACCTTTTCAACACTTCTTGAGATCTTCAAAGTCAGCTTCAAATTCCACCATAAAGAATTTTTATGTGAAACTTGATTGGTAAAATGCTATTGACAAACAAAAAATATTTTTCTGGCTTCCAGTCATTTGGACTGACACAAATTGCATGCTCAAACTCCCACTGAACTCCAGGATGCTGGGCAGGGACTTTAGCATAGCACTGTATATACCCAAAGTGTTTCAAGGTGGGTTTTTTGGCACCAGAAAATTGTTTGCATGTGTTACTAATGATCAAATAACAATAATCTTTGCATTTGATACGGCACTTTTCACGTTTTCTAGATGTCTCAATGCACTTCACAGAATACAACAACAGCACAATTACATTTGTAGAGCGCCTTTTACGTCAGGAGGATGTCCCAATGTGCTGAAGACGTTCAAGGCACCGAATATACTGTAAAGTGAACTGACTGTATAGTTGTGGGCAAAACATTGCAGCCAATTGCATACAGCAGTGCCCCACAAAGAGTCGTGGATTGAAATGACCAATTTTTGTTTTGAGAGTTTATTATCAAACGTGTGGAGCAAGAAAACTTGCCCAAAGATTTGCCCTGTTGGGAATCATACCCAGATGTCTCACTTGCCTGGTAAGTGATCTAACCGCTGAGCTACAGAAGCCCATGTGCTACTGGAGGAGCTGTTTGGAAGTTGCACTGTAAAAAAATGATGATGTACTGACCACCTTCTAAACGGACCGACCTTTGGTTTCAGACAATTTTCTCCTTGATTCATGCTTAAGAAAAACAAATACCCTCTCCTGTTTTCAAATTTGAAGACATTTGGTGCAAAACCAAAACAATGCAAAGCCAACATTTGTTAATCTGGAATTGGGGGATTCAGAAGCACAAAAGTACTTTAAAGGAGTAGAATTAGCTCCTGGGTTTCATTGTGGAAACTATTCTTCCAAGTTACAATGTACAACAAGTTGTTTCCACTTTAAAGTAATTACAATTTAATTTTCTCCCAAAGTACTGAAGTAGCAGATGTCAAGCTAATTTATTTCCATGCCCTCCAGTGTGCATTGGCTTTTGGCAAATGTAGATATCACTGCATATTTAAAACATAAAAAAGTTATAGCACATCTTGCAATGTCCACAGCTCCTGCTTGCAGGTCATCGACTTGCCTCAAGTCAATTCTAGCATGGAGTGACCGGCCTTCTGCACATTCTAAAAATGTACCACATTTCCAATAACCATATGGTCTACGGGACATCTCATACAAGCTCTAATACCTGTATCCTCATCAATACCAAACTCCACGTTCCAGTCCAGCCAGGCTCCACATCTCCCTCTGGGCGACTTCAAGGCACATCACTCTCACCTATAAATTCCTTCACATCCTATAAATGCTCTCTCTGTGATCTCCCACCTCACTCAACTGCTCAATCCCTCTGTTTGACTTGGGCCTGCTGCATGTCTGCAGTGTTCTCTGCTGCATGTCAGAGGCTGAACCTTCACCTACTAAACCCTGGTTAGTACTCACCTAAACATGTCAGGACTTAGAATGCAGCGCTTGGGGAGTGCTGTGATGTTGGGAGACGTCATCTTTCAGATGATGCATTAAAATGGGGCCTGGAAGTTCAGGATGCCTTGGCACTAATCATAAAAAAGGCAGTTTCCCCCAGTATCCTGACCAAAAACCTCCCGAATAAAAAGTCCCATTTGAAGGACACTGATATGTGCAACGTTTTGCCCACAAAATACACAATCAAAGCACTTTACGGTATATCCTATGAAGCATTTTAAGATGTCTTGACAAGACGCTGTTTCAAATGCAAGGAATATCAGCATTATTGATTTCAAGGACAAAATGAAATAAAACCTGATGGGGAGGATGGTTGGAGTTACTTGAGTGCTGAGGCTGAGAAATCCTTGCTTTGCTACTCGTCAAGATTAGTTCCACTAACTCCAGCAGATGGCAGTAATAATTAAACTCGTGATACAGTATTTCATGAGTGGGATTTGTTAAGTTTTAAACAGTAACAACACATGCTATTGGATACAGCGGCATTTCAGAATCAGATTTCATACCTAGAAATCCTGAAGATTGTCAGTGGTCAAGTTGGAAAGTTACTTTTACCTTCCCTTGTGTGTTAGGAAATATTTATGAAACAATATTGTCTAGCACTTCAAACCCATGCTTAAGAACACCTCAGAACCGATTTATCTAAAACATATGTACTCCAATTTAGAACTCATCAGTCACCAACGTTTTTCTTGACCATTTCAGGACAAGGTAGACTATAGTCAGTGATTCGTAACATGATTTTACGCATCAAGTGCACCATGCAGTGCACCTTGTTGCCAGAATCCGTACAGGATGATGTGACAATTTTCCGATATTATGAGAAAAATCAAGCTTTATAGTAAGCAGCACCAAATGATTGATTGCTATAGAATCTGAAGTGTACAAACTAGTTTCCAAAGTTCCAGGTATTGAATTACATTTACATCAGTTTACATTAATGTAACCTCTCCCTACTCACTATCGTATGATTTGGAGGCACGCAGTAACTCAGAGCTTATAAACAAATGGCATCAGAGAAAAAAACCACACAGCTCACACAAGGCCACTGTTGAGGGAGCAGCTCACAAAAGGGAATTTGATCACATGGCATTAACAGGTGGGCAGGCAGCACTCAAAAAGAGCTGCTTTTTGCACACCTCAGACAGAATGGCCATTTATTCCCACAGCTGTTGAGTAAGCCAGCTGCGGCTTATATGTTCACTCACTTCATCTATCAAAATTTGAGGAATTTCAGCTATTTTCTTGAATGGCAAGTAAGGGGAGGATGGGGGAGAAAGTAGAGTATCACATTAACCCTCAACGCTACTGGAGTTACAACCTAACAAATCCCAAGTTGTAACTGATTCAATGGTGTACATAAACAACAAAATTGCATTTGTAAAGTGTCTTTCATGTTGGTAGGATGTCCCAAGGCGCTGGGGGAGGGGGGGCAGTGGGGTCGGTGGGGCGGAGGAAGGTGATCAAAAGCATGGTGAAAGAGAAGGGTCTTGAGATGGATCTTGAAGGAAGCAAGAGAGAGGTCGAGATGGAGGGACTGTAGGATCGAGTTCCAGAAGGTGGGACAGAGTGGTTGAAGGCTCTCCCATCAATGGTGGGGCAAGCAAAGCAGGGTACATGAATCAGGTCAGAGCCCGCTGAGCGGAGGGAGTGGGCAGGTCGGTAGGGGAATAAGTGGTTGCCGAGGTAAGGCAGAGTGAGGTCACAGAGGGCTTTGAAAATGAGGACCAGGATCTTGAATTGTATCTTCTGTGCGATCCAAAGCCAGTAGTCGGACAAGAATCAGGTGATAGGGTCACGGAGCCTGCTGCGGGAGAGGACACACACTGCAGAGTTCTGCGTGATCTACAGCCTATGGAGGGAGGAGTCGGGGAGGCCAACAAGCAGGAAGTTTGCAACAGTCAAGCCTGGTGGAGCCAGGCAATGCTATGAAGGTAGGGGGACAGTGTGGGTCATGGCACAGATTTAGGATAGAAAGGATAGTTGAGGGTTAACCAAGACAACAACAACAATACATTTGTATAGTGCCTTTCAAGTAGGGAGGACGTCCCAAGATGCCAAGGGTCTGGACTGGCTCAGTAAGGTGGAGTGAGCAGACTAAAAGCATTGTTACCGAATGAAATTTTACATTTAGCCCAACCTTGTTCAAAGATTTCAGAAAAATGGGTTAGAAGCAACAATCACCGAGCACATCAGCAAATATTTCAGAAAAGCATTGGAAGTTATCTGAATGAAACTGTACACATCACCGTAGGCAGTGGGTGGCTAGGGCTATGGAGGGCTCAGCCCCACAAATCCATTTACAGATCACCTCTTTAAGCCCCATAACTTGGGCACCTCTCCCAATTCATCGGCCACACCCAGCATTATGGTCTGGTGGGTTGCTTGTCTGGCATACTCGCTTCTGATTTGTCAACTGCTTGCCATTCTCAAAGGGAACCCATTCTTTAACTACATTTTACTCAAAATGGTGGGATGGCCGAAGCAGGCCGGAACACACTGAGCGGAGGGAGCGGGCAGGTTGGTAGGCGGTTAAGAGGTCGCAGAGGTAGGGGGGAGCAAGGTCATGGATGGCTTCCAAGGTGAGGATCTTGAACTGTATCCTCTGTGTAATGAGAAGCCAGTGGTCGGGTATTGTATAGCAGAGCTTTCCATTTACTGTTGAGAGTTAATTATGCAGTGAATTGCCGAAACACTGACTGTCCAGCGTCTTGGGATGTGAAACTAATATTTTGTTGTTGTTGTTGGAATGCCGACCAGAATGCCTTGCATTTCTTTGAGCAGTGCAGGCTTTCTCGAACTAAAGAGGTAGTTTTAAATTAGTCACAGTGGAACCTGGAATGTTGCTAGTCTAAAAAGACATTCCTCCACAGCAACAATGTATAGAAAGTCTTGCTACATTTTAAGGAAATATCTATAGTAGATATTTCCTTAAAATGTAGCAAGACTTTCTAACAAAACAGTGGGCAAGTTTCCTTACTCCACATTCCTCTCTTCACCTACTGGTGAGTAGGAACCCAATTGTTAGTCAGTTAGCAATTGCTTTCCCAGAGGTAATAATCCTTTCAAAAATAATTGGTCACTCAACGCACGACTGTTTGTGGGACACTGTTGTGACCCTTCACGAGCTGCAAATCATCCAGAACTCTGCAGCTCGTGTCCTCTCCCGCACCAAGCTCTTCGACCACATCATTCCCACCCTCGCCCGGCTTCATTGGCACCCCATTTTCCAGAGGATCAAATTCAAGATCCTCGTCCTCACTTCCACGGCCATTCATGGCCTTGCCCCCTCCTATGTCTCTGAACTGCTGTCCCCTTATGAACCTGCCCGCCCCCTCCGTTCAGCGAGCTCCGGTATGCTCAATATCCCCCACAAGACCCAGCCTACCATCGGTAGACAGATTTTCAGCTTCTCTGCCCCCACACTCTGGAATTCCATCCCACAATCCCTTTGCCTCGCTTC
Organism: Hydrolagus colliei; assembly: GCA_035084275.1. Classification (NCBI taxonomy): domain Eukaryota; kingdom Metazoa; phylum Chordata; class Chondrichthyes; order Chimaeriformes; family Chimaeridae; genus Hydrolagus; species Hydrolagus colliei. Next base: position 32,211,848 of record CM068742.1, read on the forward strand.
CTCCCTTACCTCCTTCAAGGCCATTCTCTTCTCTTCAATCGTGCCTTCTGCTGTCCTCCCAACTCTTTCCCTCCCCCATCTCAGCTAAAGGCCTTTCTCTTCGATCGCGCCTTCAGTCACCTTTCTCCCCCTACCCTGACTCGCCCCCGGGATCTGTTATTGTGAAGCACTCTGAAACGCCATCCAGCATGGAGGGTGCTGTATAAATCGAAGTTGTTGTTGTTTTTCCTAACTCTCTCCCTCCAGCCTACCCTGCTCCTCCCCCCGCTTCCTCCCGACGTGAAAGGCGCTCCAGAAATGTAATTTTGTTGTGTGCAATTGGTTGCTGTGTTTCACTTTATATTATATTCTAGGAACTGCTTTGAGATGTCTCAAAGATGTGATAAGGCACTATATCAAATGCAAGGATTATTATTATGGCTCCTCCAGTTATATGACACACTTCTCATACATCAAGTATAAAAACATACATCTGGGTTAACATTTTATGTTCTGTTGCATGGCACCTTTTAACCTGAAAATTGACATTTGCACTAAGATTAGGAAAAATACAATCTGTACTTCAAACAGCTGTCAAATTAAGGTAACTTCTGTTAAGTCATAATTTTAACATAGTTTGACAAGATAAGACTAGGTGAAATTTTAGACTCATCCATCAGTAGGATGATAGTAGTCTCCATTTATGGTTTCTGTTCTAGTACAGTGCTTGGGTGTACCACCCATTGTTGGAGGTGCTGTCCTAAGTTCCTGTGTTTGCCTATTCAGGTGGACGTTAAAGATCCCAGGGCTTTAGTCAAAAATTGAATGGAATTTCTCCCAGTCTTGTGGCAGATAAAATTGTTTGTTCACGCCACAGCTGCATGCAAATTGCCTGCTATGTTCACCTACAACACAGTCACTACACTTTACAGAATAACCTGTAATATCATGAAATGCTTTTGAGTCATCCTCCAGATTTAAAAGTTGCAATATCAAATGCAAAGATTATTAATAATAATAAATAAGACATACCACCTCTTCAAAGCCAACAGCAATGTCATTGGCTGGAGGCCAAGTGTACATTTAACTACATTTACAGGAATCTGATCAAATTATAGGAAACTGACAACTCAAGATTGTATCAAACCATTCCAAAGCTTCTGGACTCACATCAGAGGAACCAAACATCCAGAGAAGCTTTGTGCTGTAAACCCCAGATAATTTTCTGAGGAAATCCCCTCCTTTCCATATTTATAAAGTGGTGCTTTGAACAAAGTTCTCTCTCAAATGTTTGCTGCCCCTTTTCAGAAGGCATTTTTGTAGAGCAGATGAGCAGATGAGTTTTTCCTCTGTAGTAGCTGTATATTTTACATCCTAGGAGAACTTGTAGATATGCGAGCACTCAATGCTGACAGCCCCATGAATAATGCTCCATTTCCCAGCAGTGTTTTTAGAAACACAGTTCCTAGGAATTAGAATATTTTTTGATAAAACTTTATGGTAAAACAAGACTGTATTTTGCAAAACACAAATTCCTACGGATGCTGGAAATCTGAAACAAAAACAACGTTTCGGGTCTACGACCATTCGTCAGAACTGGGGAAGTCAGTTCTAATGAATGGTTGTGGACCCAAAACTTGACTCACTTTCCTTTCTCCATGGATGCTGCCTGACCTGCTGAGTTTTCCCAGCAACTTCTGTTTTTGTTACCGTATTTTGCAATTTGGATCATAAATGATTAAACAGCCATTATCCAAAGAGATAATGCAGACTGTTCATAATCTCAAATAAAAATAGCCTGAAGTACATTGGTGATGTACCAAAAGTTTTGGGATTTAATTATTTAACATCTAATTTTGACTAGATCAAGGCCTACTGCTTTACCCAGTGCCCACCTAAAGAATAGGCAGACAGGATGAAGACCTCATTCAAACAAGCATAGTATTGCTGGTTGCTCATATTTTAGCATATAATGATTGTAAAGACTTCTAAGTCATTGTAAAAACTACTGCTTCAGCAAAGTATTCAGAACTCATCTGTATTGACCATTGCAGGACTCATTTTTAGAGAACCAAACAATCACATGCCTTCAGTTTACAACATTCCTCACTGAACTGCAGAGTTGGACATTGGTTATTGTGCCCTACCCTTTAGAGCTCTCTATTCAGCAATTTGTTTACTTTATGAATCATCAGTAAGGTCCAACATTCATGGTAGGATCTTGTATCACAAAGTTCAAATTCTTTCCTTTTTTCCCCCACAGCAAAAGGATTTATGTTTTAGGTTCCAAGTAGACTGATCTCTCAAGCAAGCCAATTTTTTTCCAGTTGGCTTGCCCACTTCTCCAGCCTCCTGTGAAGCTCCGGTGGGCAGGAACTCATTGATTTGCAACTTCCGCAACATCTTAACCATAACAAGTTGTTGTCGCCATCAGATTGTTGTTGTTACCATCAGAATAGCCATGTAAACGGGGTAGAGAATAAATAATAATGATAATCCTTGTATTTGAAATAGCGCTTTTTCACGTCTTCTAGATGACTCAAAGTGCTTCACAGAATATACTGTAAAGTGAATTGACTGTATACTTGTGGGAGAAATGTGGCAGCCAATTGCGCACAGCAGTGTCCCACAAACAATTGTGGATTGAAATGACCAATTTTTTAAAATTCTTGTGGGTTTTTTTGGAGGGATTATTATTAGGCGTGAGGAGTAAGGAAACTTGCCCAAGGTTTCGCCCTGACCTGCCTGGATTCAAACACAAGTCTCACACTTGTAGGGTGAGTACTCTAACCACTGAACTACAGGACTCCACAAAGGCCCAGCCTCCTTCCCCCCCACCCTCCCCAATCCACGACACCGCTGTATACAATTGGCTGCCGCGTTTCACCCACAATATACAGTCAATTCACTTTACAGTATATTCTGTGAAACACTTGAGACATCTCAATGACATAATAAGGTTCTGTTTCAATTCAAGGATTACTATTATTATCGTCATTATCCAACTTTTCTCCACATTTGGCTAATGGAATGCTCTGGTCAGAGACGGGTGCTGCTCTCAGCAGTGTGTATCAGGATGTAAAATGAAGTAAAGCAAGTACAGCAGTGAATTGAGTGAGCAGGAGTTAGATCAGCCTCCCCCAAGTATATTTTCAGCCACTGCCAATGATGATACCTATGAAACTGACATCAAAGTAGTGATCTAATTGAAGCCTCACTGCAACATAAATCTTGGGACATCAAGAGGTGAAGATGCAAGGCAAGCATATTCCTTGTGGACAAGCATACCAAGTTGCCTTAAAAATCACATGAAGAGTTCAATTGTAGCATTACATTCATTATAAATCAATACAAATAATTATATTCTGCCAGTACTTTGACTTACCGATGAAAGTCGATTGTTCTACATTCATTTCACAAGTCACCAGAAACAACTATTAGCATATACAAAGTGCCCTTCACACAAGGCAGCATCTTCGACATGAAATATGGATCTTCCAGTGAAAGGCAACAACAACAACTTCGATTTATATAGCGCTCTCTATGCCGGACGGCATGTCAGAGCGCTTCAATTGTAGTTCAAAGACCCTATCATCAAACAGTTTAATGATACATTATATCCTGACAAATGCAATTCATCTCCTGTCAGCAGTGAGGAGGGAGGAGAAATACCACACAATAAAACATTTTTCCAATGGGGAACTCAGATTGTAGCAAGAAAGACATATCAAGAGAAATTTCAAGCAGACTTGCTAGTTACCCAAACCTGAATTTTGTGTTAAGATAGTAATCAGAAAATAATCATGTCTTCAAGCTACAAGATTGAACGAGCAATGTGCAATCACTTGCTTTCAATACAACAACCTAGTGTGCAATGGCATGCCAGAAACAGATTATATTTCAAACTGGACTAACAAACCCACTAATCTTTGTTGGGCTTGTGGTTCATGCAATGTAAACTGTGTTTACTGTGCAGTCTAGCTGCTTTGAAATAAAAGCTCTACAAACTGATTTTTGATTTCATTTTGGTAAAAATGTAACTATCTGGTGATGTCACTAAAATAACTATGAACCACAGGATCAGTTATACTTTTAGAACACAAGTGAACTTGTAAATTGGACTATTAAACTGTTAACAGTATAGAAACTGGATTTATGCCAGTCAATGTCCCATGTAATCTTGATAAAATATATGACACTTTGTTCCTGCATAATAGCACACCTACCAAACTTGAAGGAAACAGCTATAAATTAGTTTTTGAAAATCAGAAATGTTTTAGCTGAGCCCATTGGACACCAATAACAAGTCTCCTCAAAGAATGATTTCTCAAGCACTATATGAATGTAAGTGTGGATCTTTGATGCACAGCTTGAATAGGTGCAAATTGTGTATATATAAAATATATAAATAAATAAAAGCTCCACATTGAACAAAGAGACCTTTAATGTGCAGCTTAAGTAGGTATAAATTGCATCAATTCAAGCTGCGCATTACACCAACAAATGTTTGATGTGCAGCTTGAACAGGTGCAATGCTCGATACCAGAAGCGCAATGTGAATGAAAGCATGAATTATGCTCTTTCATTCAAATTGCTGTTCAGCTCCTCCCATGTATGCTGTATCCCATAGACTGTGGAACTTTCTCCGTAGACAGGTCTATGAATTGGCAGGTATGTGCTAGGGATTCGTTTCAGTTGGACGTTAAAGATCCCAGAGCATTATTCGTAAAGAGAAAGAATCCAGCTAATAAAAGCCCAGATAACTGTGCATCATTAACCTCATGGCACAGTGGAGTCCATAAATTGACTATTGCATTGGTCTAAAAATACAGTCACGACAGTAAATTCTGAAATGTACTCATAAAATTTAATTTGTATAGCATCTTTCAAATGGGAAGATGTCCCAAAGCACTGGACAGTCAGCGATTTAGACCCAAGGAGCAGGGGGTGGGAAAGGAAAGTTGGAATCAGGGAGGGTGGCTGAAGGAGTGTTCGAAGAAGAGGGTCCACTTTACACTATATTTGTGCCTTGAGGGAGGCAAGGAGGGCAACTTTGAAACATTAACATAATAAGGCACTATATCAAATGCTAGTATTATTCATCATATTGCTTGCATTTGATGTAGTGCTTTTCACAAACAGGATGGCATCTCAAAACTCTTCATGTGTAGAACTATTTGTATGCGAAAGATCGTACTATCCCTTTGGTTTCTGCTGCTTTGGATGTGATCAACAAATAGGGCAGAATTTGAAAATCTGATTTAGCCCAGGACCTTGATAGATTTCTAGGCTCTGTTACATAACTGCAGACTAAGAATAAAAGCAAACCAGTTGTGGACAATAGCTGTCTGCTGACTGCCTCAAACTCTTCTACCATTAAAAAGATACCTTCGACAAATCAAAACTGGTGGTAAAAACAAGTTGAGGGCAAAAGTTTTCCTTCTTTCAATTTGTTCTGAATTTGCTCATTACAATCAGAGCCGTGACACAACAGAGAATACATCTCCAGAGCCAGGGGGTAAATATCCAATAAAGTCATAATAGGGATCCATTCCTATTCACCCAAACAGAAATAGTCTGCCAATATGTATTGTCAAGCTCAGAAACTTTTTACTTTAATAATAATATGAAGAATAAATTATGTACCAGAGGGTAGCAGCCAGCTATACCTCAGGGGGATTAGCCCACAAAAAACAGTACATAACATATTCTAACCTCCCACCACCTAAATGGTCAGAAATTTCGATTGTCAAATGTCTTTTTTTTTAAAAAAAACTTTTTTTGGTCAGTCAGGAAATCCATCCCCATGCTTATGAGTCTCTATATCAAACTGAGAATTCCATGCATCCCACACCTTCATGTCAACTGTAAAAAACACAATTTTGTAAGCAAAAATATTTTCACCAGCTGAGATAGCAAATCACCTCACTGCCCTATCCCTCCAGGTACCACAGCAGTTATAACAATACACATTATTGAATATTTCCATTTGTTATAGTACCTTCCGTGTCAAGGTTATGTCCCAAACTTTTTCACTGTAAAATATACTAAAATACAGTGACTGTTTTGGTTATGCAGGCAAACACAGTAGCCAAGTGGTACATAGCAGTGTGCCATGAAGTGAACGACCAATTGCTTTTCATATGCGGGGAGTGGAGGGGTTGTTAAAATACCAGGAGTAACTCCCTTCTCAGTTCAATAGGATCTTCAATATCTACCTGAACAGGCAAGGAGGCTTCGGATTAACATCTCATCTAAAAGATGGCACTTCCAAAAATGCCACACATACCCAACACTACTTGAGACTGTGAGTTCCAAATCCCGACGTAGAGCATGAATTCATGACCTTTGGGCTCAGAGGGTGCTGCCAACTAAGCATCATACACCAGACCTTCTATTCATCGGCCACTACATAAACCCTAAGTCAACAACAACATCTTGCACTTATATAGCACCCTCCATGTCGGGTGGCATCTCAACGAGCGCTGTGGCCGTAAGCACAGTCGAACAGGAAGGTTTTCAGGCAGAACTTGAAAAAGGACAGAGAGGGCAAGGCAGAGTGACTGAGGGAGACTGTTCCAGAGTTTAAGGTTACAGTGGCTGAAAGTGCAACTACCAATATTGGAGTGGAGGGTGCTGGGGACGACCAGGCAGCCAGTACCAGTCGAGCAAAGGTGCCGGATGGTGAATTGGTGAATGAGGAAGTGTCAGGGAGTGAAGGGATTTGAACATGAGTGTGAGGATCTTGAAAGTCAATCCATTCGGTGATGGGGAGCCAGTGGAGCCTGGGCCAGAACAGGTGAGATGTGGGTACAGAATTTGGTTCAGTTCAGTACGAGGACCGCAGAGTACTGAATCAGCTGGATCTTTTGGATGATGGACCTTGGGAGACTGGCGAGCAGGCAATGTGGCAGAGGTGGAAGAAGGTGGTGCTGGGCAGGAATCGGATGTGGGGGAAAAAGGACAGCTGGGAGTCAAACCGAATGCCTAGATTGCGCACTGGTTCAGTGAGTCTGAGGGAGACCTCAGGGAGGTTTAAGAGATTAGAGCCACAGGAGTGGTTGACAGGAGCCAAGGAATATGGCTTTCATCTTGTCCACGTTTAACTGTGGTAGCTTTCACTCATCCAGGCCTTGATGTCTGCCAGACAAGCTGATAGAACATCCATGGACCCTAATTGTACTCGAGAAGGCAAAATAGATTTGAGTGTCATCTGCATAGATGTGGAAGTTTGCCTGTGTCCGCAGATGGCATCCCCAAAAGGAGCATATAGCCATTGGAAAGAGAGCCAAGGATGGAGCCCTGGGATACCCGCAGGTGACCAGGCAGGGGCAGGAGAAGAAACCATTTGCTGAGATGAAATGAAGGGGGTTGGTTAAGTAGCACTCAAACCATGAGTGCTACCATGTGAGAGAGATTAGAGGAATGTTTGAGGCAAAGAAGTCTAGGACTCGTTTGCACTTGATGTATGATGTATGATGTGAGAATAGAGGGAATTTGAGAGGGTCCATGGGGGAGGTGATACATAGCAGCAAACAGAGTGGTTGGATTCTTGTTTGGATTAGAGGGTGTGTTTTTTTGAGGAGGGGTGTGATTCATAGATTCATAGAATTTTACGGCGCAAAAGGAGGCCATTCGGCCCATCTAGTCTGTGCCGGCTCTTTGAAAAGAGCGATTCAATCCCACTGCCCTGCCCGCTCCCCATAGCCTAATAGACCTGTTTTCCCTAAATAAAGATCTAATTCCCTTTTAAAAGTTGTTATCGAATCAGCCTCCACCACCTTTTCAGGCAATGCATTCCAGATTCGAACAACTCGCTGAGTGAAAAAAATTCTCCTCAGCTCCCCTCTACTTCGCCTTGAAACTATTTTAAATCTGTGACCACGAGTCACAGATTCGCCCACGAGTGGAAATAGTTTTTCTCTATTTGCCCTGTCGAAACCCCTCATGATCTTATAAACCTCTATTAGGTCTCCCCTCAATCTTCTCTGCTCCAGAGAGAATAACCCTAGCCTATCTAGCCTCTCCTCATAGACAGCAGTTTTTAGGGGGAGTTCAGTGGAACAGAGTCTGAGGAGAGAGCTTGGTTGACTGTATCAGCCAGCAGTGAGGAGAGGAGGGGGAGTTGAGTTATCAGCAGCAGGGTGGGGAGGGGGTTGAGGCAGTGCATGGCAAACTTCATCCAGATGATTGTGATGCATGTGGGAGAAATGGGGGCAAAGAAGTTCAGGAAGGGCAGAGTGGCAGAAGTCATGGCTGAGGGAGGAGGTAGTGTGGAAGGTCTGGGTGGTGTGGGAGAGGACAGTGTGAGGGTGGGTGGGGGGGGGTTATGATGATGCAACCAAGCACACGTTTTAGATTTTTGAGATGAAGTGGTCTAGGAGCCCTTTGCACAGTGTCTGATGTGAGGATAGACGGAGTTTGAGAGGATCCACGGAGTGATAGATGGCAGAAAATAGGGTCTTTGGATTTTTTTTTCACCAAGATGACTTTGGACTAAATCAGTTTGTCTGTGAAAGGGAGAAGTGATAGGTGTGGAGGTGCTCGAGCCACAGATGGCGGTGAACCATGAGGCAGGATTTCTGCCATCTGCTTGAGCTTCTGGGTTTGTGATCTGAGTGAATGGAGATGACTGTTGGACCAGGGTAAGTGGGTCAGTTTGGAAACCACCCTGGATTGCATGGGAGCCAGGGAATTGAAGGTGGTGGAGAGATGGTCCTTCAGCAGCTTGATGGCTACTTCAAGATCATTGCGGGTGGAGGGCCAGATGGAGAGAAAGTCTGAGGAAGAGAGAGCATTCATGAGGGACTGAGGGAAAGCTTTTCCCAGGGGTGAAAAAAAATGGCAGAGCACTTAGAATAAACGGCTGAGGGGTGTGGGAGGAGAGGGAGATAAATAAGTCGTCTGAGATGACCTTGTCTGTGATAATACAGGTCGAGAATGTCAAGGCATGACACTGTAGAGGGAGCGGCTATCATTGTGGGTCAGCAAGTTGTTGAGGGGGGTGAGGTTTAGGGAGGAAAGGAGGACAGAGAAATTTGAGGATGTGATATAAGGGGAGTTTAGGTCAAGGTTGAAATCACCCATTATGCGCAGGTGTTCAGTGCAGCAGGACAGGGATAAGAGGAGTAAAGAGAGGTCAGTGAGGAAGCAGCCAGGAGGTTTGGAGGGGCAGTAAACTAGGAGGATTTTTAATGAGAAAGAGGACAGATGGTATAGGGCAGTGGTTTCCAAACTGTGAGGAATGCCTCCCTTGGGGGGCGCGGAGCTTTAGAGTCTTGAGCCCCCAAGTGCATTTGAAGCCGAGGCGGAGCTGAGGACCTGAGTGTGTGGAGTCGAGTGTGAAGGAGGGGGGTGCGCAACAAAAATGTTGCTGAGTTGGGGGGGGCACCATTATTCAAAGTTGCTCAAAGGAGGGGAAACAGCTAGCGGAATAGGGGGAGAGACTAAGGGAAGCTTGGGAGATGAGGGCACTCGGCAGTTGAGGCGGGGGGTGTTGTGAAACATGGAAGCCAGGAGGGGAGGAGTCAACGATGGGGACCGGGTCACCGGGAGAGACACATATTTCTATAAGCCCAAGTATATCGATGTGCTCATCCAGGATGAGGTCATGGATAGTCAGGGCTTTATTGGAGAGGACATTTTGGAGATGTTAAAGAGAGTGGTTAGAGAGGATTTGGGACTGTGGAAGAGATAACAGTGGAGTTTGAGGAATAGGGAGACTTGGGGGGTTGGATAAGAAGGGGGCAAAGTTTATTTGCCTTTCCAAGGTGTTTGGTGTGGAGAAAGTGAACAATGAGACAGTTGGGGTGACTGCTCTGTGACAACCAACGCAAAACGCCATGATGGGCCCAGTGGAGGAATGCCCAGTCTGGAGCAGAGGGAGATAATGGTGGGGTCCAGGAGAGAGAGAAGGGCGTGGGCAGTGGGGGAGAAAGACAGAGTGGGAGTAGCGGATAGAAGTGGGTAGGGGAGGAGCATTTCCAGAGAGGGACTTGGGTCAGGGCAGCAGCCAAAATGCACACGCAGAGACCAGGAGTGGTCATTGAAGACGTTTTAATGACAAGGTATTTTACTACTTTTGAAGGAACAATTCAGTTCACATTTCTCCCCACAACTGATACCTCCCAAGGCACACGTGAACTGCAAACGGAAATGCCCTACATAGTTCTGAAATTGCTAATGTAGTAGGTTGGAAGCCTGAAGCTGGGAGATGAATTTGACTTTCTTCTAGGCAATATTTAGTTTATAGTTAACCATCTAATTTCCAGGATTCTGCACCGTTCGGGCGTAAAAGAATGAAATTGTCTGGGCCAGTTTGGAATTCAGAAAGTTTCAACCATATTTCACGTGCTGTCAGAACACTACAAAAAGACAAAGTTGCAATGCAACGTTCTGAAACTGCTTGACACCAGAATAACAGTTTCATAGTGATACCATACGAATGTAGCAAGTGTTATAAATACAATAGTATTGGATAAGCAAGCCATTATAATGATGCACTAATAACCAAATAAGTGCATCCTGAAACTACAATTCCCTGCAGAACTTCAGTTCCCTGCAGAGCACAATCCATTTCTTACAGATAAGCAATTCATAGGCAACAACTAATCAGCTAGAAACAAGTATTTCAATCATACAGTGACTTCAATTTCAGTTTTTAAAAAAAGTTTTTAAAAAAAGGCTTAAAAAACTGAAATGATCTCAGCACATATGGTCGGCAGCTTCTACTTGTAAAGTAGCAGGAAAGGATATAAAGCAATACTATAGCAGCCCACCATTTTGTCAAGACCACCAAATTCATTGCCTCAAACATCACATCGTTTTTTTTAAAAAGTCACAATCACATACTTGTCTCTCTCTCTCTCTTGTATTTCATAGAGATTAACGTTGCTTCAAAAGGGGGCAGCATACAAATTGAGATTTTCTCTTTTTAAAAAAAAGCTTGAACTTCCATCAAACAGTTTCAGACAGAATTAAAATTCATGTATAGTAAAATAATAATTCTTGCATTCAACAGAGCCTCATTGCGTTTTTGAGATGTCTCAAAGCGCTTTATAGAATGTCCTGCACAGTGAATTGACCGTACATTTTGTGGGCAAAACACTGTAGCCAATGCGCACAGCAGTTTCTCTGAAACTGTCATGGATTAAGTGAACAAATTATGATTTTAGTTATTTATGACGTCCTCTGGACATGAAAGGCGCTATACAAGCGTAATTTTGTTGTTATTGAAGGGTTTTTTATCCCCCAGATTTAAAAAAATCCATCAACAAATGGGTTCCGGCTTACTGCTAAGTGAACAGAGGCTTGTGGAATAAGGAAACTTGCCTAACATTTTGCCCTACCTGGGAATCGAACCCAGGTCCTCTTACTTGCGAGGCAAGTGCTCTAATAATTAAACTACAGGACTGCACAATATAAGGAGAGCAAAATGCCATAATTATCATGCAAACAAGGTAAGGAACCTCAAGTAGCAGTTATATTTGGACAGAATTACACACATATACCCATGTTGCTGTATATCAAAAGGCAATTGGTAAAACATATTGTTCACCGTTCGGGAGTCATCTTTAAGGTTACAATTTAAAAATACTTGGACTACTTCCCAACTATTTTTAAATATTAAAAACAACTTCAAAAGCAAGGAATGAGTTACTTGGTTGTAAGTTAATTGCACAAAACCTTGCTCATCAAATGTGCAAACACCACATAAGTAGAAACTTTCCTTAGGTGTGGAGCTAAGGAAAGCACAACTGGTTAAGAAACGCAGAATAAAAGATCAGACATTTTGCAAATGAGATTTTTTGTTTCAGATTTTTTTTAATTTTGCAACATTTCATTCGAAAACCAATTTAAATCAAAGAAAATCTTTGTTATTGAAAAACGCTCAAACTGTGATCGGAAAAAGGTAAGATCTAGTAATGTGGACGGGACAAATTTTTGTATCCCCCCAACAAAGCTAGTAATAAAAAGTATTCAAGCAGCACTAGTAGGACTGTACAAGTCGCTTTGTTAGTGTGAGAATTGCTATTGTGTTGATTTTCCTAGATGAGGTTATCATACACTGAACTGTGTGTGTGTGTGTATATATATATTATATATATATAATATATATATATATATATATATATAAAACACAAAAGGGGGAGAGAAAAAACTTGTAAGTTTATAACATTAACATCGTAGTCACACGTAGTAACTGGTCGGGAAAGTCTTAACGGTCAGGTTCACTTTGCCTTTCGTTAATGGAGGGAAGTGTACGCGGATGGGAATGGGCTGGGCTGGGCTGTGTGTCCATCTCACCGAGATCAGGGCAGCACAGAAAGCCTGCCATTGAGTGCCGTGTACATTGAATACATTACTGCCTTTGTCTGCACAGCCCGCGTTAGCCGCCGCAGGGCAGATGGGAGGGAGGAGAGAGGAGGGACCACAGAGATTAACAAGGATAAGGGGGAGGGGGAGAAAACTCTTGTACATCTCCCAATTCTTTTTATTTAAAAAAAATTGATAGCGAAAATCGACGACGTGAGCTGCAAGATTGATTTCGATGTGCGAAAGCTGTAGTAAGATTTAGTAAGGGCTGATACACACACACACATACATACACACAGCTCCAGTCTGACACAGCGACACCGCCTTCCTCCTATACATGGTCAGATCGTGGAGCGACCTCTCGCCATTCAATGGTCGCCAGCGAACATTACTGCCACAAACACACAGGCTGACATTCACACTGGTCATTCGGGTACCGCTCGTTACACCAGACTGGGTTAATAAGACTTATCACCAGATCCAGCTTCGGCCATGACCTCGTTAACGGGCTGCTCCTGTGCACACACACACAGATATATATATATAGTTTGTAAAGGCATTCCCTCTACACCAGTAAAAACACGAGACTCTTACAAATCGCACCATTCCCTTTACAAACAGAAACAATCCAGTGGCTTTCCTCCAGTCATTGATAAACAAACACACAAAGGTCCGGTGGCTAATGTTCCTTCAGGAGTCAGTGTGTGTGTGTGTAATGGGGGGGGGGGGGGGGGGGCACATGGCAGAGCAAATACAAGTTAAAGCTGCTGTGGGGGGAGGGGGGTCTCACAATCCCCCACGAGATCCCACTGCCCGCCTGGTCACTGGGAATCACTGATGATTGGGAGCTTGTTTTTCCTCCACAAATGGCAGAGGGCGGGAGCGGCCTCGACCCGTGCGCAAGTTGTTCTAATGTGGAGAGCGTCGAATACTCCGCTTTGTTTTTTAAAAAATTACAACAAAAAAAAAACCTCGTTTCCCCTTCCCCCCCCACCCCCACACACCCCACCCCCCACACACAGCCGATTTGCAATCGGCTGAATTTGCAGGCGGCTGCTACTAGCTTCTTTTGTGCATTTTTAATATAGATATATATATATATATATATATATATATATCTATAAATTACCTACAGATGAAATCGAATGCCTCGTCCATCTAAAGGTATTGCAATCGGGCGCACACATTTCTGAATAAATAGTGATTTCAAACACTCACCACTAACCCCCTCCCTCCCTCCCCACTGCCCACCCCGCACGTGTAACACAAATATAGGGGGGGGGAGGGGGGGAGAGAGAGAGAGAGGAAGGGAGAGGGGGGAGAGGGAGAGAGGGGGGGGGGAGAGGGAGAGAGGGGGGGGGGGGGAGGAGAGAGGAGAGAGGGGGGGGGGGGGGAGGAGAGAGGGAGAGAGGGGGGGAGGAGAGAGGGAGAGAGGGGGGGGGGGGAGAGGAGAGAGGGAGAGAGGGGGGGGGGGGAGGAGAGAGGAGAGAGGGAGAGAGGGGGGGGGGGGAGGAGAGAGGAGAGAGGGAGAGAGGGGAGGAGAGAGGAGAGAGGGGAGGGGGGAGGAGAGGAGGGGGGAGGAGAGGAGGGGGGGAGAGAGGGAGAGAGGGGGGGGCACAGATTTAATAATAATAATCCTTGCATTTGATACAGCGCTTTTCACCTCTTCAAAGGCGTCTGTCTCTCTGTCTCTCTCTGTGTGTGTGTGTGTCACGGCGCTTCCCACAACCTACTGTGCGGCGAGCTGACGGTATTTGTGGGCGAAAGGCGAACATTATAGAGAGAGAACGAACACACACACAGAGCAGCAAACCCCGAGACGCGCGAATCAAAAACAAATCCACCGACGTTTAATTAACAATCAATAATCATAATAACAACCGGGAATAAATTCGCCATCGATTGGATTGAGATAAAAAAAATGATCGATTTAATTGATACAGTTAACGGTGTTGTATTGATGCCACACTTTTTATACACACACCCACCCACCCACCCCCCACACACACACACACTCACCCACACACACACCCCCACACTCACACACACACCCCCACACACACACACTCACCCCCACACACACACCCCCACACACACACACACCCCCTCACACCCCCCCCCCACACACACACACACACACCCACACACACACACCCCCACACCCCCCCCCCCCCCCCACACACACACACACACCCCCACACACACACACACACACAGGGAGACAGACAGGCAGACAGAGAGAGAGACACACACCACACACACACCACACACAGAGAGAGACACAGACAGACAGACAGACAGAGACACGGCCGGTCGGTCCGGGACTCACTTTTGCAGGAGAGTGTCGCGGTCGGAGTGGCTCTTGCTGAGCTCGATCTGCAGCCGAGCCCTGTCCTTGGCCGTCTCGTCCAGCGACTGACGGGCGTCGGCCAACTCGGTCTCGTAGAGGTTCTTGACGCCGAGCAGTTCCCGGGTGGAGACCTCCTGCCTCTCTGAGACCTGGACGTGCAGCAGGCTGTTCTCGCTCTCCAGAGTTCGCACCTTGTCGATGTACACGGCCAGACGGTCGTTGAGGTTCCTGAGCTCGTCCTTCTCCTGCAGGCGGGTGATGCGGGTCGGGCTGAGCGGGGTGCTGGCTCCTGACCCCCGGCTGCCCACACGGGCTGAGCCCGGGGGGTGGCTCTTGGGAGTCACCGTCGCCATTTGCACCAAGAACTATATATATATATATATATATAGATATAATATATATATATATTACACAGCGAGAGAGACACAGACAGACAGACAGACACAGACACAAGGGCTGGATGTGTGTGTGTGTGTGGGTGGGGGTGGGGGGGGGTGGATGGAGGGGGAATTATGTTTTTTTTTAAATCTATTGTTTTCTTCCCCAAAAAAAACTTTTTCAAAAAACAATTTTTAAAAAAAATTAATGTAATTTTTTAAAAAAAACAAGTGGGTGTCTGTCTGTCTGTCTGACTGACTGACTGACGAGGGGGGAGAGGAAGGATTGAAGGTGAGGAGAGGGAATGGGAAAGGGTTGGGTGGGGAGGGGGTGGTGTTGGGTGGGGAGGGGGAAGGGTGGGGAGGGGGAGGCAAAAATGCAACACACCCAGAAAGAGAAAGGCAAAGGAAACAAAAACTGCAAGAGCACAGGAGGGAGGGAGGGAAGGAAGGAAGGAAGGAGTCAGTCTAGTCTCTCTCTCTCTTTCTCTCTTCTTTCTTGCTGTTGCTGTCCTCTATTCCCGCCACCTCTCCTCTCTCTCCACTCTCTCCCTGTGACTGACTCCCAGTGTTAAACATGGCTCCTCAGTTTAGCACCAGATCCTCACAACGTGACCGGTTGGGACCAATTGCACTGCGATACGACATGGCTCTGTGAGGCAGCTGCAAGATTTGAAAAAAAAATTCCTTTTTTTTTCTCTCTCTCGAGTTTTCCCCCCCTTTTTTTGTCTTTGCTAGGAATCTCAGTGTGTGTGTTTTATACCCACACTCCTCCTCCTCCTCTCTCCCTCTATTTCCCTTTCTCTCTCCCTCCCACTAGCTCTCTCTCTGTCTCTGTCTCTCTCTCTCTCTCTATGCAACATTGGGGGCAATAAAATGCAATGTTGGTCGTGTTTCATTCACACTCACCTGTCTCTGTCTGTGTTGTGTATGATTTTGGAGAGAGGGGGGGACAGGGGGAGACACAAGAGTGGGAGATCTATAATAATCCTTGCATCTTTTGTCTAAAACAATCCCCCCCCCACCCTCTCCCCTCTGTCAGTTTTGTTAAACTGTGATTTGCACTCACAATCCTGTGGTTTCATTGACTAAAGAACAATATCCTGAGAAATGTCACCCACAGCTCAGACAACAACAAAACTACATTTGTAGAGCGCCTCTCATGTCGGGAGAATGGCCCAAGGCACAGAGGGAGGGAGAGAGGGGTGGGGGTGGGGGGGGAGGGAGAGAGGGGTGGGGGTGGGGGGGGAGAGAGAGGGGTGGGGGTGGGGGGGGAGAGAGAGAGGTGGGGGGGGGGGGGGGGGAGAGAATTGCTAGAGATTAGTGGAGTCCTGCCCCAAACATTGCCCAATCTTTCTCATTGTGTGTTTAGTGTCATTCTGCCGAGTAAAGGTTCCTCTTGGCAAATTGGACTGAAATCTGATTATAAAATCAATGTTACCAAAATGTACTCCTTAGTTTTAAGCATGAGATGACACAGTGTTGCAATCTTTTGCAGGCAGAGGCTACCAGCAAAACAACAAGTTACTGTCTGTGTTGTGAAATGTTTGTTGATGTTAATAATGATAATAATACCAATAATAATCCTTGCATTACATAGCGCCTTATCATGCCTTTGAGATGTCTCAAAGCACTTTACAGAATTTACTGAATTTGTGGGCGAAACACCTGTAATGAAAATTAGATAAATATACCGTACTCACTAAACATTGATTTCCTTTGTATTATAATCCCTGAGCTGGGATTCACAAACGTACTGAAAATATTATGCTGCAAATATTTGCTTTTAAAGTAATACAGATATAATTAACATATAAGGTAATAATCAACATGTTTTTAGTTACAGAAGATTATGAACCTATAACCAGTTACTTGTAAACTAACCTGTTTTGTTTGATTTTATGTTGCCAAACTGTTTGCGAGAGGCATAAAAACATCTGAAAATTTGCCATATCTTTTTGTGGAAAGCAACATATCGAAAAAGTTTCTTAGAAATTAGTTTTATGTTTATTTAAAAAAAGGTGTTTATTATTTTTGTATCACTGGATTCACATATGGTTTGTGTGATTTTGTACTTAAAATATTCTATTGCTGTACTGGTAATAGTTTTGTTAGAACGCAATAATGTAACACTGATTAAAATAGTGGGTTTGACCAAAACAGCTACAACATTTCAGATGTTTATGTGCAGTGAAAAAATCTACTATAATATTTAAGAAACAATTTGGGTGAGAAACAAGCTAAGAGGTTTTACTGTTATGAAATTATGGAGGGAGTATTCATTCATATTGGCTCATTGTTGTTATACAACAACAACAACAACAAAATTACATTAACAGATCGCCTCCTGTGGCTCAGTGGTTAGAGCACTTGTCTTGCAAGATGGGGAAACCAAGCTGGGGAGACCTGTGTTCGAATCCAGGCAGGTCAGGGCGAAACCTTGGGCAAGTTTCCTTACTCCACATGCCTAATAATAATCCCTCCAAAAAAAACGCAATAATAAAATTGGTCATTTCAATCCACGACTGTGTGTGGGACACTGCTGTGCGCAATTGGCTGCCGCGATTCGCCCACAAATATATACAGTCAATTCACTTTACAGTATATTCTGTGAAGCGCTTTGGGACGTTGATAAGATGTGGAAAGCGCTATATCAAATGCAAGGATTATTATTATTATTTCATGCTGGACGACACCCAGCTGTACCTTTCCGCCTCATCCCTCAACCCCAGACCATCGATGTTCTGACAGCATGTCTGTCCAACATCGAGTCCTGGACGAGGGACAACTTCCTCCAATTGAACGTGAGCAAGACCAAGGCCCTCCTGATCGGCTCAAGCCAGCGCCTCCGCACATCGGGCGCTGTCAGCCTCAACATCCAAGGCTGTACTCTCCACCTCACAAAGCCGGTCAGGAACATCACGTTCGACCCCAAACTCTCCTTCCTCCCCCACATCCGCACCTTGACCGGCACCGCCTATTTCCACCTGCGCAACATTGCCAGGCTCCGCAACTATCTCACCCCCCACGCTGCCGAAACACTTGTGCACACGTACATCACCTCACGGCTGGATTACGGAAAGTCTCTCCTCGTCGGCCTCCCCAGCTCCTCCATTCACAGGCTGCAGATCATGCAAAATTCTGCAACCCGTGTATTATCCTGCACCTGCCTCCGCAACCACATAACCCCCACCCTCGCCCCTCTCCACTGGCTCCCCATCCTCCAGAGGATCAAGTTCAACATCCTCGTCCTCACCTTCAAGGCTTGCACAGCCCTGCCCCACCCTATCTTTCTGACCTACTCTCCCCCTACAAGCCCACCTGGACCATCCGTTCAGCAGGACTTTGCCTGCTCCAAGTCCCCCGCCCAAACCGCCCCACCATCGGAGGCCGGGCCTTCAGTTTTTCGCTCCCTCCCTTTGGAACTCCATCCCCCAATCCCTTGTTTCCTCCCTTTCCTCTTTCAAGGCCGGTTTGAAGACTTTCCTTTTCGACCGTGCCTTCTGTTACCCCCTAATTCTTCGACCTCCCCAACGTTTCTTACCCCCTCCCGAACACTCCCCTCCCAGCTCGGGTCACACGCCTCATGTGCAGCGCCTTGGGACATCCTCCCGACGTGAAAGGCGCTTTATAAGTGCAATTTGTTGTTGTTGTTGTTGGGTGCACATGCCAAGGCGCTGAACAGTCAGGATGGGACCCGAACAAGAGAGAGGGGCAGGGCAGTGGGGAGGGGTGAGTTAGGAGGGGAGGGAGAGAGTTGGCAGGGCAGCAGAAGGCGCAGTCGAAGAGGAGGGTCTTGAGACCGGCCTTGAAGGAGCAGAGGGCGGGAGCGAGGCGAAGGGACTGTGGGATGGAGTTCCACAGTGTGGGAGTAGAGAGGCTGAAAGCCCGTCCACCGATAGTAGGCCGGGTCAAGCGGGGAACACGGAGCAGGCCGGAGCCCGCTGAACGGAGGGGGCGGGGAGGTTCATACGGGTAGGGAGGAAGCGAGGCCATGAATGGCCTTGAAGGTGAGGATGAGGATCTTGAATTCGATCCTCTGGGGGATGGGGAGCCAATGGAGCCGGGCAAGGGTGGGAGTGATGTAGTCGCTGAGTTTTGTGCAGGTGAGGACACGAGCTGCAGAGTTCTGGATGATCTGCAGCTTGTGAAGGGAAGAACCAGGAAGGCCGATGAGGAGGGAATTTCCGTAATCGAGCCTTGATATGATGAATGCGTGGACGAAGGTTTCGGCAGCCTGAGGCGTGAGGCAGTGGGGGAGTCTTGCGATGTTGCAAAGGTGGTGGAAGGTAGTACTGGTCATGGCGCAGATGTGTGGGAGGAAGGACAGTTCAGGGTCGAATATGATACCCAGGTTCCTAACTGGCTTAGGAACCTGGTGGAGAATGCAGCCCTGAATGCTAATGGTGTCAGCGCCAGAGGTGCTGACGTGAGCCAATCAGGAGGGCCTCAGTCTTGCACACATTCAGCTGGAGAAAGTTGTTTTTCGTCTAAGACTCAATGTCAGACAACACTTATATCGTCTCCAAATCCAAACTGAAAGAAACACTACACTATACTTAAAGCACCTTTAACGTCTAACGTTTAATAATATGTTTTTATGAAAGTTCTTTTAGTGTTTGAACAACTGGCTAGAAGCTACAATACAGTTACACTCTGGAATATTCGTTCAGTGAATTTCGTTGACCATTGCAAGTTGACCTATATATTAGCAGAATCAAACATACCGTATATCTCCGCGTATAAGGCGCACCCCCCATTTTTGACCTTTTCTTGGTGAAAAAAAACGGAAGCATTTTCAATGATATTGCCGGCAGAAGGGAGGAGAGACAGATAGGTAGGGAGAGAGAGAGGCAGGCAGCCAGGCAGCCAGGGAGGGAGAGAGGTAGGCAGGGAGAGAGAGAGGGAGAGAGGCAGGCCAGCAGCCTGGGAGAGAGAGAGGGAGAGAGGCACGCAGGCAGCCTGGGAGAGAGAGAGGGAGAGAGGCAGGCCGGCAGCCTGGGAGGGAGAGAGGGAGAGAGGCAGGCCGGCAGCCCGGGAGGGAGGGAGAGAGAGAGAGAGAGAGAGGGAGAGAGGCAGGCAGGCACGCAGGCACGGAGGGAGGGAGAGAGAGCGGCAGGGAGTGAGGCAGGCAGACTGGGTTCGGCAGAAGGTAAGCACAGCACTGAAGTCCGCTGCTGCTGCTGCTGCCGCTGCCCGGGCGGCCGAGGCCGAAGCCCCGTCACCCGCTCCCCCCCAACCCCCGCCGGACACTGACCAAACCCCGGCTGACAG
The DNA here is from genome assembly GCA_035084275.1 of Hydrolagus colliei. NCBI lineage: Eukaryota > Metazoa > Chordata > Chondrichthyes > Chimaeriformes > Chimaeridae > Hydrolagus > Hydrolagus colliei. The sequence continues at coordinate 32,232,143 of CM068742.1, forward strand.
CGCCGGCCGCCCCCCCTGTTTACTGTATTTCCGAGGCTCAAAATTGTTTGTACCTGCGTATAGGGCGCACCCCCTACTTTCGAGATCTTCCGACCTGAAAAAAAGTGCGCCTTATACGCGGAGATATACGGTAAATAACTGCATCCAGTGGAATGTACAATCAGTTAGATGTATCTTATAGGAGCCATGTGCTACTCTATTTACCGGTAAGCTATGATACATATGTTTTTTTTAGAAACAAATTAATAAATAATTTAAAGATAAAATAGAGACTTTATAGTTATGCGTGTACCATAGGGATTGAGGACAATCACTGCACCCTAATCTTGGGACGTCCATAAAGTGCAATTTTGTTGTTTGTTGTATTGCTCTCCTAAAAGCAACTAACTCTAAACAGAATTGAAACCTGGCCTTTCCAAGTCACTTTGATCGGTTTCTGACTGAGCAACATTTTTGCCAAACGTTAACAATTCAGCAAGTTTTAACAATCCGTTTTTACAGTGATAAGAGGATGCAGCTAGCCAAGCTCAAACAGTATGTTTATCAAACTGTTATCTAGCTATTCTGGAGCTCACATGTATTGATTGTCCTGTCAATTGGCAATTAAACACTTGGCTATATCTGCAGCACATGACAATTGTGATCCAAGCATAATTGAATTGTGGTATTTCTTATCAAATCTTTATCAAGGTTTAAGTAGTATCAGAAATAAGATGGCAGATAACAGTCTCTCATTAAATCATACATGGTAACAAATATACAGGGTTGAAAATATTAGCACAAATGTTGAGAACAATGAAGAGATTTAGTATCCAGTTACTAACTACAAAATCTATCTTATGTGATCACAGCTGATGAGTGCCAAAGTCCTTCCCCAATTTAATACATTGTAATAATCCTTCCATTTCACAGTTGTTGAAATGTCTCAAAGTGCTTCACATGACTTATTGTTGACTTAATGATTTTGTAGGATGTTGTATTCAGTTGCAAGATATTATGCCCTCTATTCTCATTGTTTTTATTTATTTAAACCATATTTTTGTGTCAGAAAACAGAAATAGAACTGATTTTGTACTGAAATCTCAGATGTATTGTCTAGTAGTGTATGCTATTTTAGGAAAAGTCATTGTTACAATATAGAATTGATCCATGCTGCCGCAAAACATAAACCACATGAAACATTTGCTTGAGTTTCACTAAAGTACTTGATTGTTATCTGAATCCTTTGATTTTCAAATGCATAAATTATTATTGTTGCATTTTGGGTAACAGTAAGGTGCAGTTTGTTACAGGACAGAAGATGTTATGGCATTCAGCTGATGTCAAATCATGAGTGAATCATGTGTAGTTTATTAACATAATCCAAACCTGGAGATGAGCTACTGGCTTGAAACGCAGTATACTGTAGTCTGTCAACAACAGGAGTCTGTTGGTGATAAATGGTAAGACCCTGCAATTCAGTCGCAGAACTTAAATTGCAATGATACAAGACTTGATTCGACTCAAAGCTACAAGGAAATAGTATATCCTTTAAATCCTAGTCTTGGAACACTTTTATCTGCAGTACATGTCAATTGTGATTCACACTCTCGGTATATGCTGAAACTCTCATTATTCATTGTAGACTACATGTAACGCTCTGTTGATCGATTTTTAATCTCTCATAACCTCATGAGTAGGATTACTGATCTGTCTAATTAAACATTAACCTGCTGTGGTATACCAGTTTTAGGTTTGATAAACTATTTCCTTTTTAAAATACTTTTTAAAATACACAGTTTATCAAACTTTAAAATACACCATAATAGCGTTCTTTCTTTTTCCATCTCTCTAAATATAAGTCAGACATAGCAATTTTATTCTGCCTTGAGTTTCTATCCTGTGCTTTTAAACATATGGATGAGATTTCCTGCAATCAGTTGAAATTCTGACACTCTTCAAATTGTTTAAACAACTGTGATACTGCATAATGTTATCACTCAAAGATACTCTAGGTATATACAATGATTAATTGAGTATGTTATACAATTTTCAATGATAAAATGCAGCTGTTTATGTCACTTTTGTCCAGAAGATTTTTTGCCATGGTGACTATCCTTCATAGAATCATATGGCACAAAAGGAGGTCATTCGGCCCATTGAGTCTGTGCCGGCTCTTTGAAAAGAGCAATTCAATCCCATTGCCCAGCTCTCTCCCCATAACCATGCAAACCCATCCTCCCCAAATAAATGTAGAGGATTATAGTAGGAGATTAAATATCAAATTGGTATTTCTCAATTAACTAAAACTTATATTAATAATTGCATTAGATAGTCATATTGTCACACAGTACAAATTTTTATTCCAGTATTTTTGCTGCAGAATATACAGATTGTGTATTCGTAGGGAAATGTGACAGTCAATTTGCACACATCAATGTCCCACAAGCAGTCATGAAGTGAATGACCAATTCTATCTGGAGCATTGCTGACCAGGACGCAGGGAGAAATCTATTTTCAATGAGGATCTTAAGGTTGTTCCTGTGGGGGAGTAGGGAGCCAGTGAGCAAATAATAAATTATTTTATCAGAACCCTGATCTCCATTTGGCCTTCATAGGTGGAATATTTAAATTGAAATTATCAGTGTTTTGAAAGGATGGTAGGCTTTGCTGGGAGTTGCCCAGTAGTATGATATATGTTTGCTTTGAAGGATCTGATACATTTGCATGTATGTAGAATACACCTGATATTTTACTTAGTGGTGCAAAGTTCCAGAATCAATAGAATTAACTCCTTTGACTACTCTGGTAATGGCAATGATACAGTTAGTTATACTTCGCAATGTCTAATAAGATTAATTCAGGACTTGGGCACATAACCTTTCACCGGTAAGATATGTGGAGCTTGTAAATTTGTGCTTACACATCCTGGGTCAATCATCCTTTTACTGAATGCAAAAAGCTTCAATGAGTATCTTCATCCATTTATTCTAATAGGATCTGCATACCACATTGACACTGCTGTATATTAACATAATACTGTATATTACTGTACTGCCAAATCAAAATTAGTGTTGAGGTGTTCAGCAGGAAAGTAGGTGGCATTGATACTATGAGACAACAGTATTCTTTGATATTATCAAATACATATGTATCACAACTCGGAACATAATAACTTGCTACACCAGTGCTTTGATGTCTACCTTTGGGCACAAATCCAGCTTGAATTGATTTGCTGCGTGCCAGTGAAATAAATATTGGTTATATGTTATAAATTGCCAATTTGTTGGTAGCTATGCATGCAATCACACATGCACATAAACCTAGGCATGTTTCATGCTTCCCTGAATCTTTTTTAAAAAAAAATACCGGCCCGACTTAATATCTTGCACTCTCACCTCTGATTCAACAACAACAACAACAATTTGCATTTATAGAGCGCCTTTCACGTCGGGAGGACGTCCCAAGGCGCTGAACAGGAGGCGTGTGACCTGAGCTGGGAGGGGAGTGTACGGGGAGGGGTGAAACACGAAGGGGAGGTAAAAGAGTTCGGAGTGGAACAAAAGGCACGATCGAAGAGGAAAGTCTTCAAACCGGCCTTGAAAGAGGAAAGGGAAGAGACGAAACGGAGGGATTGAGGGATGGCATTCCATAGGGTGGGAGCGGAGAAACTGAAGGCCCGGCCTCCGATGGTGGGGCGGTTCGGGCGGGGGGCTTGGAGCAGGCCAAGTCCTGTTGAACGGAGGGTCCGGGTGGGCGTGGAGGGGGAGAGTAGATTGGTTAAGTAGGATGGGGCAAGGCCGTGTAGGGGCAAAGCCGTGTAAGGCCTTGTAGGTGAGGACGAGGATCTTAAACTCGATCCTCTGGAGGATGGGGAGCCAGTGGAGACAAGTGAGGGTGGGGGTTATGTGGTCGCGGAGGCGGGATAGTACACGGGCTGCAGAGTTTTGGATGGCCTGCAGCCTATGAATGGAGGAACTGGGGAGGCCGATTAGGAGAGAATTTCCGTAGTCCAGCCGTGAGGTGATGTATGCATGCACAAGTGTTTCGGCAGCGCGAGGGGTAAGATAATTACGGATTCAGAAGGTTATGTGTTCTGAGCTCTATGCTGACACTGCAATGCATTGCTGGGGCATGCTCAGGTGGATGTTAAAGATTCCATGGCACTATTCGAAAACAGTCTCTGCTGGTATCCTGCCCAACAAACCCCAAATAAAAACTGATGACACCTATAGTCATTACAGTACTTACTATATCCTGTGAAGCGTTTTGAGATGTCCTCCCAACATGAAAGGTGCTAAATCAATGAAAGGATTATCAATAAGAATTTGTTTTATTTTATTTCAGAACAAAAATGAAAACTAGTGGAGCATCGCATCCCCATCCTTCGTTACTCATGTTAGTTCTGCCTGCTCTCGCCTCCTTCACGCCTGTGGGTTGGCAATGTCACAATGATTGCTTTGCTTCCAATCATGGTGTGTTTTGGTTGCTGCCCTGGACCTGATCCACCCACTCCCCAAATTCCCCCTCTTCGACTGTTCTTACAAGCACCTTCTCCCTCCCACTGGCTCAGCCTCAATCTCCACCAGTGATAAGCGCTCCAAGACACATGAAGGGCGCTGTATAAAATGTTATTGAAACAGGTGTCCTCCTTGGGGGAATGGTAAGCTGGGTCTGCTTGGAGCTGAACCAGATGATGTATTTGGCAACAGAATGTCAGAATTCAGCCCACCCTCGTGGCTATCTCTGTAGTCCATTTCCTGAGCCAGGCAGGTCCGTCGTACTCCAGAGCACTTCTGATGACAGCACAGCCAGCCTGGCTCAACAGCAGGACTTGGGAGGGCAGACACCTTGGCTCTGAGGTCCCCAAGCCTTGGCTCTTGCCAACCTGTGGCAAATACTTTCCAGAATTTGGTAAGCAGAATAAGTCCCTCCAAAGTGAGGCCCTCTAGGGGGGGAAGGAGATCCTGGGAGTGGAAATGTGGGCAGAAAGATAAGCAGGTTTTGAAGGAGAAGTTTGGGGCAGTACTGTTCTATTTACAGCCACAAGAGGCTTTAATGGAACCAACAGCTGTCAGTCAATACAATTTGATGTGACGCACTTAAGGAATCACATTTGTATCGGTGGGAGGTAAGATGTGATACGTTGACTTTAGTGGTGTCTAGATTGCCAATAATTACCGTTGTTAGCAACATGGCAGTTTTCTTGTATGTGTAGCTTTGTCCACCAATTAAGGTCAATTAATTTTTAATCTTTCTGGCATTCATCATTGGCTGTTGCTCCTTAATTGCATAAAATTACTACTGTACAGCATAGACAGGCCATTCACCCAACTAGACCGACCCGGTGTTACACTTCAAATGAACATCCATTAGTCCTAATCCCCTCCCATGTCCTTCTATTCCCTTCTCCCACATGCATCACAAAATGGATGCTTTGAGACATCTCAAAGACGTGATAAGGTCCTGTGTCTTCCTATCTCTCCGACCTGCTGACTCCCTATCAACTTGCCTGCCCTCTTCGTTCAGCGTGCTCCGGTCTGCTCCATTTCTCTTAACCTACCTGCCCTACCATCGGGGGCGGGCTTTCAGCCTCTCCGCCTCCTTCAAGGCCGATCTCGAGACCCTCTTTTTCGATCATGCCTTCAGCTGCCCACCCATCTCTCTCCCTTCTCTCCCCACTACCCTGCCCCTTGCTCGGGTCCCGACCCATGACTGTTCAGCGCCTTGGGACCTCCTGACATGAAAGGCATTCTATAAATGTAATTTTGTTGTATTATATTTTAGCCGTTCACTTTACTGTGCCTAAATTAACTGAGGATGTCCCAAGGAAATCATCAGATCAATGTTTAAGCAGAGATACCAGACACATATGGTTACTTACAGATTACACATCCTTCTGCAAATATGACAAATTAAACTCCTGTCTGACCCTTTACGGGATATAGTAAAAAAAATTAGCAGACACACAATTTTAAATGTACTCAAATTTGGATTTTAATACAATATTTATACCTTTTTTATAATGAAAATAGAAATGGAAAATTCAATGCCAAATTTGGTATTTGCAAAGTGTAAAAAGTGTACATTCAAATCTGTGTAGCAGACCCAGTGTAAGAATTATTGCAATTCATAGAAATAAGTGGAAAATACAGCAATAAAATACAATAGATACATTGCTTCAAATATAATCCTTTAAGAACTGAGTTCTATTTACCTCTATGTAATTCATCAACATATATACAATTCTCTATACTACAACCTATCCAGTACTTCTCTGTATAAATATTATGCACAGTGAAAATATATCCTTCACAACACTTGTAATATTCTATCTGCATCTCAACACTGCCTTAGACATCTTGAAATCTATTATCACATCAGGTATCAAAGGTGTATACTATATTTTATTTCCTGCAAAGTACTGGGTGAGATGGAAAATATTAATATCCACCAATACTGACTGCGATTTGAAAACAATTCAGTATGTAAGCTGGAGCCTCTCTTCTAAAACTCAATGTCATCCAGGAAATCTAGTTCTAAAATTAAATCACCCCAATCTGCTGGAGCACCTTTTTTTCTGCTTGCCTGTCTAGGATTCTCTGTCGGAACACAACAACGATGCTAAATAATATCCCTACTAAAAACATAACTCCTTCAAACTTCCAAAACTTCAGTTCCTCCATTTCAACTGAGTGGCAGCTGGTAAGAGAGAGAAAAAAAGAGTTATCTACCTTGAGGAAAAAAATCAACATTAAAAATACTTAACTGCAGAAAGGAAATTTTCTGCTGCATTCAAGGGTGAAACAAAAATCAAAAAGCTAGGTTAGTTTGATGATTCATGTCATGACAGGCCGTGATGCAAGGTTTCAAAGATACATTCAGTATGTTAGAAGAACACAGAAGATAAACAATACACATGAATGAAATACATTTTTGTGCTTCACAGTAATGAAAGTGATCATAGAAAGAAAACTAAATGAGGGATCCTCAAGAGTGAAACTTAGAATTAGCATTTCTCAGTTTGGCACCTTATGTTGGCTATTTATATCAGGTGCTTTTGTGAACGACTTTAAGATAGTCATATAAAGTAAAAATGCACCTTGGAGAAAGGTCCAAATATTTACATTATTATTTGAATAGCTATTTTCATTCTGAATTTCAAAGAGCAGGAACAGACTAAATGGGCCGAATGACCTCCTTTTGTGCTGAAAAATTCTATGATTCTATGATTAATAATTATTATTACATTAGTACGACTAAGCCGGATAACCTAATTTCTATTTACTGCACTTGCATTACTGATATCAGCAAATATTGAATTTGTACAAATTCCTTTCATGATTCTGACAACCAGTTTAATTTTAAGAATGAAGTTTACAGTTAGTAGAAACAAAAATACTAAAGTCTCATATTGTCAGAAACCTGATATTCTGGCAATACCAATATAATTGTATGTTTCTGTATGTTAGAATGAGATTCTAGATTTATGTTTGGGGCACTCTGCAATTTTTGACATATGGTGCAAGGATGAGGATGATTCATCTGAGCTGGAGGAGAACAGAGACATGCTTGAATACTCTGAACTCTCTATAGCCAGCAAGATCAAAAGCATAGCCTCTGGGTTAAATTATACAAAATCTATCCCAAGTTGATACCACTCTACTGGAAGTAAGACAGACAGGATTGGAATTGGAAAATTTGCAGATAGGTCCAATTATTAGTCAACAAGTCCACATACTGACATTTTCTTTCTCTCTTCTTTATACCTCTCCATTGAAGTACCAATAAATGCAAAGAATACATTCCAAGCAGAAAATGTAAACGTAACTGAAAGTACCACAATAGTCTTTGAAATTACACCTCTCCTAGAATACAATAATGTTCCATTTCTGAGCAATAACAACAACTTAAAACTTGTAAAGCGCCTTTCACGTCGGGAGGACGTCCCAAGGCGCTGCGCAGGAGGCGTGTGACCCGAGCTGGGAGGGGGGTGTTCGGGAAGGGGTGAAACGCGTGGGGAAGGTCGAAGAATTCGAGGGGGAACAAAAGGCACGGTTGAAGAGGAAAGTCTTCAAACCGGCCTTGAAAGAGGAAAGGGAACAAGACGGAGGGATTGGGGGATGGAATTCCACAGGGTGGGAGTGGAAAAACTGAAAGCCCGGCCTCCAATGGTGGGGCGGTTCGGGCGGGGGACGTGGAGCAGGCCAAGACCTGCTGAACGGAGGGTCCGGGTGGGCTTATAGGGGGAAAGTAAGTCGGTTAGGTAGAGCGGGGCAAGGCCGTGTAAGGCCTTGAAGGTGAGGACGAGGATCTTGAACTTGTTCCTCTGGAGGATGGGGAGCCAGTGGAGACGGGCGAGGGTGGGGGTTATGTGATCGCGAAGGCAGGTGCGGGATCGTACACGGGCTGCAGAGTTTTGGATGACCTGCAGCCTGTGAATGGAGGAACTGGGGAGGCCGACGAGGAGAGAGTTCCGTAGTCCAGCCGTGAGGTGATGTATGCGTGCACGAGTGTTTCGGCAGCGCGGGGGGTGAGGTAGTTGCGGAGCCTGACAATGTTGCGCAGGTGGAAATACGCGGTGCCGGTCAAGGCACGGATGTGGGGGAGGAAGGAGAGTTTATGGTCGAACGTGATGCCGAGGTTCCTGACTGGCTTTGTGAGGTGGAGAGTACTAGGAATACTAGGCTTGCCTCACCTTCTGTATCTTTGGTCAGATGTACACTTTATTTCTTCCACATATCCAGTTAAAGTACATTCAATATGCATTGTCTACAGAAAGATAAAACACAAATTAAGGATTAATACATCTAAACTTTCACATGATAATATACTAGATCTGCAATTCAAGAATTATACCCCAGTATAAATAATTAATAAGGAGAGGAGAAAATTAGGAGAACATGCTGTATGTGGAAAAAAAAATACTGTTCTTCCACCAGTGGTCTTTTTCTTGGGACATTGTAAGTTTGGCTCAGTAGGTACAACCCCACCTCTTCTGAAAATAATGATGAATGCAATAATTTATAATAATCCTTGCATTTGATAATAACATGCTGGGGTACAACTCAACAGATATAAATAGTTGTTTTGCTACCATACCCAAATGGTTATTCTTTACTAATTATAATTTCCCAACTAATACATTTTTAGTTGGAAAGCTCAACTTCAAATTCAACCCCTCAACAATTTATTCTCTCAATTTGGCAATTGTGCTACAAAATAATTTAGTTCAGCTGTTGCCACCTATCAAAAATAAGTGCAACTCAAACCTATTCCTCTAGCACTGGCTATCATATTGAAATTGTTTTACTGCCATTAAATTTACATTACTTGTGTAACTCATGTCACCCTCTGGCTAGTGAAAGAATTGCAATGATAAAATATTAATTCTGTAATTCACTGTACTGTATTAGAAATGTTGCAACATTATAGAACTCACCACAGCAAAGCAGGTAACATAACCATTAGATAATTTTCACCCCTTTCGAACTCACTGATTGAATTATAAATGCAATAACAACAAATTACACTTGCAGAGTGGCTTTCATATCAGCTTTCCCGAACAAGGCATTAAACAATTAGGGGTCAGCATGGGGGAGGGGTGGGGGCAAGGTTGTGATAAGGGACGTCAGAGAGGTAGGAGGGGGCAAAGCCATGAAGGGCCTTGAAAGTGAGGATGAGGATTTTGAATTCCATCCGCTGAGGAATGTGAAGCTGGGGGAGGGTGGAGGTGATGGGATCACAGTGCCTGGTTCGGGAGACATGAACTACATATTTTTGGATGATCTGTAGCCCGTGCAGGGAACAGGCCGGCAAGGAGGGAATTTCTGTTGTCGAGTGTTGAGGTAACAAATACATGTATGAGGGTTTCAGCAGCCTGAGGGATGAGGTAGTGGCGGAGTTGGGCAATATTGTGGAGGTGGTGGAAACAGAGCTGGTCATGACACAGAAATGGGGGAGGAAGCACAGGAAGAGGGTCAAACAAGATGCCCAGGTTCCTGACTGGTTTGAAATAGAGTGTGCATCCATGGATAATGATGCTGCCAATGCCTGGAGTGTGGAGGCGCTGACGCGAGCCAATCAGGACGGCCTTACATCTTATATCTACTTTATAGAACATATTGTGGGTGTTGTGAAGGTGGAACTAAAGAACAACAATAAACTGTTATGAAGCTGGGTTTAAAGAATAACAACAACTTGCATTCATTGAATGCCTTTCATGTCCCAAGGCGCTGAAGTTTAAAGCAATTCAATATACATCTTTATTTTTATTAATTTGTTATACATCCAATTTATAATTAGTGATGAAAACATCCCTGCTTCCATTTTATTTATAATCCACAAATATTATCAACGACTACAACTATTGTACAAAGTGCTAATAAATACAACAAAATAACAAAATAGAGTATACATTGGGTATCAGCTTGGCACATTAGATATATACTCTATAGAAACATTGTTATGCATACACTACCTTCTCATGATCAGAGCATGGAGTGCACTCTCTTATGATGCTAAACTCATCTGTTTCCCAGCAAGGTCTTGGGGGAAAAGAAGTTGCTGTTTAGTTAAGAAAAACAAAAACTTCATTAACACAATTTTTTAATGAATTAAAATGCGTCAAATGTTATTTCCAGCAGTATTTTGTAACTATGACATGCTTGAGTTAAAAATGAAACATTCAACATTTCAACATCCTATCTTTCTGCAAATTTTCTAATTTGAAAAGCATGGTTTTTAAATCTGACAAGTCTTACCATTCAGAGTACTTACAAGTGTTTATTTGTGTTTGTGATGGTGCTGCTTCGCACAACCTAAAATGATACATACAGAAATTTCAACTAAATATAAACACTTAGGCAAGATGACAAATTATTAGTTTTTCTTAAGTTTTCTAGAACTGACTTGTTTTTACACTTATATAAAATTGCATAACTATTATAAATTCCTGGGTGGGGCAAAACCTTTGGCAAATTTCCTTACTACACACTCCTCTGTTTAACAGTAAATTGGAACCCAGCTGTTAGTCGATTGCTTTCCGGCGGAGTGGGAATAATTCCTTCCGAATAAATAATAAATTGTACACTCAATCCACATCTGTTGTGGGACATTGCTGTGCGCAACTGGGTTCAGCATATCACCCAGAAAATATTCAGTCAATTCATTATGCAGTATGTTCAGTGAAGCGCTTTGCGACGTCTCAATATGTGATAAGGAAAATTATTCTTAAATATATATTTTTTAAAATTGGTGACTCCAGAAAGGTGTTTTAGTTAGCTGGGTAGAAGGTGGCATAGACCAGCTAGCTTGGCACATCATCAGAATTTGCAAGAGCACACCATTCTTCCCATTTGGTTCCTGTTAACTCTATAAAGTCAATGGGTAGAGTGGTCCTAGTTGGACAACAGCAGAAAGCATGCCAAACAATGCAATAATAATGATCCTTGCATTTGATATAGCACCTTATCACTTTTCAAGACTGCTCAATAATGCTTATTTTACCTGAATAATGTGAATATGCTCCAAAACGTAGACAGATATGCAAACACGGAAACAAACTCCAACGTCTGCCACATTTTCTTTTTTATGCCTTCCCAGCCTGGCCGTTCAGACACTGCAATCAAAAGATGAATTTTTAACAACCTCATTGGTTGAAAAAGTCAATGTTTTTTATGTATTTGGTTAATAAAATCATCAAAAACATATCTAGGAATGAATTTCAAAGCCAAAGCCGAACACAGATGATTCACATCAACAAAGGAGTGATATCAAATGTAAGGATTATTATATTGTATCATGTAGCACCTTATTGTGCTGTTGAGATGTCTCAAAGCACCTCACAGAATATATTAACTCACGCAAATCTCCTTACTCCACACCTGCACCTCTGTTTACCAAACAGTAAGTAGGATCCTGGTTGTTAGCCGATTAGTGGATCATGTTTCTGGGGTAATCCCTTCAAAAAACAATAATAATTTTGTCACTCAATCCATGACCATTGATGGGACACAGTTTCTCAGTTGGCTGCCGCCTTTTTCACACAAAATAATCACTCAGTTTACAGTATAATCTGTGAAGCTCTTTGAGATGTCTCAGAAACACGATAAGGCGCTATATCAAATACAAAGATTATTATTATAAACTGCAAGTAAATTACTGAAACCTTAAAACGTAGATGCACCTTAACACCAATTACAGACTGTCTACCTAGTTCTTTACATCCTACTCTGTGCGTATGTGCCTCTGTATCTTACTGTTCTAAACTCTGTGTCTCTCTATGTCTCTTATTGTCCTAGGCCTGTGTCTGCATCATATTGCGTCTAGGCTTTTTGTCTTATGTCTGTTTCTCTATCCATGTTTATCTTAGTCAGTGTCTACCTGTGTCTGTCTATCTCTCAGTCTGTGTGTCTGTCTCTGTATCTCTGTCCTAGTCCCTGTGTCAGTCAGTGTTACTCTTTGTGTCTCTATCTATACAAAGGGATATTTATCTGTGACTGTCTCTCCATATCTCTGTGTCTATCTGTTTCTCTCTTTTTGTGTCTGTTAACCTGTGTCTCTCTATATTATGTCTCTCTCTCCAGTCGTTATCTTCCCCTCTCTCGTCTTAATATTCCCCTCTTTCTCTTGTCTTTATCTGCCTCACTCTCCTGTCATCACCTTCCACTCTCTCTCTCTCACCTGTCTATGTGTCTCTCTCACCTGTCTGTGTCTGTGTTCCTCTCACCTGTCTGTGTGTGTCTCTCTCTCACCTGTCTGTCCGTGTGTGTCTCTCTCACCTGTCTGTCTGTGTGTATCTCTCTCACCTGTGTCTGTGTGTGTCTCTCTCACCTGTCTGTCTGTGTGTATCTCTCTCACTTGTGTGTGTGTGTGTGTCTCACCTGTCTGTGTGTGTGTGTGTGTGTGTGTCGCACCTGTCTGTGTGTGTCTCTCACCTGTCTGTGTGTATGTGTGTCTCTCTCACCTGTCTGTGTGTGTCTCTCTCTCCTGTCTGTCTCTTTGGGATGGCCTCCCGACGTGAAAGGCTCTGTACAAATGTAATTTTGTTGTCCGTCTGTGTCTTGCCCTCTCCTGTCTGTCTGTATCTCTGTCCTGTCTGTCTCTCTCTCTCTGTGTGTCTCTCTCTCTGTGTCTGTATCTGTGTGTGTCTGTCTCTCTCTCTGACTATTTCTGTGTCTGTCGGTATCTCTGACTGTCTGTATCTCCGTGTGTGTCTTGTCTCTGTGTGTGTCTGTCTGTCTCTCTCTCTCTCTGCCTGTATTTCTGTGTGTCTGTCTCTCTCTCTCTCTGCCTGTATTTCTGTGTGTGTCTGTCTGTCTCTGTGTATGTCTGTCTCTCTCTCTCTCTCTGCCTGTGTCTCTGTGTGTGTGTCTGTCTCTGTGTATGTCTGTCTCTCTCTCTCTCTGCCTGTATCTCTGTGTGTGTGTCTCTCTCTCTCTGTATGTATCTCTGTGTATGTCTGTCTCTCTGTCTGTATCTCTGTGTGTCTGTCTGTATCTGTGTGTATGTCTGTCTCTCTCTCTGTATCTCTGTGTGTGTCTGTCTCTCTCTATCTCTGTATCTCTGTCTCTCTCTATCTCTGTATCTCTGTCTCTCTCTCTGTATCTGTGTGTGTGTCTCTCTCTGTATCTGTGTGTGTGTCTGTCTCTCTGTGTGTGTCTGTCTCTCTCTATCTCTGTGTATGTCTGTCTCTCTCTCTGTATCTGTGTGTGTCTCTCTCTGTGTGTGTCTCTCTCTGTATCTCTGTGTGTGTCTCTCTCTCTCTGTATCTCTGTGTGTGTCTGTCTCTCTGTCTGTATCTCTGTGTGTCTGTATCTGTGTGTGTGTGTCTGTCTCTCTGTATCTGTGTGTGTGTATCTCTGTGTATGTCTGTCTGTATCTCTGTGTGTGTGTATCTCTGTGTGTGTCTGTCTGTATCTCCGTCTGCCCGTATCTCTCAAGCTCCAATCACCCGGACAACGCAACCGGATCACTGACGTCACCGGAAGCGCTGTGAGGGTCGGTGGGCGGGCTGACCAGAGCTGATTGACGTCCGAAGTAACCAATCGGGTAGCTTCTGACCCTGTGACATGAGGTGCGCCTGGCGTTGCTAGGGGGCGGAGCTACGATGCCGCGCCGCGGACAATGGGGCGCGTGTGGCCCCGCCCTCCCACCGGGGCTGCCTGTCACAGCGCCGGCTGGGCACGCGCTGCTCATGTGACGACTGCAACGCTCTCTTTGTCACGTGGGCTTCAAGCTGCTTACTGCGCGGCATTAATCATAATCCTTGCGTTTGATGTCGCGCTTTTCACGCCTTCTAGACGCGAAATAAAGAATAAAGGTACGGTATAAGGAATATGGGCAAAAAGACAGCGGAAATGTTATTGAAGCTGATAGTTCCAGTGTGGAGCTATAATTGGTTGATACTAATAGATAATAAACACTTGTTGATCAATGATGAGGCAAGTGTACTTTCAAATGAGTACATCGTCAGTTCCTTTGCTCCTTACTTTACAAAGCATCATCTCCCAAACAAAATGACGTCGGTGACTAGCTGCAGAATTGCTTTCACATTCTTTACAGGCAGCTCCGTGATGTGTCCGTTTGAAAGGACGCCAGACAAAATTGACAAAGCATAACACTCCACCCTTACTTCACCAACAAGAAATACCCCATTCTCAAAATGTATTTTCATAATAATAATAATAATAATCCTTGTATTTGATATAGCGCTTTTCACATCTTATCAATGTCTCAAAGCGCTTCACGGAATATACCGCAAAGTGTGACTTAATCTGCTGAGATAATAAGCACTTGTTGGTCAATGATGAATGTATATATGATGACTATATTTGTGTGTGAAACACGGCAGCCAATTGCGCACAGCAGTGTCCCACAAACAGTTGTGGATTGAACTGACCAATTTTATTATTGTTTTTTTTAAGGGTTAATTATTAGACGTGTGGAGTAAGGAAACTTGCCCAAGGTTTCGCTCTGACTTGCCTGGATTTGGACACAGGTCTCACGCTTGTAAGGCGAGTTCTCTAACCACGTGCATTCTTTACATTCTTTAGGCATGTGGAATAAGGAAACTTTCCCAAGGTTTCACCCTGACCTATGTAGAACTCACAATATTCACTGGGATATCAACGAACCACCATATAAAAATGTATCTGTTCTTTCTAACTAAACTTTTGAATTCTGTTTGCATTCAGATTTTATTTACTAACAGATTAGAAGCAAAGAGAATATAACAACTAAGAGTTATTAGGCATAAGATACCTAAAAGATCATGGCAATGGAATACAGAAATGAGTTAATCGCACAGTTATTGTTAACTTAGTATTTATGAGCGAGCTCTGGCCCAACGGGTTAGAACTAAGCTCCGGTGCTTGGACATGTGGGAGCTTAGAGGTAGTTGCAGGATTGTTCCAGGGGTCAAATGGTCCATTTGATCTTCGAGACATTTCCTGTCCTGTCCATGGCAAAGCCGTTCACGCTTTGACCAAAACAAGCTCTCCTCGGTAAAATCATTCGGTATCATAGCAAGTTCTTGCTGCTGAGAAAAGAGTTCAGGCAAATCATACAAAAATAATTTAGAGTTCTGTAGTAATTTCTGTACAGTAAATTCTGCACAAGTCTGATTTGTATAAACCATCTAATCGCCTAAACTGTACAGATGCCTAAGTCCTGTTCAAGAGTTTATATCCCATACAGGTTTGACATAACCTGGGCCAGTAGAAATGGTGCAAATGTTTGGCAAAAATTACAGTTAGATTTGAAAATTGTGGGTAAGTTTTGACAGATTTTGCAGAAAATGGCGAGGAGCTGATTGGTGCTAATTTTGAGGCACATTATACCGCCAACCTATATTTTTTCACTTTCTTGATAAAAACTAAACATGAGGAAATAACACATTAAATTGTTGAAAACAATATTGATTGCTTCTTCAACAAAAAACCTGGTGGCTTTTTTGGGGGGAGGGTGGGAGACCTAAACCGCACAGAGAGAGAAAGACACATACACACACTCACACCACACAGAGACACACACACTCACAGACCACAGGAAGAAACACACATACAGAGAGTGACAGAGACAATGACAAAGTGACAGAGAGAGAGACACACACACACAACAATTTACATTAATATAGCGCCCTCTAGGGTCCGTCGATATGGAAATTTTCCGATTTAGATATATTGATGGGCTCATATCGAGATATACCGAAATATCGATATTTTCAGGTTTTTCGTACTGCGCATGCGCGCGCGGCGCACGCATTCGGAGTGCGCGCGCATTCGGGGCCTATCTCCTCAGGAGGTAACTATCTTTCTCTCTCTGTGTCTCTCACTCTCTCCATCTCTGTGTTTTTCTGTCTGTGTCTCTCTCCTCTCTCACATCCCCCCCATCTCTATCTATCTGTATATTATCACATCCACTCCGTCTCTCCCCCACCCACCCCCCGCCGTCCCTCTCTCGCACCACCCACCCCCGTCGTCTCTCTCCCCCCCCACCCCCCCAGCCGTCTCTCTCTCCCTCACCCCCCCAGCCGTCTCTTCCCCCCACAGCCGTCTCTCTCCCCCTCCTCCCGGCTGTCTCTCTCCCCCTCCCCTCAGCCGTCTCTCTCCCCCTCCCCCCAGCCGTCTCTCTCCCCCTCTCCTCCCTCCCAGCCATCTCTCTCCCCCTCCCCCCAGCCGTCTCTCTCCCCCTCTCCCCCCCCCCCAGCCATCTCTCTCCCCCTCCCCCCCCCCAACCGTCTCTCTCCCCCTCACCACCCCCCCCCCCCACCCAGCCGTCTCACTCCCCCCCCACCCCTTGCATACCTGTATATTGTAATCGAGGACTATGAATACAATATGGCGGCTTTCCACCTCGGTCTGTGCATTGTGTATAGAGATGAGCATTCTGGGTCTTGTAGTTCAGTGTGCGGCATTCCGATTTTCCCCCTCGATATATCGATTTTTCGATATATCGATATTTTTGAAATGCCTATATCGGCGTATCGATATGAAAATTATATCGGGTTTTAGCGATATATCGCCGGACCCTAGCACCCTCCATGCGGGGCAGCGTCTCAGAGCGCTTAACAATGGCAGAGCCTGAGTCTGAGCCAGGAGGAGGGGGAAGGTGACCGTAGGCGTTGTTGAAGAAGGAGGTCTTCACGTGCGCCCTGATGATGTGGAAGGAGGAGCTGAGGTGAAGGATTTGAGGGAGGGAGTTCCAAACTTTTGGGGCGTAGTTGCTGAAGGCACGGCCACCAATAGTGGAGCGGAGGATTCAGGGACAAAGAAGAGGCTGGACCGAGTAGAGTGGAGGCAGCGGGTACTGCTGTGAGGAGAGAGGAAGTTAGAAAGGTAGGGGGGTGCCAAGGAGCGGAGGGATTTAAACACTAGAGTGAGGATCTTGAAGTCGATCTGCTCTATAACAAGCCAGTTCAGTTTGGCAACGACTGGAGTAACCAAGGTACAAAGTTTGGTGCGGGTAAGAATGCGGGTGGCGAAGTTTTGAATGAGCTGAATTTTGTGAATAGTGCAAGAGGGGTGACCGGTAAGGAGGGTGTTAGAATAGTCCAGCTGAGAAGTGACAAACACATGGACCAGGGTCTCGACAGCATTTGGGGTGAGGTATTGTCGGAGACAGGCAATGTGCTGGAGATGATACACATTTAGAAACAAAGAGAAAGAGACACACAGTTACAGACACAGTAAGACACAAATTCTCGGAGTGACGTGCGCTCACAGAGACCTTTACAAACACAGCACAGCCACAAGCACACGGAGGAGAGGGAGACAAATACTTGCTAACGCAGGCACTCACAAATGCACATAGGGAGGCAGACACTCATACACACAGACAATCGCAACAGTGACCCACTGAATGAAGGCCATTTTGCATTGTGGATGGGCCTCTAGAGCCGCACCGCCCACAGTGGCGACAGGTAAGGAGGCAGGAGACCCACAGGCAATAAGCTACATTTAGAGCAGGTTTGCAGGTATTTCCATGGGAAGGTGGCGGCTGCCCTTTTCCATTGGCCTAGCACGTCACTCATACTTTGCAGAAGTCACATTAAATGTATGGTCCCAACTGATATAACTTATGTGAGGTTGACTGTATTTACTTTGAGAATTTTTTTGGTCCATTATAATCACCCCTAAACCCATTGTGTTTGTTGCTCATACATACCACAACGCCTGATATACCAATCAGTCAGCCTGAAACACTTCCCATTTTGTCTTAACATTTAAAATCACGCAAAATTATGGAACATTCTTAAATTTAATTTTAAACCGATTCTATTTCAAGGGACTGCAGAAAACTGTTTCCAAATTAAGACTCGATTTAAGAATTTTGCACTGCCTTAAATTTGAAAACAGAACATTCTTTACAGGTTTATGTTTGTGTGGAATTTGGGTACTCTGGAGTACAAGCCCTGGTCTCTGGCTTCATGGTGCTAAGGCCATTTTAACTTACCTAAACTTCTGTCTGTTTGCGAAAAGCTAATGCGGCATGCAGAACTTGAAACAAATACAACGGGCACTGTGTTTCCCTACTTGAGCCTTCTGGATATCAAAGTTGCATTTAATGATTTCTCAATCATCCAAAAAGTTCACACTTTATAATACCTTCAAAATTAATTTCCTGTTTTTCATGTCTTGCTTCCAAGGCATCACGTAAAGGCTTGGAATACACGGGTGCAAGTTTGAGAAAATCGGCACGTGGCGGTTACTGCAGCTGGAAAGAGAAAACAAGAAAAATCAGTTCAAGTTTTGCCTGAAAATACTGTATCTAAAATTTAACTTTTGGGAGCTGTGTGTGTGTGTATATGTGTGCGTATGTGAGGGGCTGGGGGAGAGAAATGTGTGATTTGTGCTTTGATAATTCAAAACATCACAGTGTTTATTTCCCCTCAATTAATACAATTCAGTAATGTTGAATTGAATATATGAGATGTAGCTCTTCCAGCGAGTGTATTTAGTGAGCAACTCAATCAAATAGCCACACAATATTCCACGTTTTGACTCTGGCTTATGCCACGTTAGCTGATCTGTTGTTTTGGATGAGGGTCAGGGGCACTATAATTGTATTCAGTGTGTGTAAAATCAATCAGGCATTAGTGTCCAGTGAACTCTGCTGAAACTTCTTTGTGGGTATTGGTGTCAGTTGCAGAGAGCATCAGGTGTGATGATGCCTCTGGCCACATAATGTTGTATGATTTATAATGTAGGCCACTTGGATAAGATGTTGCAGACCTGACAATGTGTCTTCAGATCTGACTATGGTTCTGTCGTTGACTGGTTTAGGTCTCATCTCTCACACCTTCACACCATTTCTAATTTGTCTTTGCTCACAGTTTCTCTTCCAACCCCCGAACCTTCTTGATTGGTGTTCCTCAGGGCTCTGTCCTTGGTTCCCTCTTCCTCAACTTCCATATGCTCCCCCTTGGTGGCATCATCCGCAGACAAGGGGTAAATTTCCCCCTTGTCTGTGGATGACAACCAAACTCTATCTCTCTGCCTCCACTCTCGATTCCAAGACAACCAGTGTTAAGTCTTGGATGAGAGACAACTTTTTACAGCTGAATGTCAGCAAGTCCAAGGCCCCCCTGATTGGCACTTGCCAGCGCCTCCACACGTCAGGCATTGGCAGTATCAGTATCCATGGATGCACCAAGCCAGTCAGGAACCTGGGTATCTTGTTCAATCTCAACTGTCCTTTCTTCCCCTTATCCGTGCCATGACCAGCTCTGCATTCCAACAATGCCCGACTCCACCACTGTCACACTCCCCAGGCCGCCGAAAATCCTCATACATGTATTTGTCACCTTGACTGTGGCTTGACTATACAAACCCCCATCTTATTGGCCTCACCAACTCAATCCTATGCAAGCTTTAGATTGTCCAAAACTTTGCAGCTTGTGTCCTTTATCACATCAGGTTCCCTGACTCCCATCACCCCCACCCTCACCCAGCTCCACTGGCTCCCCATCCCTCAGAGGATAGAATTGAAAATCCTCATCCTTATTTTCAAGGCCTTCCATGGCCTTGCCTCCTACCTCTCTGAATCCTATCAACCTGTCCACACCCTCCATTCAGCAGGCCTTCCATGGCCTTTCCCCCTCCTACCTCTCTTAACCCTACAACCTGTCCACTCCCTCCGTTCAGCAGGCTCCAACCTGCTCCTTGTCCAGAGAGTGTGCTCTCTGCCCCCACGCTCTGTAACTCCATCCCACAGTCCCTTTGCCTCACTTCCTCCCTTGCCTCCTTCAAGACTGGTCTCAATACCCTCCTTTTCGATCATGCCTCTCTCCCTCACTACCCTGCCCCTCCCACTTGCTCAGGTCCTGACCTGACTGTTCAGCACTTTTCCACTGTGCCTTCAGCTGCCCTCCTACCTTTCCATCCTCCCTTATCCCAACCCCCACCCAAGCTCAGGTCCTGACCCCCGACTGCTCAGTGCCTTGGGACATCATCCTGACATGAAAGGCGCTCCACAAATATTTTTGCTGCTGTTGTTATTATTTGTCTGGGGTATTGTTAGGGCTTGAATCTCATTATGGGGATTTGAATTAATGGATTCAAAATAAGGAAACATAAGTTCACAGTTAGAGCTAAGTCCTCATCATCTTTGTCACAAGTTAATTTTTCCAATGCATTTCCTGCCAGCCTACCCAGCTCCACTATTGACAAGGTCCAAATAATTCAAGATTCCGCTGCCTTATCCTTAGCTCTTGTCAGGGTCCACTGGTACCCTGTTGCAAAATAGTTTGATTTCAGGATTCTCACTCACTTTCAAACCTCCCTGCCTCTCCGATTGGTTCTCACCCTGTACAGTACCCACTACCTTTGCTTAGTTTTGGTTTGGTGCTAATGCACATCTTTTGCTCCCTCAGCAACACAATTGGCAGCTGAACTTTCAGCCACTATGCTCTGAATCTTTGGAACTCCTTGCATCAATCTTTCCATCTTGCCCGCTCTTTACCCATATGCAAATCACACCTGAAGTCTTTTCTCTTCGATCGTGCCTTTGATTACCTTCCCTTCCTTTCCCTTACAAAGGATTATAAAATGTGGAATCATACCACAGAAAGCTGCAGATGCAAAATCAATTGCACTAAATGTAACAGAAAGGGAAGAAAAATAAACTGTACTTTGTCTATATTACTGAGGGGCTTTAAAAAGATGAATGTCCATCTTATTATGATAAACCAAATACAAATCACTCTATGGGCACCTTAAATGATAGATAAGTAGTAATAATCCTCACATTTGATATAACAACAACCACAAAATTACATTTATAGAGCTTTCATGTCGCGAGGATGTCCCAAGGCGCTGAACAATCAGGTGTCGGGAACCAAGCACGGTGGAGGGGCAGGGTAAGGGGAGTGGAGGGAGTGACATGGGAGGATGGCAGAAGGCACGATCGAAAAGGAGAGTGTTGAAGGAGACAAGGGAAAAAGCAAGGTGAAGGGATTGTGGGATGGAGTTCCAGAGTGTGGGAGCAAAGAGGCTGAAAGCCCACCCACTGATGGGAGGGCGGGAGACATGGAGCAGAGTGCTGAATGGAGGGGGCAGGTAGGTTGATAGGGAGTCAGCAGGTCGGAGAGATAGGAAGGGACAGGACCTTATAACACCTTATCACGCCTTTGAGATGTCTCAAAGCACTTCACAGAATACTGTAAAGTGAATTGACTGTAAATTTTGTGGGCAAAACATGGCAGCCAATTGCGCACAGGAATTAATACCCCCGGAAAGTGATCCATCAGTCGACTAACAACAGGGTTCCTAACCACTGCTAACTAAACAGAGTCAGGTGGAGTAAAGAAACTTGCCCAACATTTTGCCCTCCTGCGAATCGAACCCAGGTTCTCTCGTTTGTGAGGCGAGTGCTCTAACCACTGAGTTACAGGACTCCAAATGACAGGGTTGCTCACATTTTGGGATCAGTGGTGGTTCCTACATTATTTGTCATTGTCATTCACTGCTCGTCAAAGGTTGAGATTCTGTTTCACAGCTGCAAATAAATGTAGGGCTGTCCCAAATGAAATGTGTGATGATCAAATACAGGAATTATACCCATCATTATATTTGTTTTGTCATCAATTATGATGTCGCTAAGTCAACTATCCCAAACTTTGCAGAGGGTTCATTGGTGACTCTTGTTAAGAAATAAAGCTTGAACAGCTTGTCATCTCATTGGGCTAAAAACTACGACCAGCAATTAGACATTACAGTAGACCCTCTCCGAACGCGGGGGTTACGTTCCTGGAAAATAGGGCACTCGGTAAAATCGCGTTTGATAAGCTTGATAAGTATTGGGAAAAAAGGATTAGTGGAATCCATCCACAGGCTATCCAACCTCAAGCTTCCAGGCACATCCACACCTGACCAATGCAAGGTACGTACTGAGGTGGGCAAAGCCGGTTGGCCCACTCTCCCCGCTTCTCACTCTCCCCGCTCTCACTGACTCACTGGAGACAATAAAACAGCACCTTACAGCTTGGCTAAATTATTTGACCTTTGGTCCTGGAAGTGTTAGGCTATATGTATACAGTAAATATGAATGAAAGAACCTTGATTTATTTTACCATGCAATGCCATCAGGTTGATCATCGGATTTGGGCGGGAGCTGGCGGAGTCCTCCCAAGTGTGCATGCGCACGGGGCCAGCCAACGTGTATACGCAAATTTTACTCGCGTTATGTAAAAACGTGCTGCATTTATTTCTTCGCGTGTAGGCGAATTCGCACTTGAGAAAGTCATGTTTGGCAAGGGTTAGCAAGGGTGTTTGGCAAGGGTTATCCGTGTGAATGCTAATGCGTACCTTACTACTGTAAAATGCTGGTAAGTTTCATGATATTTGTCCATTAGGGAAGCCCTACCTGCTAGGACAGCAATTGTTCAATGGACCATAGTTTATACCTCCAATTGTCATTCTGTTTTTCCAGCAAAAAAAAGCACTTAAATTAACAGATTAATTACACAATATATGTATTGCATGTTTAGGACGGCTATTGTATTTCCCATTGCTTTTCATTTCATACAGTCTATAATCATGACTAAAGTCACTACTAGCTAAACATAAATGATACCTTGGATAGTAATAATAATAATCCTTGTATTTGATTTAGCACTTTTCACGTCTTCTAGACGTCTCAAAGCACTTCACAGAATGTACTGTAAAGTGAATTTACTGTATATTTGTGGGCGAAACGCGGCAGCCCATTGCACCCAGCAGTGTCCCACAAACAGTCATGGATTGAAATGAACAATATATTATTGTTTTTTTTGAGGGGTTATTATTAGGCATGTGGAGTAAGGAAACTTTCCCAAGGTTTTGCCCTGACCTGTCTGGATTCGAACAGAGGTCTCACACTTGTAAGGCGAGTGCTCTAACCACTGAGCTACAAGACTCCAGCTAACCAGCAATCTACCCAACAAACATATTAAGTCAGTGTGCAGATACAATTTTAATTTAGACACATTAACTGACTTGATCAAGTCATTGAATCATAGTAACAGGATGATATTTAGCCCAGAAGTCCGGGCAGTGGGATTGAATGAATACCTGCTCAAGAGGAAAGTATTTATTCAATCCCACTGCCCTGCCTTATTTCATACTTCTTCAAACCTCTATCTTTCTTATACCTGTCTACTTCCTTTCTGACACCAATAAAGACTTAGTAATATCAAGAATCAAATCAATCCTCTTTAGTGGACTTGGTAGTCTGGTTCCTGAGCCAGCTAGCCTACAATGCTGTGGAGTCAAGTGTGGGGATGGGTTGCTACATATGTCAGATACCTGGGCTAACCAAAAACAATCTTCCTCCTAGATATGAAACAACTACTAAGAAAGTAAATCAAACACTGCAATGCATTTGGAGAACATAGTTTATACCAGAGTACTGTATAAAGAGAGCCCGTGAAGCTGATCCTGAAATTGTTATATGCTGTTATGATCAAAAAGATCAAAGCTTAAAATGTGTTCCGGGCTGTGATAATATTTCCTTCTATCTATGGGAATACAACTGTATGAGACGCTAATGTTTGCTTATTGACATGGCATGCCCCAAGCACCCAACTGGTCTGAATGACCTTGGGTTTAGCCTTCTTTGATAGAAAATTACTTTTTGCAATACACTACAATCACAAGGGTTTTAGATGAAGAAAGTGTCAGCCTTCCAGCTCAGTACTTGGAGCTCTCAGTCGGAAGATTGAGTTCCAAGCCCAATGTTGGGACTTTGAGCTAATAATCTAAGATGATACACTAGTGCACCAACAGCAACAAAATTACATTGGTATAGTGCTCTGTGACATCCTTCTAACATCCCAATCAGTGTTTCGGATCCAAGCTGAGGGTTGGGATCGGAGAGGGTGGAGAGTGGGTGAGAAGGAGGTAACCAAAAGCACGATCGAATAGGATGGTTCTCGAAGGAGGCAAGGAAGAGAGGGAGGAGCTGGGACTATGGGATTACATAATTCACTTTGCAGTGGGTTCTGTAGTGCGCTTTGAGGTCTCAAAAGATGTGATCAGGTGCTATATCAAATGCAAGGATTATTTATATGCAAATAGGCTAATTTGTTCACTTACAATTTATAACACATAAAAATGTTGTGAAGTCCTTAGAGATGTTTAATGTTATATGCATCATATACCCTTCAGACCATTTGATCTTATCCTTCCAGAATACCCACCATACTGTCACATTACAATTTAGAACAAAGTTCTGTGTGCAATGAAGCCAAACTGCATTTTAGCCATAATAGCAAAACATAATCCTGATAAATCATATTATTTAAAATCAAGTTAAGTATAAATTATGAACTCATTAAACAGAAGTCAAGAAACATTCAGATTGTACTTTTTGGTGAGTGCAATTACAACCAGCAGTTTATCTGAATAATTCAATGATCATTAAACTTTTGAGAATTATTTGGACAAGAATGAATTAATTCCAGTGTAACACAGCATTATTTATTCATTCATTCAACACAAGCTTTGTCAACAATGCAATTACAGACATAATCTGCTGAGATCTCCAGCCAGTTAACTCAGTGGTGGCCAAAATACATTATATTAATTGAATATTCTTTATTGAAATGGCTTTTCAAATAGGTGGAAAACCTATGAAAATATCTCTACCAAATAGATGGTAACATACTAAAATATTTTCACACACTGTAGATGATAAGTGTTATTGTTTCCAAATTTCATTTTAGCATGATTGGGGGAAACCAAAAAGAATTTTGACATTAAATTGACTGTTTTGTTACGAGTTGGTCAGAAACCTTGCAGATGGGTTTAATGATTTTTAAAAATCTTTAAACTAACTGCCCTAACAATAAACATGCTGACTTATGTGGGATCCATATTCTCCACACCCTTGACCAAGTGGCCTTTTTTAATGTTGACCATATGATCCTAGTGGACAGCACTGATAAACTCTATCCAGTCCTCATCTACTTAGTTACTCTTTCCTGCAATGATGAAGGATCATGATCAAGGATAGTCAGAAGCAGGAACTTGGGTCTGATTTTTTTTTTGTTCTGCCTTCCCAAACCAAGGGCATTAAGGTTAATAGTAACACTACTCCCTACCCAGTTGAGATCCACTATGCATCAGGTCAATTTCCCATTGGCCTTACAATTTTAATTATTATTGTCATTATTTGTTTCTAACAGAATGCTTACCACTTCCAAAGTGCTTGAAGGACAGGATCTCTTACCAACCAACTCAAATTATATTGAATTAAAAAATTCTGGGTTTCAAATCAAGTAATTTTTTTTTGCTAAGAGTGCAATTTGTTTTCTTAAAAAAGTTTCCAGATTTAGGAGGGAGTACACTAAATAAAACCACACAGAATTAAACACAGACACAACTCCTTCTCATACCTCCGAGCAGATATTTAATGCAAAAAGTCACAGTGGCATATGATGAAATTTGCTGGAATAATGATCTTAAAATCATACATCTTCTATGCAATGAAATGCCGCTGTGTGACAAAACAAAAGAACTATACATCCCTAGAAAGATCTCTCCTTCAAAATGAAGCATGCTGAACATTGTGAAAATTAGAATTATGAAAGTTTTGCTCAACATAGCCCCCCTAATCACCTGCAGCTTTTCAAATGGAAGAAGTAGTTGATACATTCAAGGAGAGATCAAGGCTAAAAAGTAGGAAACAACTAAATGTGCATCGTCTATTAATGGCTGAGCACGTTTTTGTCAATAAAAAATGCTTTCCCACCTCAACCAACCAGCTCCTCCTGTATGTAGTTTCAACTGGGTCTGTTGCTCCTAACACTAGACTTCGAGATTGTGCTGTATTGGATAAGAAACTACTTCAATATTTCTGAATACTGATGACCATTTTGTGAGAAAAGAATCTGCAAGACTGATACATGATCCAGCTGCAGTGCATCCGAGAAGCCTCCCTTAAGCTGTATAACATTACTTCCCTGGAAACATTAGAAGGCAGTGGGTTTATCATTGTGTTGACATATTCCGTTAAAACTTGGATCCTAAAGGGTGAAAGCTGTATACGTAGAGTTGGAATGGGCTCATTCTCATACACATAATATGTGTAAATTCCAAAAGCTGTACACTAAAGAGGATAAATATCCCACAACAAATTGAAGAAACTTTACTTGGCCAAATTGGCAAAAATTTCAACATGAGTAAAGAATTGAACAAGTTATAAAATCAAGGCTACACAAGAGAAGCTAACTAACTGTCCTAAATTTCCTTTTGCTCTGGCTGCCAGAAATGCATTCGATTTTCATGTTCTTAATACTGTTGCACTCTGTGCCAATCTAGCAATTTACATAGTTGGATGGAAATGTTATGTGTTGAATCAAAATCAACATTGATCCAACAAATTGACATCACTTCATGAATTCTTGCATGTTCATTCAAACAGGTGCTACTCCCATGTATCTTAAAATATTTTGACTGGAATTTTTAGCCTGACAGGAATATCTGGATTTTTTTTAGTACAGTAATTCTAACTTTGCAAACTTGTCAAAAGATCTCGAGATCATTACTATTATCAAGTTCAATTGCATCTTCAGAATCCTGTACAGGCTTCTCTGTGTGATGTTCCTCTGCATCCTCAACAGAAGCCAAAGCATCATTTGTGTCACTGGCAAAAGTCTCTCGTGAGGCGTCATCATCTACTTGTAGATTAAGGTCTTTAATGGCCTGTTTCACCTTCTTTCCAACGAGGTGTCGCCTTCGTTTCTTAGCTGCCTTTCTGTTATTGTATTTCAGATTTTCATCATAAAAAATGTCCTGTTGAGTGAAAATAAATGTGTCTGATTAAGATGATCAAATCAAACAGCACCTCTGGCAATGCAGCCCTCTCCCAGTTGGAGTGTCAGACTAGATGTTTTTTGGCAGCTGGGTGACTGACACATGCAGAAACCCATCACCATGCTTAACAACAACATTGCGCCTTTAGTGCGTGCGCTTGCACTAAAGTGTGCCTTTCACGTCGGGAGTATACAAACTAAGCTGAGATATCCATGCATCCCACCTACACATGGAATTCCCAGAGATAGATTCTTGGAATGTTTTGCACACTCTCTCCCTGGAGACACATCCTGCTTACCTAATTCCGGAAAGTATTAGGCCTCGGTTGGCAAGAGCCAAGGCTCGCATTAAGGTAACTGCTAGAGTCTAACCATCTAAAACCACATAGCTTGCCACTGATATTGCTCTCTGCCAAGCTTTCCCACTGCTTGTTCAATTAGGAGAACCCTATCTGTTACAGCTTTGTCTTGCAGGGTTATTAGGAGCTGAGTGGATGACTCTCTGCCTCCAGTGACTGGTCTGTCTTTCCTGATCCTGCTGATGAGCTAGACTGGCTAGCAGCTAGCAGTGCCCTGGAATACTGCGGACTCGCCTGGCTAAGGAACTGGTTCTGACGAATGGTCGTGGTCCCGAAACTTTGGCTCACTTTTCTTTCCCCATAGATGCTGCCTGACCTGCTGAGTATTCCCAGCCACTTCTGTTTTTGTTTTATTATTATTATTGTTCATAAGTTTGAACAGAATGCAAATTTCAAAAGCAGTCAAAGGTAGATTTTGAAATGTACCATGAAATCATGAGGAGAGAGGAAGTCAGAGGGCGAGAGCGAGTCAGAGTTCATAGAGAGAGTGCCAATTGGCAGGTAGTCAACTTACCGAATGTGAGGTAGATAGAATGGGGACGCGATGAATAAATTTAGATTTTACTTAACTTACTTGATGCTGCTTGATAAGATATCGAAAAGATTGGCACACTGACCTTTATTTGATCATGGGTGATGCTTGGCATGTTCTTTAGCAAGTTCAGGTAGACCCCACCAGGTGTTCTTCGGCGACTACCGTCCTGCAGGGAGGAAAATGTAACTACATGAGATAAATAAAATCAGTCACCACGGAAAATTCCAACCCGCATCCTAATGGCATGCAATAGCAACTTCACATCTAGTATTAGCACACAAAACCCTGGTTTATCAGGTCAGCCACATTCACCTTCTGTGCACAGAAAGCCACCAGCATTGGAATACATAACCTAAGCTATCAGTGTGAGTAGGTTTAATTTTACATCATCACTTTCTGCAATACTCTGTGTGTAGAAATTGATGTTGACAGCAACCCGATGATGTGGATATTGGATGTTTTATTCAGTGCACAGGAACCTGCCCCTAGAGCACCCACCTTACAATGACGTTCCACTGTACTTTGAGACAATTTCCTTTTCCCCTCAAAAATAAGAGCAACCAGATCATGCGTATCCCAGAGTGTTCTATCAGGAAGAGTTCCCACACTTATTTAATAAGACTGTTTGTCATTTTAAAACAATTGTCAGCAAAGGTTTCCAATTGCCATAATTCCACTCCAATATATTTTTAGGTTGTAGACATAGAATTGTTAGGATGTTTCAAATGCTGATAGATATTGGAAAGTTATGGTATTAAAAGACACACGTGTGGAACTCCATTTGGTCTCGATCCTCTGAAGCATGCCAATGGGTTTACTCATGTGGCAAAACCCAACCAACAAAGCTTGCTTGAACATTAATAGTAATTACAGTAAAAGCCCGTTTATCCGGCAGCCTCGGGACCTGGCCAATAACGGCCATCAAACGTGTGCTGGATATTCGGCTGAAAACACCCAAAAAAAATGTAATTAATTATTTTTTAAAAAATACATTGAGCCGGATAAATTCCAGTTAATCGAATGGGGACCTTTTTTTGAGGTGCCAGTTATACGGAAGTTACGATTGATCGGGTCACAGATAAACGGGCTTTCACTGTATCAACTCTTCTCAATATTAAAATACATTAATTTTCAGACCCACACTGAAACCAACATTGCTGTAAATGGGACCCAGTTTGAACTGCACTGAAGTGAGTGCCGCCCAAATGTCATCATCCTTTTGGCTTTCGGAAAAGTGCTGATTGTACCTATCCATATTGCTGCAGAATGCTGTCACATGTGACAATATTTATAATAATAATCCTTACATTTGATATAGCGCCTTTTCACATTTTCTTGACGTCTCAAAGCGCTTCACAGAATATACTGTAAAGTGAATTGACTGTATATTTGTGCATGAAATGTGGCAGCCATTTTGCTGAGAGCAGTATCCCACCTGAATTGTGTGACCAAATTATTATCAGGATTTTTTTTTAAAGAGGGATTATTATTAGGTGTAGAGTAAGGAAACTTGCCCAAGGTTTCACCCTGCCGGGAATTAAACCCAGGTCTCTCGCTTGTAAGGCGAGTCCTCTAACCATTGAGCTACAGGACAGCAATAAATATTTGATTTATTTTGATATCTTTCCAACTATGAAGAAGTGCATTAGGCCAGACATGGTGTAACATATTGCACAACTAAAAAGCACAGTAGATATTCATTCGATTTTGTTAGCAACGCCTCAAGCCCTAAATAATCAATGACTTGCATGTCTTTTCCTCTTACTCTAAAATGATATAGCAAGCCTAAAATGTAGTTGATTTACTAATACCAACAGCATGAATTTGATCACTTACCAAACGTGCCCACAGGCCAAAATAAAATCTGTTGTCTTTTATAGCAAAAATTTCTGACAGGAGGTTATGACAATTGAGGCAAAACTGGAGATGTGTCAAATAATAATATCTCAACAATCCCATAAAAATATTTCAAAACAATAAAGCCACGCTTTTGTGATGAGTTGCAGGAACGAGTCAAAGTTTCTGTCAAAATATAGCTGGGAACAGTTAGGTTTGGATACTCTTAAGCACAGATGGGTTTCTGCATGCGCCAAGACACCAGGCTAACCCCCAAAATACAAAGAAACAATCATAAAATAACACATATACCTCCCACCCCATTCATAACTAATAATGATGATTAATCTGCATTACAACAGAACACTCAAAACTAAACATATTTAAAAAAAACTTGTAAAAAGTAAATTGTAACTTTTCAATCCTTTGTTTCTCATTTTGCAGACTTAATTAATGGTTCAAGAAACAGTTAAGGGTCAAGGTTGTGCTTAATACAGCAAATTAGGAGGAAGTTAAGAGCACATTGCTTAAACACCACACGTTTTCATATACAACTGACAAATGTGCAGAGACTTTGCATGACCACTGAAACACTGGATGTTAGAGAAAATAAATAAATTGATTTTCAATTTAGAGCACGATCATGTGTGAAACAAAATCACAATCACTAGTGCATATTTAGACAATGAATGACAATAATAATCCTTCCATTTTTGATATAGCGCTTCCTCATGTCTTTGAGACATCTCAAAGAGCTTCACAGATTATAGTATAAAGTGGATTGACGGTATTTTGTGGGCGAAACATAGCAGCCAATTGTGCACCAGCAGTGTCCCACAAGCAGTTGTAGACTGAGTGACCAATTTTTTTTGGGAGGGATTATTACCCCCAACAATTACTGCTGAACCCAAACTACATCTTCAGAGTTACAATCAATTTCAATGGCTGCTGCTTGTTTTTTTTTTGCAAGTTCATTGTTACTCTTAATTAGTGTAAATAGTTATTTACCATAGTCAAGATACCACCATTCTGTTCCACCTCAGCGGTTTCCAACAGGAGCTCTATTGCTTTCCTCTTGCCTATGCTTTTCACCACCCGATGAATCAGATCAGCCTTTGGTTCTCGGAGCCTGAAAGAAAAATTAAAACGTGGCTTTAAATACAAAATTAGAAACTAAAATAGAGAGCAAAGAGCATAGATTTTAATATAGAGACAACAGAACCTCATCTTATCCAGCTGATTGCAAATCAAGATCACAGGTTAATGCATTATAAATAATAATTCTTGAATTTGATATAAAAATTTTCACGCCTTCTAGACGTCTCAAAGCGCTTCAGAGAATATCCTGTAAAGTGAATTGACTGTATATTTGTCGGCGTGGGAAATGTATTGTTCTTTAGAAGAAATTAATGCATCCATTTCAGATACGTTACGTATTTTGAAACATGCTTAAGTATGGTCGCAGAAATATATAGGCACACTTGCTTACTCATTGTGGGAAAAGGCAGCACTGATTTTTATAGATTTAATTCACATTGTTTGGTCAGCTGGATGTCAGACACATGTGGAAACCCATCATCATGCTTATCCAAATTAAGATGAGATTTTCATGTTTTCCACCTCCACATGGAAATATCAGATAATAGATTGTTGGAATGGAATGCACACTCTCTCCCTGGAGGGACACATCCTACTTACTTAATTCTAGCAAGTATTAGGCGCAGGTTGGCAAGAGCCAAGGCTTGAGGACCCCAACACGTGCATTGGGGTACTGAACATAAGAATTAAGAGCGGGAGTAGGCATTCAGCCCTTCAAGCCAGCCCCGCCATTCAATAAGATCATGGCTAATCTTATATCCCAATTCTAATTACCCACCCTATCCCCATACTCCTTAATCCCTTTATCATTTAAAAAAAAAATCTATCGATCTCAGTCTTGAACGTGTTGGGAGTACTGCTGGAGTCTAACCCGCTAAAACCACATAGCTTGGCATTGATATTGCTGTCCGGCAAGCTTTCCTGTTGCTTGTCCAGCGAGGACCACACTACCTGTTGGGGCTTTGGTTTGCAGAGTTAATAATAGGAGCTGACTGGGATGACTCAGTGACTAGGGGCTCTTCCATGTCCTGCTGATCAGCAATGCCTTGGAATAGTGCGCATCTACCTGGCTCAGGAACCAGACTACTAAGACCGTTAGAGGACTCGTTCAATTCCATTTCCAGGCATGTCACCTCAATGATACTTGCACTTGAGACAGCTCTTTTCAAGCCTTCTAGACGTGCCTTGGAGGAGTTCAGTTCCAAAGAGACCTTGCTTATGCACCCCACCACCATGGAGGATATTAGGGTCCGTCGATATGGAAATTTTCCAATTTAGATATATCGATGGGCTCATATCATTCCGGGTGCGCGCGCATTCGAGGCCATCTCCTCAGGAGGTAAATAACTTTCTCTCTGTGTGTCTCTCACTCTCTCCATCTCTGTGTTTTTCTGTCTGTGTCTCTGTCAAATCCCCCACATCTCTATCTGTCTGTATATTATCACATCCACCCCCAGTAGGGTGCATCAAACGCCTCTTCCGTCAGATGTTTTTCTGTAAAAAGTTTCCATTTGTGTAGAAAACACCACCAGTAAAATCTTAGGTAATTTGAAGCTGGTTTAGGTGGGCCACCGTGCACTTGAAATGTTTAACTGCAAGATTGCCGAATTTGGCAGGTTTGCAACTCAAATATTCAAACGTCCGGTGGCCCACATAAACAAATGTGAATTTTGCTGAAATTCTGCAGAAGTTATTTTTTTACAAAATAGAAAATATTTAATCTAGGGACAAGTCAAAAACAAACACTTTTAAGAATCATGGGGCGTTTGATGCACCCTAACCCCCAGCCGCCCCTCTCCCCCTTCCAGCCGCCTCCCCCCCACCCCCACCGTCCCTCTCTCCCCCCACCTCCCACCGTCTCTCTCCCCCCCACCCCACCCAGCTGTCTCTTTCCCCCTCCCCCCCCCCAGCCGTCTCTCTCCCCCTCACCACCCCCCCCCAAGCCGTGTCTCTCCGCACCACCCCCCCCTTGCATACCTGTATATTGTATTCGAGGACTATGAATACAATATGGCGGCTTTGCACCTCGGTCTGTGCATTGTGTATAGAGATGAGCATTCTGGGTCTTGTAGTTCAGTGTGCGTACATTCCGATTTTTTACCTCGATATACCGATTTTTCGATATATCGATATTTTCAAAATGCCTATATCAGCGTATCGAAATGAAAATTATATCGGGTTTTAGCGATATATCGCCGGACCCTAGAGGATAGTCAGCTGATCTCAGCTAAGAGTACACTCTGGGGTGCTATAATTTGTGTCAGGAACCTGCACTAGCATAAATCAGTAAGCACCCCCTGCTAGGGTCCGGCGATATATCGATTATATCCGATATAATTTTTATAGCGATACGCCGATATAAACATTTTTATAAATATTGATATATCGGAAGAGTCGATATATCGAAAAAAAATTCGGAATGCGCACACCCTGAACTACAAGACCCAGAATGCTCATCTCTATACACAATGCACAGACCGAGGTGCAAGCCGCCATATCGTATTCAAAGTCCTCGAATACAATATACAGGTCTGCAAGGGGTGGGGGGCGAGAGACGGTGGGGTTGGTGGGGGGAGAACGAGACGGCGGGGGGAGAGAGATGGCGGGCGGGGGTAGGGAGAGAGATGGCGGGCGGGGGTAGGGAGAGAGAGAAAGACGGCGGAGTGGGGGGGGAGAGAGAGACGGCGGAGTGGGGGGGGAGAGAGAGATGGCGGGCGGGGTGGGGGGGGAAGAGAGACGGTGGGCGGGGTGGGGGGGAGAGAGAGATGGCGGGGTGGGGGGGAAGAGAGATGGCGGGGTGGGGGGGAAGAGAGACGGCGGGGTGGGGGGGATAGAGAGACGGCGGGCGGGGTAGGGGGGAAGAGAGAGACGGTGGGGTGGGGGGGAGAGATGGTGGTGGGGGGGGGGGGGGGGAGGAGAGAGAGAGATGGCGGGGGGGGGAGAGAGACGGGAAATGTGATAATATACAGACAGACAGAGAGAGAGAGAGAGAGAGAGAGAGAGAGAGAGAGAGAGAGATGGGGGGTGTGAGAGAGGAGAGAGACACAGACAAAAAAACACAGAGATGGAGAAAGTGAGTGTGAGACACAGAGAGAGAGAGATATTTACCTCCTGAGGAGATAGGCTCCAAATGCATGCGCACCTCCGAATGTGCGCGCATATTGAACGCGCGCGCATGCGCAGCACAAAACCCCCCCAAATATCAATATTTTGGTATATCTCGATATGAGCCCATCGATATATCTAAATCTGAAAATTTCCATATCGACGGACCCTAATCACCGCTACTGATCACTATCTATTCAAAACCATTCTATACAACAGTAATTACCGCGAGGCAATTTAGAATGCATCGATATTTAAAAGGCACCATAAAAATGACCTACTTCTTTTACAACTCATCGTAGACTTTTGAAAATAGTAAAAAAAACACAAACCTGTGTGCAATCTCCTCTGAAATCTTGTTTGAATCATCATCCTCTGTGATTTCGTATCTGCCTTTATAATCCATGTCCAGCCTCTCACCCAGTCTCTCTCTGACCAGACGTTTGCGTTTCAGGTATGCGTGACTAGCTGCTTCACAGCTTGCGTTCTTTCCCTCTTTCACATATTCTTCCAGTTCAGCTTCCAGCTTTGTGAGCTCTGCAGATTGTTCCTCTTCGTCCTCCTTCTGCATCAGTTTCTTTGCCAGTACATAATTATAGGTCTCAGACTGCCGTGAATTCATGTCAACGTTGCCTTCCATTCCCAGAATCCCCAGTTCTGTGGCTACGGCGTCTTGATTCTGCTCCTGCAACACCGTGCCCCAGATGTTGTTCACTTTGCGGCCAAAAGCATCACCATTGTTCCCTGTTTTAATTTGCCTCGCTCCAAAGGGGCCAAAAGGGAAAGCTGGAGGTTTCAAAGGCAAATTATTCCCATCGTCTGAACACTTCTGCCTCTTCCTCTTCCACAGAAGCCTGTCCTCTTCTTCCGAGTCACAGGCACTATCTTCACTTGAATCATCAGACATGGTGGTTCGGTAGCGATGGCTCACATCATAAGAAGATGGGCGTTCGACAGCCTCATTCGGGGTCCTTAATGGTTCCGCAGAGAAGTTAGGAACTAATGCTGGCTGGATCTGTTAATAAGCATAACACAAGATGAGTCGGACAGTTTCTGCTGTAAGTATTAAAGAATAAAGACCAATGAGTAAATAAGAATATTTGCAGTTAACATGAATGATAGACGAAAAAAATGACCAATTTCCATCTAGTTTGCCTTCCACTAATACAGTTACTTTTCCTACTATGCTTTATCCTGCCCTGATCCTTCCCACCCTGCTCTTGTCCTACCTGACTGTACAGCGCCTTGGGATGTCCTCTCGACGTGAAAGGCGCTATATAAATGTAAGTTTTGTTTGTTTGTTTGTTACTGTCCTGGGAGTTGCACGCACATATATCCTGAATGATTATATTGAATAAGGTTAGGTCCTAAAACAATCTAAATTGTGTTTGAAGGAATCAATATTTCTTGATTGAATCGTATCCCTAGGGAGCCTGTTCCACAGGTTTACTATTCGCTCACAGAAATAGTTTTTCCAAGATTAGTTTAGAATTTACCCGCTTCAATCCAGACCAGTACCTCTGGCTTTACTATTCTGGACCAGTTGCTTGGTCGCTTCCCATAGTCCAATCTAGGGACCGTCGATATGGAAATTTTCCGATTTAGATATATTGATGGGCTCATATCGAGATATACCGAAATATCGATATTTTTGGGTTTTTCATACTGCGCATGCGCGCGCATTCGGGGTGCGAGCGCATTCGGGGCCTATCTCCTCAGGAGGTAAATATATTTATCTCTCTGTGTCTCTCACTCTCTCCATCTTTGTGTTTTTCTGTCTGTGTCTCTCTCACATCCCCCCCATCTCTATCTATCTGTAATTATCACATCCACCCTGTCTCTCCCTCCCCCACACCCTCCCTCTCCCCACCCCCCCCCACCGTCTCTCTCCCCCCACACCTCCCCCAGCTGTCTCTCTCCCCCCCACAACCCCCCCAGCTGTCTCTCTCCCCCTCACCCCCCCCCAGCCTTCTCTCCCCCCCCACCCCTTGCATACCTGTATATTGTATTCGAGGACTATGAATACAATATGGCGGCTTTGCACCTCGGTCTGTGCATTGTGTATAGAGATGAGCATTCTGGGTCTTGTAGTTCAGTGTGCGCGCATTCCAATTTTTCACCTCGATATATCGTTTTGCGATATATCGATATTTTTGAAAAGTCTATATCAGCGTATCAATATGAAAACTATATCGGGTTTTAGCGATTTTTCGATATATCGCCGGACCCTAGTCCAATCTCTCCATGATTCTGGTTGCCCTCCTCTGTATTCTCTCGATTTTGCCCATTTCCTTTTTACACTGCGGCGATCGAAACTGCAGGAAGTACTCTAAGTATGGTCTCATCAATCATTTATATATTGGCTATAATATCAAAACGCTTTAAAGGAAGTCATTGTTGAGTGTTGTGAAATGTGGCAGCCAATTTGCACATAGCAAAGTCGCACAAAATTCCTACTGAAGTGAAAGATCAATTTATCTGGTGTCAGAATAATAACCCAACAGTATCATAGAGGATGAATT
This sequence comes from Hydrolagus colliei, assembly GCA_035084275.1. Taxonomy (NCBI): domain Eukaryota; kingdom Metazoa; phylum Chordata; class Chondrichthyes; order Chimaeriformes; family Chimaeridae; genus Hydrolagus; species Hydrolagus colliei. The sequence goes on from CM068742.1 coordinate 32,268,872, forward strand.
AGCAAAATATGATCTTAATATCAGAATTGAGTTAATTGTTTGTGGTTATCTGGATGGGTCCTCTGCAGTCCAAAAACACTGTTGATGACAGACCCATAACCCCGGTTTCTCAGGATTCTTCTCATTTGGCTCCAGTTAACCCTAAAAGCCATAACAAGTAACTCCTAGCTAGACAATAATAATACTTGCATTTGATATAGCGCTTTTCACGTCTTCTAGACGCCTCACAGCGCTTCACAGAATATGCTGCAAAGTAAATAGCGCACAGCAGCATCCCACAAACAGTCTTAGATTGAATTGAGTGATGTTTTTTTCTTGTATTTTTTCTTGAGGGATCATTATCAGGCGTGTGGAATAAGGAAATGCACCAAATGTTTCACCTTGCTGGGAATCAAACCCATGTCTCTCGCTTTCGAGGCAAGTACTCCAACCACTGAGCTACAGGACTCCTTGGCTTTTTCACCTGAGAGCTATTCAGTATCTTGCCATGGAATGCCAATAAATAGAATGCAGTCACATTGAAAGTTTGAACAGGTGTTAATCACATTAAACCTTTAAATTGCCTTCAAATGAAACCTAAAATTGTCTTCTGACCTATTGACCACCAAAATAATCTTTCCCTATTTACCTTATTTAAATCTCCAATCATATATTACTAGGGTCCGGCGATATATCGATATATCGCTAAAACCCGATATAATTTTCATATCGATACGTCGATATACGCACTTAAAAAATATCGACATATCGAAAAAGTCGATATACCGAGGTAAAAAATCGGGATGCGAGCACACAAGACCCAGAATGCTCATCTCTATACACAATGCACAGACCGAGGTGCAAAGCCGCCATATTGTATTCATAGTCCTCGAATACAATATACAGGTATGCAAGGGGTGGTGGGGGGGGGGGGGGGGGGGGGGAAGAGAAACGGCGGGGGTCGGGGTGGGTGGGGGGAAGAGAGGGACGGCAGCGGGGATGGGGGGAGAGACGGGGTGGATGTGATAATATACTGATAGATAGAGATGGGGGGGAATGTGAGAGAGGAGACACAGACAGAAAAACAGAGATGGAGAGAGTGAGTGTGAGACACAGAGAAAGATATTTACCTCCTGAGGAGATAGGCCCCAAATGCGCGCATCTGCGCAATACGAAAAGCCCGAAAATATCGATATTTCGGTATATCTCGATATGAGCCCATCGATATATCTAAATCGGAAAATTTCCAAATCGACGGACCCTATATATTACTCAATCATATCCTCTCTCAGCCATCCGAGTCCCATAGAAAATAGCCTAAAAGCAGCAGGAAGCCTGTTACACAGTACTGTACTTGCAATAGCATGTTCTGTGGTTTTGACTATTTAAACACCAAGAGTACCCAAATACACAATCCAAGGTCATCACAACTGGACTACTTACTGCCAACATGTGCCAAATATATTTTGGCAATTTGGTTAGCAGTGTGCATCCCTCCGAAAAGTGTGATGCTCATTCCAGGTACAGTACATGGTAAATTTCCATCGATAAGGGCATGCACATGGAGAACTCTGACTGGTTTAGAGAGTCTTCAGCGATTTCCATGTGTTAGACTCCTAGCTGACCAATTTTTAAAAATTCTTCAAAAATTGAAACAGCGCTTTCAGAGCTAAATTTCGGTCCACCCTTAAAACACCAGAGTTAGTTTGAAAAAGTCTAATTTGCAGAATGGGTTAACTTACCCTGTAAAAGTAAATAAACTTTTCATAGGTTATTTGCAATCATTTAGATCACTTAAAAGGCAATATTTTAGGTTACACTTGCACATGGCTAAACCATGCTGTCAAAAAACCACGTTTTCACATTGTAAAAAAAAATCCTGAATCCCAGAGCTGCGACTGTGATACAGTGATGAATTCAAGATGAAATTGATTGTGGCAAACAGTAAAAATATATATATAAAAATTAAATATCAATTGAACAGAAAACATCACAGCCATGAAGACTAAACACGAGTGAAACAGAAAATATTAAGCTAAAATAATGAAGTGGAAAAGAATTAGAAACTACAAAGATTAACCAGAAATTAAATAGAAAAACTTAGTACACAGAAGCTGTCAATATTAAACACAATAAATCAAATAGGAAAATTTAGAAACTGCAAAGATTAAACAGAAATTAAACTTAACTCCGAAACACTAAATTACATGAGAAAACGATTCGAAACTGCACATGATTAAGCATTTATTTAAACAGAAAGATTAACCAGAAAATATCAATTTATAAAAGGATTCCATCTTAGAAACTACAAAGATTAAAACCGTACATAAAAAGGCGGTAAATTAAACAAAAAAATCATGTAGAAAATGCAAAGAGGCATCCACTGCAAAGGAAAATATATTAAGTTTTAAATCAACTCATTGAATTCGGATGGAATAATTTCTGGGATCAATGTGAGTGTTCAGGCAGACTGGGCCTGGGCCTGGAGCGGGTGGCCTCCCCGGGCAGGGGGGGTGGGGGAAGGGACGGGACAGACATGTACCTCACGGTGCCCAGGCTCGGGACCGCTCCTCATGTCGGCCTCTGAGCCCGAGTCTGACTCCAACAGCTCCCCGTCCTCCATCACCCCCCCCGCCGCCGCCGCCGCCATCATCAAGCCCTCCAGTCCCCCGGCCGCCGCCGCCGCCATCATCTCCCACTCCCAACCGAATCGGAAACAGGACACCGGAAATTGTCTGACATCACACGCTACCCCCATCCCCCCCCCCCCCGCATGAATGAACCGGACCAATCACCGGTGGGGGGGCGGGGCCGGCTGGGTATGACCTCACAGCCACCCCATAAATATACAGTCAATTCACTTTACAGTATATTCTGCAAAGCGCTTTGAGACATAATAGACAGGAAAAGCGCCACAGTATATAAAAATGCCAGGATTATGAGCCCCTCCCTCCCTCCCTGTCCAATGGCAGTGCAGAGGGTGGCAGTGTCAGCCTTTGCCAAACACAGCGGCATAAACTGCCAGGTCACGAGCTGCGGTCTCCAGCGGGCGGGCGGTGCGAGGAGCTGTCTGTGATGCTGCGGGCTGCCGTGTATCCGCTCGCCAGGGCTGTGCCGCTGAGGAGCGGGGCTCGGGAGGCTCCCGTCCGCGCCTGGAGACACTCGGCGGCCATGTCCACGCTGCTGATCCAGAAGCCCGGCTATTCCTGGCTCCAGGAGCTGGGACTGAAGGAGGACAATCTCGGCGTTTTCAACGGGAGCTGGGGCGGCCGAGGCGAGGTGAGGATTGGTCAGGACAGGGACAGGGACAGGGACAGGACAGGAGCTCGAGGCTTCTTACTCTCTCTTCTTACTCGAGCAAAACTCTCGGTTTAACGCTGCTCCCTGTCAATGCCATGTATGGGTTTGGAGCTGAGCTGGAGTCCACCCCCTTTGGAAGAAAGCCTGTTGCTGCCTCATCATGTAGCAAGAGCTGTTTAACTCTCTTTCTCGTTCCAAACAAAGGGCTTGTGTTAATCTCTACGCTTGCCTTCGCTCTGTCGCCAGGTTATTCGATAATAATGATCTATTATTTTTTTTTAAATGTAAACAATATTATTTGTCCCCAACAAGGTCGATCAACAACAACAGAATTGCATTTATACAGCGCCTTTCACGTCCCAAAGCGCTGAAGTTAGGAAACGGGTGGGGGTGGGTGGGGGGAAGGGGGAGGAACAAGAGTAGGAGAGGGGGGAGAGTTAGGAGGGGAGCAGAAGGCGCGTTGGAAGAAGAAGGTCTTGAGACCGGCCTTGGAGGAAAGAAAAGAAGTGAAGGGATTGCAGGGTGGAGTCCCACAGCGCAGGAGCAGAGACCGAAAGCCTGGGCATCAATCACACAACTTTAAACCACACCAAATATCTGTCAGGTTTTAACCACTAAAAACATCGACTTGGCATCCTGACACATATTGATGCAACTGGTTTGCTCAGGATCAGTTTGATTGTGTTCAGTAACAACTGGTTTGCTCAGGATCAGTTTGATTGTGTTCAGTAACAACTGGTTTTGCTGGAGGGTGGTATTAACTGTGAAGGTTGCGACGGGAGCTGTAAGATTTGAAACAAAATTAGGTTGGATTCTGGTAGCATTCGGTTAAACACATGTTACAGAGCAAGTGGTTTGTTCCTTCAATCACAGACCAGTTCAACACTTCTTGAGAGAGAGGGAGAAAGAGAAAAGTAATTTTTTTTACACACGTCTGTAGGATTTGATCCACTTTTCAAAGCAGCTATGTTCTGAGCATTAGTTTGTGAGTTCCTGACTAAGCCATAGCTGGAAAAAATCCAGGGGCCAAAGCAACAGCTTTAACAGCTGCAAATCCACCATTCACTGGCATATACTAATAGTGAACGGCGGCCACTACGCCCCGAGGCTCTGGAACTCCCTTTCTCACTCCCTTCGCCTCGCCCCCTCTCTTCCCTGTTTCAGGTCACAGTTGAAGACCTTTCTCTTCGACTGAGCTTTTGGTCACCTTCCTGCCCCTGGCTCGGTCCCGGGATCCCCTACTGTGAAGCGCTCTGAGACGCCGTACGGCGTGGAGGGCGCTATATAAATCGAAGTTGTTGTTGTTGTAGTAGTAATAATAATAAGTACAATTTATGTCAACCATTTAAAAGTTATTCACAGTAAGCATTGTTACGTGTAGTTGCAGGCATCGCTTCAGCTATAGGCAAATCAGGCAGATGCTTTGGTGTAGATAGTAAAGCGCAGCAGATTTCTGGGAGAGGTGTTTTTAATGCTCCACTGTGAAGTTGAGACAGGTAGCCTGCAGCGACTCACTTATACTTGTGCTGGCTACGGCCTATAATAATAATAATATCATCCTTGCATTTTTGATATAGCGCTTTTCACATTTTATCGATGTCTCAGAGCGCCTCACAGAATATACTGCAAAGTGAATTGACTGTATATTTGTGGGAGAAATGCGGCAGCAAATTGCGCACAGCAGTGACCCACGAACAGTCGTGGATCGAAATGACCAATTTTTATTATTGTTTTTTTTGGGTGTGATTATAATTAGGCGTGTGGAATAAGGAAATTTGCCCAGGGTTTCGTACTGATCTGCCTGGATTTGAACACGGGTCTCACGCTTGTAAGGCGAGTGCTCTGACCACTAAGCTGCAGCAGCTCCATGGTAAGCAAATTCATCTCTTAAATAAAAGCTAAAGCGATTGAACTTCTAAAGAGGTTTTGCAGCAAATCGTTCTTGAGTGGTTTCCATTAGTAGTGTAGTTGCAGGTGAACATAGCAGTCAGTTTACATCCAGTAATGTCCAACAAACAGCCATGAAATTAATAATTAATTTTATCAGGTTGTTGGCATGGACACCAGGAGGAATTCCTTTCTGTGTCTGAATGAGGAGTCCTGTGGCTCAGTGGTTAGAGCACTCATTCAAATCCAGGCAGTTCAGGGCAAAACCTTGGGCCAGTTTCCTTACTCCACATGCCTAATAATAATCCGTCCGAAAAAAACACAAGAATAAAATTGGTCACGATTGTTTGTGGGACACTGCTGTGCGCAATTGGCTGTCGATCCACTTTACTGTATATTCTGTGAAGCACTATGAGATTTCTAGAAGATGTGAAAAGTGCTATATCGAATAGAAGGATTATTATTATGTTATATTCGGTTTTATAACATCCACCTCAACAGGACAGTGGATCCTCAGTTTAATGTCTTATCTGAAGGACAACACCTCTGACTTTGCAATCCAACACTGCACTGGAGTGTACGTATGGACCAGTGGTGGATAACCTGTGGCTACAGGCTGGAGGTGGCATGAATGGCATTATGGCATAAATCAAGAAATATTCATTTAAGAACATTTATGTTGTTGGATGACCATAAAGTGTGGCCACCACTGGTGTAGACTGTGAACTCAAAGTCCCTGACATGGCACTTGAACGCATCACCTTTATACTATTTTTGCTTCTGAATTACTCTGTGGCTGTACCTGTGTGTGCTACCCGCTTCTCTGTCCCATTTATTGGTTATAAATCTGAACCCTGTCCTTCTGATAAAACACTTGATAAAGTTCCAATCGCCCTATTCTGCTATAATCCTTGCCTTTTTGCATTTCATATTTTAGTTATTTCAGTGTATCACATTGGTTAGAGCACTCATTTTACAAGCAAGAGACCTGAGTTAGATTCCCGGCGGGGTGAAATTTTGGACAAGTTTCTTTACTCCACACTGATGATTGTTGTTGTTATTATTATTATTATCATTTTAGCTGGATTTTAAACATTGCACCATTTCAGAAATCACAAAATGATCCAAGTGTGATCAATATTTCTTAGAAATTTACCAAAAAGATTATAAATTTGTATTTCTCAATCACATTTGTGGGATTGTTGGCATTAATTAGCTTATCTATTTACCTACATAAAAAAACACTGTATTGGTATTGTGATACTTCAGTAATTGTAGTGATTGATGTATATTGAAGTTTTTACCCCAGTCCTTGCCAAACTCCACTGGCTCCCTGTCACAGAGCAGATCGACTTCTAGATCCTTACTATTGTGTTTAATGCCCTCCACTCCTCAGCAGCCCCCTACCTTTCTAACCTCCTCTCCTTACACTAGTACCCCCGCCTCTGCTCTACTGGGTCCAGCCTCCTCCTTGTACCCCGAATCCTCCGCTCCACCATCGGTTCAGCCACTACGCCCCAAAACTTTGGAACTGCCTCCCTCAACCCCTTCACCTCACTCACTCCTTTCCCATCTTCAGGTCGCGCATGGTTAAGTGCTCTGAGATGCCAGTGGGTGTGGAGGGCACTATATCAATGCAAGTTGTTGTTGTTATAACTCATTGTGACTATCATCGGGAAGTGAGGGACAGATACACGGAAGAGGGGTTTCTCCTTAGAGCTGACTAGCTTGAAGGTGACAAGTATTGGCAATGGAAGGTCAGAATTGAGTCAACCTGCTGTGGTGGTCTCTCTATTCTGGTGTTTTATTTGGATGGTCACAGTAGTCCAGGGCACCTCTGATGAAAAAAACCTCCATCCTAGCCCATTGGTAGGACAGGCGGGGTGAGGTAAGCAGTCTAAATCCTATCAGACAGTGCTCTCAATGGGGTCTAAAACCTGCATCCAATACTCTTGATGCAGGAGGATGTTTCTCAGGGAGAGAATGCATGTTCTATTCCAAACAGAGAAATGTCCATGTGTAGGTGGTACACATATGTGGAACTCTGTCTGTTTTGGATGCTCTTTTAGCATGGAGATGGGTTTCTGTAGGTGTCGAACACATCAAAAATAGTGCTTTGAAATGTTTACAAAAGATAAGGTGCTGCATCCATATGAATATTTTTTAAGAGGGAACTTGAAGTCTTTTCATCCATCTTTGCCTTTCTTGCCACCCAACCCCAGCTTAGGTGCAAACATTGGACCGTTGTGTGCCTTTGGATGTCCCTCTGACATGAAAGACGCAACATAAATGTAAATTTGTATTGTGTTGTAATGCCTATAATACCTCCTATTGTAATTTTACAATAGGAAGTGTTGTTGACCCATATCAGGCACCACTGAATGCTTTTACACATTTTCTGGACATTTGGGGGCAGCCAAAATAACGTCTTGTATTATGTGGATATAAGGCTTGCAAGGTCTACAATGAGAACTTTTGGGGGTGATTTCCAGTATCCGTATGAAATCAGATAATTACTTCTAACATTACTTTGTGTTTCCGCTATGTATACGAGTGCATCTTTTTAATTTCCTACAACAACAACAAATTACATGTCAGGAGGACGTCCCAAGCGCTAGACAGTTACTGCTTCGGACAGCCCAATTTTATGGTTTCTCTTAATGAAGCCGTTATTTAATCACAGCTTGTTCCTGGCTGCAGACTGCCCCAACTTATTGCGTGTTCCACCATTAATGTGCTATTGGTTCCATTCATTCCATTGGTCTGATTTTGGCTGTCCAGCTCTCAATTATAGTATTTTAAATCTGTAGCATTGTTTTAGCTTTTCGTATGACATTTATGAATGTTATGTGTTGTGTAATATTGCCAAAGCCTGTACATGACAAAGCTCTTCTGTTCTGCCTATAGGTTGTCACCTCTTACTGCCCTTCGAACAATGAACCGATAGCGCGAGTCAAACAGGTAATTTTTCAATATGTTCATACCATGAGGCTTGATTTCCTGTAGCTGTTAAAGTGAGCATTTTGAGCATTACTCATACAAATCGGTTATGGTTTTCTCTTGTTTATCTTCTAGGCCAGTTTGGAAGATTATGAGGAAACTGTGCAGAAAGCTAAAGAAGCCTGGAAAATATGGGCTGATGTGAGTGACCTTTGCAAAAATTTCCAGGCAATTTTAATAAAATAGAACTTGAGTTGAAGATTCTTAATAAAATATTTTGTCTTTGTGTAAATTGAGGACAAGATGGTTCAAGAGAAGCAGTTAATACAATTTAGCAAAATTAACCAGCTCGTTAGGGCTGCCTAGATTAATTCTTGATTCACTTAATAGCTGTTTGTGTGTAAAGTGGTTATCAGAGCATACAAAGGAAACTAGACATGAAGTGTGACCATAATTATAGTGACGCATGTTGATACGTTTCAACACTATGGGTACAATAAAAAATGTAAGCTGTTTCTATGTGTGTCACCCTGGCATAGTTGGTTGCATTTTCAACCCTGAAGGATGGGGGACCAAGATCCACTTCAAGACTTAGGACCCATACAGTCTCAGCCAGTGGTTTCTGACACTGTAAACCAGTGGTTTCCAAACTGTGAGGTGCGCCTCCCTTGGAGGGTGCTTACCATTGGCTGGGGGGGAGTGGAGCTTTAGAGTCTCGAGCCCATGAGTGTGTGCGGAGCCGAGGACCCGAGTGTGCGGAGCTGAGGACCCGACTGTGTGGAGCCAAGTGTGAAGGAGTGGGGGAGCAACAAAAACATTGCTTAATTAGGGTGGGCGCTGCTATTCAAAGTTTGGAAGCCACTGCTTTAAGCGGTGTTGAGGTTCTACTGCAGTTGGAGGTGGTAACTTTTCGATGAGACATTGAATGAAGTTCTGTCTGCTTATTCAGATGAATATTAAAGATACCAATCTACTAGGGAACGGCGATTAATCGGTTTTTCGATTAAACCCGATATGATTTTCAGATCGGTATGCCGATATGGTGATTCTAAAAAAACTGTTATATCGAGAGATTCGATTTTAAAAATATACATCGATATATTTTTAATATCGTTCCTGGCAATATATCAATATTGTTGGTATTATCAGTGTAATGCGATCTTTTCCAGCTTACCTTGTCGCCGGCATTGCAACCTCCTAGATCTAGAGCATGGAATGCGCGTACATTCGGTGCGCGCGCACAATTAACAGGCGCGCACATCCGATGCGCACGCACACTTTACTGTGTACTCGACGTGAGTCGTGGCGTCTTAACAAAGTCGCATCGCTGAAAATTGCAGTTTGAAAATTTACCTTTCTCATCATGGGGAAAAGCCCCGTATGGGACTACTTTGAAAACAATGCAGTCAGTAATGGTGTGTATAGATGTACAGTTTGCAAGGTCTTGGTTAAGACATCTGATTCGAGCACGAGCAACCTGCAACAACACATTAAGCAGCACCTCCCCGCCCAGCACGCTGCCCTCAGAGCGAAATCATCGTCGACAACAGCAGGAAGTCGAACCAGCGCTTCGGAGAAAGCGACAGGTAGTGGGGCCAGTGCAGCTCAAACAATTCCTGCTTTATTTAAGAGGAGAACATTGTACCAGAGAGGGGACAAAAAGTGGCAAAGTATCACGAACGCTGTCACTTTTTGCATAGCAAAGGAGAGCTTGCCAATGGCGAAGGACATTAATTCAGACTTCAGACTACATAAAAATAAGTGGCATTTTGTGGCTGTAAGTGTTATTTTTGTGTGTGAGAGAGTTAGAAGCCAGATTATCACTGTTTCTATGTGTGTGTCTAGTCAGACACACACTCTCTCTTTTCTATTGTAATAGATCTCATTTACACGTGGACATTACATGCTACTTTCAAGCAAGAAATGGAGGAGAATAAATCTCTAGATTTTGTTTTTGGTGTGTGTGTGTTCTATTTTGTGTTTAGAGACGGAGGGAGAGAAGGAGAGGGGGAAAGTTGGGAGAGAAGGAGAGAGGAAGAGAGGAGAGGGAGGGAGAGAATGAGATGGGGAAAGGAGGGAGAGAAGGAGCGAGGGGAAAGGAGGGAGAGAAGGAGAGAGGCGAGGGAGGTAGGGAGAGAAGGAGAGGGGGGAAGTTGGGAGAGAAGGAGAGAGGAAGAGAGAAGAGAGAGGGAGAGAAGGAGAGGGTGAAAGGAGGGAGAGAAGGAGCGAGGGGAAAGGAGGGAGAGAAGGAGAGAGGAAGAGAGGAGAGGGAGGGAGAGAAGGAGAGGGGGAAAGGAGAGGGGGAAAGGAGGGAGAGAAGGAGCGAGGGGAAAGGAGGGAGAGAAGGAGAGAGGGGAGGGAGGGAGAGGGGGAAAGTTGGGAGAGAAGGAGAGAGGAAGAAAGGAGAGGAGAGGGAGGGAGAGAAGGAGAGGGGGAAAGGAGGGAGAGAAGGAGCGAGGGGAAAGGAGGGAGAGAAGGAGAGAGGGGAGGGAGGGAGAGGGGGAAAGTTGGGAGAGAAGGAGAGAGGAGAGGGAGGGAGAGAAGGAGAGGGGGAAAGGAGAGAGAGAAGGAGCGAGGGGAAAGGAGGGAGAGAAGGAGAGAGGGGAGGGAGGGGGAGGGGGAAAGTTGGGAGAGCAGGAGAGAGGAAGAGAGGAGAGGGAGGGAGAGAAGGAGAGGAGCAAAGGAGGGAGAGAAGGAGCGAGGGGAAAGGAGGGAGAGAAGGAGAGAGGGGAGGGAGGGAGGGAGGCATAGAAGGAGAGAGGGGAGGGAGGGAGAGAAGAAGAGAGGGGATGGAGGGAGGGAGAGAAGGAGAGGGGGAAAGGAGGGAGAGGAGTCAGGGAGGAGGGAGAGGAGAGAAGGAGAGTGGAGGGGGAGGGAGAGAAGGAGAGGGGAAAGGAGGGAGAGAAGGAGAGAGGGGAGGGAGGGAGGGAGAGAAGGAGAGGGGGAAAGGAGGGAGAGGAGACAGGGAGGAGGGAGAGAAGGAAAGGAGGGAGAGAAGGGAAGGAGGGAAGGAGAGAGGAGAGGGGGAGGTAGGGAGCAAACAACATCGTATAATTCAACAGACCTTGACACCAACATTCCAAACTTTCTGGACCGAGAGCACGCATTTCGAAATGTGCGTGCACCGCGACTGCGCGCGCATCGTCAGTGCGGACGCACCGTCAATGCGCGTGCACTGCGACTGAGCGCGCACCATAAATGCGCGCGCGCCATCAATGCATGCGCACTTCGAATGCACGCGCATGCGCAGTATAAAAACTCGATAGATCGGTTTAAGCAGGTATGAGCAAACCGATATATCCATATCCGGAAAAATCCCATATCGCCGTTCCCTACAATCTACTATTCAAAAAGAGAACAGAGTTATCTCCATGTCGATGACAATAATTCCTAAATAAAATTGGTCACTTACTCCATGGCTATTTGTGGGACATTGTAGTGTACAAATTGGCTGCCGCATTTGTTTATAAAAAAAACGTATAATCACAGCCTTGTCCCCCTCTACCTCTCCGACCTGCTGTCCCGCTATGAATTTCCTCACTCCCTCCATTCAGCCTTTTCCATGCCCCCCACCCGACCTGCCCTACCATTCGCGGACGGGCTTTCAGCCTCTCTGCCCCCACGCTCTGGAACTCCATCCCACAGTCCCTTCGCCTCGCTCCCTCCATCGCCTCCTTCAAGGCCAGTCTCAAGACCCTCCTCTTCAACCGGGCCTTCTGCTGCCCTCCCAGCTCTCTTTCTCCCCCGCTAACTCCCCCCTACCCTGCCCCTCTCCCTTGCTCGGACGTCCTCCCAATGTGAAAGGCGTTCTACAAATGTAATTTTATTGTTGGTTATAGAATATCTTCTGAAGCACTTTGATGACATGATAAAGCGCTATCTCAAATGCAAAGATTATTATTATTGTCAATAAGACCCACACTGTGTTTTTAAATGTAATTATATCGGTAGCATATTGTTTGTTGGGGGCAGATTGTGCTTTGCTTGGATGTTGGGGAGGAGTACAAACAACAATTCTCATTTTGTAACTGATCAGTTGAGGTTATTCCTTCCCATAATCTTTTATTCCATAGTTTGTATTGGCAGAAATCCTGGTTTTGCAACAGTGACTCAGCATTTTTTTCAAAGGCTTTTAAGGTTATTAACAAGAGAACCTGAAATCTTGAAATGTGTATGTGTTTCCATTCATGTTTGATTAAACCAAGTAAACATTTACTCCTTTCAAATGATTCAGTGACCCATTAGATATCTTCTAAACCTTAAACCGTGGGCCCAAAGTACAGAGGATGAAATAAAGGTAATATGTGTTTTTTATTTTATTCAGATTCCAGCACCCAAACGTGGAGAAATTGTGAGACAGATTGGAGATGCATTAAGAAACAAGCTTAAAGTCCTAGGCAACTTGGTATGTCTCATGGTTTAGAGCTATTCATTGATTGGTGTGTGTTTGTAGAGGAACATTATGTTCCATGTATGTTCTTGCTTTACCAAACTGCTCAGTCTCTCCGTTTGGGAGGCACTGGCTCGCTTCATGTCTCCCGTTCTTCCTGTCCCACCATCGGCAGATCGGGCATTCGGCCTCTTTGCCTCCACTCTCTGGAACTCTTTAGCTCACGCCTTCCCTCGTCCCTTTCAAGGTCTGCATCAAGACCTTCTTATTTGACTTTATCTTCGGTCATTTGTGTTTCAGTCAATGAAATATTTGCATTGGTCGCAACTAGTCAGCATTAAAAGGGCGTTTTGCAAATTAGTGCTTGGCTGACCTGTGGATAGGGGGGAAAGAAAGGGGGAATAGGATAAAGTTTGCTTCTATCACTGTTGCATTGCTAATAGCTCCATATGTTCCAACCTTAATTTACAGTGCTGTTCAATGTATGGTTTAAATTTAGTGTAGAAATGCATCGATTACAGTTTTGAAAAGAGAAATCCAAGATAAGATTTTCATTGGAGAAAATAAACTTAGAACAATATTTTCAGATGCAATGCGGGGGGGTCGGGGGTGGTGGGGAGGGGTGTGGAGAGGATGGAGGGGAAGAACTCTGCAAGGGTGAGATTGTGAAATTTTCAAAGGTGGTCCTATCAAGCCAACTCTCAATCGTGTCTTGGTTTATGGACTTATGGTTGATGAGATTGTTTTAGTGGGTTAACTAAATGCAGGATGTCCTGCGAAGCACTTTGAGATGTCTTAATGATCACATTATAAGATGTTAAATCAAATGCAAGGATTATTATTAATAATATAATTAATAATATAAAGGCATTTTTATATTGCCTCTATAGACGCCAGAAATATGGAAGCGAGTCCGCTGTTAGATTTTATGAGTGGTGATATTTTGTACCTCTGAAATGCACAGGCATCATCTCTCCATTCTATCAGTTTACTGATGTTGACATTCTTTATCTCCCCGTGTTTGTTTTAAGGTTTCTCTGGAGATGGGCAAGATTTCAATTGAGGGTGTAGGAGAGGTGCAGGAGTACATAGATATCTGTGACTATGCTGTCGGACTCTCTCGAATGTTTGGGGGACCTGTGCTGCCATCTGAGCGTAAGTATAACGTAGGGAACGGCGATATGGGATTTTTCCGGATATGGATATATCGGTTTGCTCATACCTGCTTAAACCGATCTATCGAGTTTTTATACTGCGCATGCGCGTACATTCGAAGTGCGCGTGCATTGATGGCGCGCGCGCATTTATGGTGCGCGCTCAGTCGCGGTGCGCGCGCATTGACGGTGCGTCCGCACTGACGATGCGCGCGCAGTCGCGGTGCACGCACATTTCGAAATGCGTCCTCTAGGTCCAGAAAGTTTGTAATGTTGGTGTCAAGGTCTGTTGAATTATACGATGTTGTTTGCTCCCTACCTCCCCCTCTCCTTCTCTCCCTCCTCTCCTCTCTCCCTCCTTTCCCCTCTCCTTCTCTCCCTCCCCCTCCACTCTCCCTCTCTCCTCTCCCTCCTCCCTGTCTCCTCTCCCTCCTTTCCCCCTCTCCTTCTCTCCCTCCCTCCCTCCCCCCTCTCCTTCTCTCCCTCCCTCCCCTCTCTCCTTCTCTCCCTCCCTCCCCTCTCTCCTTCTCTCCCTCCCTCCCTCCCCTCTCCTTCTCTCCCTCCTTTCCCCTCGCTCCTTCTCTCCCTCCTTTCCCCCTCTCCTTCTCTCCCTCCCTCTCCTCTCTTCCTCTCTCCTTCTCTCCCAACTTTCCCCCTCTCCCTCCCTCCCCCCTTCTCTCCCTCCTTTCCCCACGCTCCTTCTCTCCCTCCTTTCCCCCTCTCCTTCTCTCCCTCCCTCTCCTCTCTTCCTCTCTCCTTCTCTCCCATCTTTCCCCCTCTCCCTCCCTCCCCTCTCTCCTTCTCTCCCTCCTTTCCCCTCGCCCCTTCTCTCCCTCCTTTCCCCTCGCTCCTTCTCTCCCTCCTTTCCCCCTCTCCTTCTCTCCCTCCCTCCCTCTCCTCTCTTCCTCTCTCCTTCTCTCCCTCCTTTCCCCTCGCTCCTCCTCTCCCTCCTTTCACCCTCTCCTTCTCTCCTTCCCTCTTCTCTCTTCCTCTCTCCTTCTCTCCCAACTTTCCCCCTCTCCTTCTCTCCCTCCCTCCCTCGCCTCTCTCCTTCTCTCCCTCCTTTCCCCTCGCTCCTTCTCTCCCGCCTTTCCCCCTCTCATTCTCTCCCTCCCTCTCTCCCAACTTTCCCCCTCTCCTTCTCTCCCTCCTTTCCCCGTCTCCTTCTCTCCCTCCATCTCTATACACAAAATAGAACACACACACACCAAAAACAAAATCTAGAGATGTATTCTCCTCCATTTCTTGCTTGAAAGTAGCATGTAATGTCCACGTGTAAATGAGATCTATTACAATAGAAAAGAGAGAGACAGACAGTCTGACTGTTAGAGTTAGAAGACAGATCATCACTGCTGTGTGTGTCTGACTAGACACACACATAGAAGCAGTGATAATCTGGCTTCTAACTCTCTCACACACAAAAATAACACTTACAGCCACAAAATGCCACTTATTTTTATGTAGTCTGAAGTCTGAATTAATGTCCTTCGCCATTGGCAAGCTCTCCTTTGCTATGCAAAAAGTGACAGCGTTCGTGATACTTTGCCACTTTTTGTCCCCTCTCTGGTACAATGTTCTCCTCTTAAATAAAGCAGGAATTGTTTGAGCTGCACTGGCCCCACTACCTGTCGCTTTCTCCGAAGCGCTGGTTCGACTTCCTGCTGTTGTCGACGATGATTTCGCTCTGAGGGCAGCGTGCTGGGCGGGGTGGTACTGCTTAATGTGATGTCGCAGGTTGCTCGTGCTCAAATCAGATGTCTTAACCAAGACCTTGCAAACTGTACATCTATACACACCATTACTGACTGCATTGTTTTCAAAGTAGTCCCATACGGGGCTTCTTTTCCCCATGATGAGAAAGGTAAATTTTCAAACTACAATTTTCAGCGATGCGACTTTGTTAAGACTCCACGACTCACATCGAGTATACACAGTAAAGTGTGCGTGCGCATCGGATGTGCGCGCCCGTTAATTGTGCGCGCGCACCGAATGTACGCGCATTCCATGCTCTAGATCTAGGAGGTTGCAATGCCGGCGACAAGGTAAGCTGGAAAAGATCGCATTACACTGATAATACCAACAATATTGATATATTGCCAGGAACGATATTAAAAATATATCGATGTATATTTTTAAAATCGAATCTCTCGATATAACAGTTTTTTTAGAATCACCATATCGGCACACCGATGTGAAAATCATATCGGGTTTAATCGAAAAACCGATTAATCGCCGTTCCCTAGTATAACGGAATATTCTTGATTACCTTCTTAGGGAATGCCCGATTCCACTGGCTTCCCATCACCCAGAGAATTCATAGATTCAATTCAAGATCCTGCTCCTCATCTTTAAAGCCATCCATGGTCTGGCCCCACCCTACCTCTGTGACCTCCTAACCCCCTAACAATCTGTCCACTCCTTCTGCTCAACGGGCTACAGCCTGCTCCATGACTCCTGACCCACCCACACCACCATTGAAGGATGAAGAACATTCCACAATCCCTCTGTCCCGACCCCTGCCTACAAGTCCCATGTCAAGACCCTCTTCAACTCTGCCATCGATCTCTGCCCTTCACCTTCCTTCCCTCCACCATCCCCGATCCCAACTCCGGTTCAGGTTGAAAACACTGACAATCCAGCGCCTTGGGTCATCCTCTCGACGTGAAAGGCATTATACTATTGTAATTTTGTTATTGTTGTTGATGTTATTAAAACATAGCTAAGACAATACAGTACAATATAATTTACATTTATTTCATATTTTTCGCTTTGAGAGGAGGCTTGAAAGTGCTGTGCACTGCTGGTTATGCCATGTTTATACCAAATGCTGTAGTGAATTCTTAATGTATATAGGTTGATATTTTGGTTTGTGCTAAACACATGATAACTTTGATGATTTTGATCGCTGATGGGCATTCCGAATTACATCACAGAAGGTGACTAAGTCATTTGTAGAGTACTGTAGCTCAATTGTTAGAGCATTTGCTTGCAAGCGAGACCTGGGTTTGATTCCGGCAGGGCAAAACCGTGGGCATGTTTTCTTACTCCAAACGCTTGATAATAATCCCCCCACCAAAAAAAATAATTTTAAAAAATGGTCATTTCAATGCACGACTGTTTGTGGGACCCTGCTGTACACAATTGGCTAGCACGTTTTACCCACATATATACAGTCAATTCACTTTACACTATATTCTGTGGAGTGCTTTGAAACGTCTAGAAGACGTGAAAAGCGCTACATCAAATACAAGGATTATTATTTTAAGGTTGACTAGAATTCCAACATACGTATTACCCCTGGGTGTGAATTACACAACGGAACATTCTTTGTAATTAGAATTAGCTTTACAATTTTACGCGTGAATTGATAAGGATGGCTGGTGTGGAAAATGCATAAACACATAACAGTACAGTGGGAGGTGCTGTCCCACACCCAGAATATTAGAGCAGTGGCCTCGCTCACAAATAGTCCAACATTTCCTTTTAACAGTACAATGCAGCATTGTTGTAACCCACTTATTTGGCTGTAGCTGAGTTGCCCTGTGGGATTGGGCACCCGAACTGTGGGTATGCACAGGTACTCTACTAAAATGAATGATTTCCAGGCTATTTGCATCATTTGCTGCAAATGGGAAATGACATTTGTGGTGACATAATAATAATAATTGCATTTGATATAGCGCGTTTCACATCTTATCGATGTCTCAAAGTGCTTCATAGTATATACTGTAAAGTGAATTGACTGTATATTTGTGGGCGAAATGTGGCAACCAATTGCGCACAGCAGTATCTCACAAACAGTTGTGGATTGAAATGACCAATTTTATTATTGTGGGTTTTTTGGACAGATTATTTTTAGGCGTGTAGAGTAAGGAAACTTGCCCAAAATTTTGCCCTGATCTGCCTGGATTCGAACACAGGTCTCACACTTGTAAGGCGAGTGCTCTAATCACTGAGCTAAAGGAGCTCCACCTGATGACCTGGATGTTGGCGATCTGATGAGCCAGACTGTGTCAATTTTTCTTTTAGCATATGGAGCAAGGTAGCTGGATACATCCAAGCACATGGAGACCGGCTCAGTGTAGTGTAAACTGGAATTTTATGGATTTCCAACTGCTGCATCGTCACAGTGTGTTTTGGTGGTTTATCAATAGAACAACCTGATATTTATCTAGAGTTTTGAAGTGGAGTTAAGAGAAACAAGCTGTTGAGTGGGCACAGATTGAAGAAACCAAATTGGAACTAACTGTCTATCTACTCTTTTCCAGGCCCTGGCCATGCTCTCATAGAACAGTGGAACCCACTTGGCCTCGTGGGAATCATCACTGCGTTCAACTTCCCTGTGGCGGTTTATGGCTGGAATAATGCTCTTGCGCTTGTCTGTGGAAACTGTTGCCTTTGGTAAGCAAATATTTGAGCAACCATTTAATCCTTAATTAATCCTTCCATTTGATCTAGCGCTTTTTCACATCTTCCAGACGTCTCAAACGCTTCACAAAATGTGCAGGTACCCCTCCCCAACCGCGGGGGAAATGTTCCTGAAAACCTCCGCGGTTAGTAAAACTGCGGTTGGAAAATACAGGGCCCTATGAGAAACATGGGGATAGGGGGAGTAAGTTTGATTTTTCGCGGTCGGAAAATGCAGGGGAAACATGGGGATAAGGGGAGCAAGTTTGGCTGCCAGGAACTACAGCAATCCGCGAGGCTGACTGACTGGCTAACTGATCTACACACAGAGAGAGAGAGAGGAATCATGGTGAGTGAAGGTGGTGTGGTGGGTGAGACAGAGGGGGTGGGGGGAGAAGGTGGTATGGTGGATGACACGGAAGGGGGTGGGGGAGACAATAAATTCATGTTATTTACCTTAATCCTAAGAGAGAAGCAACATCGTCGCTGGTTGATTGCGACATCGCAACTGGGTCCTAGCGCCAGACGCTAGTGTTAAAACTAGTGGATAAGCAAAACCCATTGCTGCGGTTTGCAAGGTTTATCGCATTTAGCAAATCGTGGATACATGCATTTGGCGGTTGATGAGGGCACGGTTGGGGCGGGGTACCTGTACTGTAAAGTGAATTGACTGTATATTTGTGGGCGAAACGCGGCAACCAATTACTCACAGCAGTGTCCCACAAACAGTCGTGGATTGAAATGACCAATTTTATTATTGTGGTTTTGTTTGGATGGATTATTATTAGGCGTGTGGAGTAAGGAAACTTGCCCAAGGTTTCGTCCTGATCTGCCTGGATTCGAGCACAGGTCTCACGCTTGTAAGGCGAGTGCTGTAACCACTGAGCTGCAGGACTCATTTTTATTAGATTCTACAAATATTCTGGGGATTGGAGCTTGATCTGGGTAATCTGCTGTATTGTGAAGATTGGTGGAGAGGGCACTGGCTGGAGCTATGTGCTGCTGTCAAATCCAACCAGTAATGAATGGGTGAAACTTCCCATTTCCCCTCCCTTCTCCCCCCAGCTGCAGAGTCAGCAGTTTGAACTACATTTCTATATTTACAAAGATCCAAGGCTCGACAGTTTAATGTCAAATGAGTAGCTACATTTCAGTTGGCATTTGATCCTGTTTGTTGGAAGTAACGTTATTTCCCAAACTTTCAAATTTTGAGGATATTGTAAAAATCTGCTGCAAAGTAACCTTGAAAATTGGGACACATTTGCAAGGGAGTGATGGCCTCACTGTCATGTTTACAAAGTATAAACCTTTCTCCATAATTGGACACGGTGACCTCAGGGCCATCCCTCTGAATTTTTCAGAACATTTCAATTAAACGTGGAGTCTTGCAGTTCAGTGGTTAGAGCACTCGCCCTACAAGTAAGATACCGGGGTTTGAGTCCTGGTAGTGTGGCAAATGTCCTTATTCCACGGGGTGGTGGGGGGGGTGTGGGGGGAGTAGGGGGCTGAACCATGAATTGACTAAAATGCAAATCGCCTTGGTCTACAGTGCAGCTTAAATTGATGCAATATCCACCTTTTAAGCTGGGCATGAAATGTCCTTAGCTATTAAGTTTTACTGCCCCACCCCCCCGCACCCTCTTCCCCAGAAAATTCGTAACTGCCACTGGGGTGCTTCATTTTGTAACATTGGGCTGAAGGAAATAAGTTGGTGAAGTGTTGTGTGTAAATAATTTCATGATTACTGTTGCATTTATGTACTTTATTGATAATAGTGTATTATTGTTTTAAAATTTGCGTGAATATTTACACTGCCTATTTAAAGTTACCAACGCAACTAAAATATAATGAAATTAAGTAATACATTTACACAATTTAAAGCATCGAATTGCTTTGTGATTCTTACGGGTTATGTTTCCGGAAGGGAAAGCAAACAAAAGAATTAATTATTTGGCCTGCTTATATTTCTGAGATCCGGCATCTGGCAGCCATAAAGGTTGGATGGATCTCCCTGATGCAGGCTGTTCACGTTAAATCAAATCCTATATTATATCAATCACAGTTGACCTTCCAAAACAGCACATTAAACTTTCATATCTCAATGCAAGATAGGATTTTGCTGGTATAATTGTAGTTGAGATTTGGTGTAACTTTTATGAGTATTAAGATCAGTGCTGACTGTGACCCCTATATATATTATATATACAGTATATATATATATATAGATACATTTTATGTTGAGGCCAATAAACCTCCATCCTTAAACAGTGAAACCCTATTAAAACACATGGGATTTGTCCAGCTTTCCGAGTGCATTTACCCCAGCAAACATGTTATAATTGGGCTTTACAATATATAATATACGGCTGTACCTATAGCTTAATACACTCAGAACTGGGAGCTATGAAGAAGGTAGCTATGTGGGGCCTTTCCATAGTACCAGTGATAGGGTGAAGCTATGTCACATAAAGGGGTGACTGAGTATCTTGGAAGTGTACACACTCTCTCGTTCTGTGGCTCCTGGGGGGCCAAGGAACAAAAAGACATGAGTACATGGAAACCAAGGCAATTGCATTCAGTGCAGTGGAACTTGGTTCGTCCTCTCGACCCGAAAGGCGCTATATAAATGTAAGTTTTGATTGATTGGTTGGTTTGGTTTAGTTTGATTGATTGATTGATTTGATTGATGGGTGGGTGGGTGGGTCGGTCGATTGATTGGAATATAGAGCAGGGGATAGATTTCTAGGGCAAGTGCTTCCAGGTTAATTACAACCTGGGTGGAGGATAGCACATGCAATCCTGGATGGCTGCTCCTCCACAACTGAATAGGGATTGGGAGTGTGGGTATCAATGTTGAGGCTGCTGAGGTTTCCAACCGCTGTGCTAATAAACTTGTGCACTTGAACCCTTTGCGTGTGAGTGTTTGCCTGGCTTGGTAGCCTGAGTTATAATAGACACATACATACTGAACGCACAGCATGGTGCGGCTGATGTTCGTAGCACTAAATGTTGGTGCTTCAATGGTTTCTTGTGCTCTCCCACGGAACAGTTAATAAACCACAGAATTACTTCGTGTGCAAACAGACAAGTGACATTCATATTTTGCATTCACAGGAAAGGGGCTCCCACCACTCCTTTGATCAGTGTTGCAGTCACACAGTAAGATTTTCTTTCAGTTTCAGATTGTCTTCTTCCCGGATCAAACTAATCTTTGTTTAATCGTCACTGAGGGAGATGGGGTGGGGAGAGCTAAGGGCACAGGCATTCTGTCTTATAAAAACATTGTTAAAAGAAAGACTTTGAAGATTCCCTTTTGAGAATGTTGAAGAGCAAAATATGGATGTGGGTGATATTTTGTTTGCCTCTCAGAGATCCTTAATAAACCTTAATATACAACAACAACAAAATTACATTTATAGAGCGCCTTTCATGTCAGGAAGACGTCCCAAGGCACTGAAACATATAGTCAATTCACTTTACAGTATATTCTGTGAAGCGCTTAATACAGACATGTTACACCTTATACAGACTTGATGCACCTTTCATAACTAATGCAGAACACAACATAAGAAAATTCATATATATAACTCTGTAGGTTTTGGATACATCAATGCACAGTTTCCACTTGCATCTCACCCCAATCTAACCCCCCAAAAACTGTGAACTTTATAGCATTTCCCTTTTAACACAGCCTTTTAGGACCTGGAAAGTAGACTACCTATGCACCTATTCCCCCTTTGTTTTCCAGAATCATTGCAAAAGTTTTAGAAGACAACAAACTGCCAGGTGCAATTTGTTCCCTAGCCTGTGGTGGTGCTGATGTTGGGTAAGTGAACAAGATGAGTACAAAAGGCTGATCCCAGAGTTCGCACAGTATAAATGGTCTTTAGGAACATGTGAATTGACCATCGTCCCAGTCACCAGTATAATACAACTTCAGCGTCTCAAAATACAAAAATGCACCCAGGTATAATTTTAATCCTTTGAACATAGAATATAGGTGCGAAATGTCACTAAACTTGATTTTCTGCGGTTTCTGAAAAAGAACTGAATTCAGACAGTCTCCAAATTAAGACCAAAATTAGGAATAATCCAGAATTGTAAACAATCTTGCATATTAAGATGAAATTGTCTTACAGATGCATAAATTGTAGGTGCCATGTTGGCTTCCAGCTGAGCATTTTTACTCCTGTAGCTCAGTGGTTAGAGCACTCGCCTTACAAGTGACACCTGTGTTTGATTCGAGGCAGATCAGGGTGAAACCTTGGGCAAGTTTCCTTACTCCACACACCTGATTCCACACACCTGATTATAATCCGTCAAAAAAAACCACAATAATAAAATTGTTCATTTCAATCCACGACTGGTTGTGGGACACTGCTATGCACAATTGGCTGCCGCATTTTACCCACAAATATACAACAACAAAATTACATTTATAAAGCACCTTTCATGTCGGGAGGACGTCCCAAGGCACTGAAACATAGTCAATTCATTTTACAGTATATTCTGTGAAGCGCTTTGAGACGTCGATAAGATGTGAAAAGCACTGTATCAAATGCAAGGATTATATTATTTTACATGAACCTTTAATACAGATATGTTACGATCTACAATTTAAGAAATATGGAGGACAGCACTGATAGAGTAGTGGATGGGACTACAGATCAGGAACTTGCTGGTTTGAATCCTGGTCTCTGCTGAATTAGCTGGTTTCCACTGGGGATGATTGAGGATTGGCAACAGCCTTCCCAGGTTTAGGGAGGGGAAAACTAACCGGGGATCACTGCTCCTGGTTCCTTTACTTGGTTGTCCCTTATATGGTTGTGTATGTGTGTGATAGCCATGTGGGCGGAGGTCAGACTAGACTGTGATACTCTGTTGCCACTCACTGTGAGACTCATAAATGAACACACATGATTAGCAGTGACAACCTGATCACCCAGAGCCAGCTTGTATAGCCTTGGACTTTATACATCCCAAACACTGCATTACAGTGTCACTATTCTTTTACTGATCCTACCCTCAGTTCATGAGGACATATTCTTGCAAACCCCACTTGACAAGGTAGTTATGTGAAATAATTATAACAGTACGTTCTGTGAAGTGCTTTGAGACATCGATAAGATGTGAAAAGTGCTATATTAAATGCACGGATGATTATTATTATTATAACATAGCGCCCCTGGACGTCCTCCCGACGTGAAAGTTGCTAGACAAATGTAATTTTGTATTATATCAACCATGGTACCCGACAGTTGGTTACATTCTTCAGATATTCTTCCCTTTTGTAAAATGTTTCAGAATAGTGATTCAGCAGATGGCTTGCTCATTCTAAATGAGGAAAACATTAAGGTTTTGGTTGTGAGTATTCGATGAATATTACTGTGTGTGAATTGGTTGCCGCGTTTGGCCACAAATTTACAGTCCCTCCATTTCATAGTATATCCTGTGTAGTGTTTTGGGATATCCTCCTGACAAAAATGACACAATATAAAATGCAAGGATTAATAAGCCCCCACCCCCCAGCCCCACAAACCCATGTATGTATTAAGTTCTTGAAGAATTTCCTTGCTTCTCTGAGGAAGGTCTGTGGTTTTTGTCTCAGTGCTGCGATGAGCAAGGACGAGAGACTGGGCCTGCTGTCGTTCACTGGCAGCACCAATGTGGGAAATCAAGTAGCTTCAGAAGTTCAAAAGCGATTTGGTAAGTGTGTGTTTCACTCAAACAGACCAATGTTAACTGTCCTTTTTAAAAAAAAAAAACAAATAGCAGAACATAACTGGATTGTGAGGAGAGTGAAAGTAAAAAAAATTGCAGCTTAATATTGGGATGTTTTGATATTTAACATTTCTTTAAAAAATGAAAATGGCTTAAAAGGTCTGCTGTCTGTCCCCCTTCTCATAGGACGGAAGCTTCTGGAGCTTGGTGGGAACAATGCAATCATCGGTAATGTATCTTGTGTTGAAGTGATAGTGCTTTATCACGTCTTTGAGACATCTCAAAGCACTTTGCAGAATACACTGTAAAGTGAATTGACTGCATATTTTGTTAGTTAGATGTTAGGAATATGCTGAGCAGAGTGATGTGATCATAACCTACAGTTAATGTTTCAGATTAAAGTTAATGGTTGCAGGTTTCTGTGGCTGCAGTGATGTGAGATGGACTCAGAACAATCATTACAAGATAAACAAATTGGCAGCCCCAGGGTCAGAAATGATGCCCTGATTATGATGTGGGATGTCCAGTGTCGATCTGGTTTGAGGTTCATGAGCATGAAGTAATTCACATGAGTTTGTCTTGACAATAACTCAGGCGTTTTTAAGACTTCAAACTACTCGGTGCAATTTTCTTAGGGAGCCCGTCACTGACAGTAAGTTTAATAAGTGCGCATGCGCAAAATTATTTTATGCAAAATTAACTTTCGGCAGGTGTGATGCCTCTTTAGGTGGACCGCCTGCTCTGCCGGGCTGGGGAGAGCTCTGGTTTTCGCTATACCGTACAGGTATTTAACAAAAGACAAGAGCAAAGCACACTCAAATCCTCCCATTTTGATGATTTTTTGCATTACTTTGAAGGCCCGCAATATGAGGGGCCTGTCAGTGCGTAGCACCGATTACATCGACGTTAAAAATGCCTCTGCAATAACTAGCGTACTCTTGAGGTTTGGAAGTATGAGATACTACACAAATTGTCTGCACAATCCAGCGCAATTTAGAAATTTAAATTTGGCTTCCAATCCCTAACCTTGTTAATGCTGGGACCTATAATGAGTCTTGTAACCTAATTGCTTGTTTTCATTTGATCAGACACATGCAGAAACCTATCACCATGCTTAAGAGTATACAAACGAAGCTGAGATTTCCTTACCTCCCACCTACACATGGAAATCTTCAGATATAGATTGTTGGAATGGACTACACACTCCTGATTGGCTCAAGCCAGCGCCTCCGCACATCGGGCGCTGCCAGCCTCAACATCCAAGGCTGTACTCTCCACCTCACAAAGCCAGTCAGGAACCTCGGCATCACGTTCCACCATAAACTCTCCTTCCTCCCCCACATCCGTGCCTTGACTGGCACCGCTTATTTCCACCTGTGCAACATTGCCAGGCTCCGCAACTATCTCACCCCCTACGCTGCCGAAACACTCGTGCACGCGTACATCACCTCACGGCTGGACTACGGAAACTCTCTCCTCGTCGGCCTCCCCAGCTCCTCCATTCACAGGCTGCAGGTCATCCAAAAATCTGCAGCCCGTGTATTATCCCACACCCGCCTCCGTGACCACATAACCCCCACCCTCGCCCGTCTCCACTGGCTCCCCATCCTCCAGAGGATCGAGTTCAAGATCATTGTCCTTGTTTTCAAAGCCTTACACGGCCTTGCCCCGCCCTACCTATCCGATCTACTCTCCCCCTATAAGCCTACCCGGACACTCCATTCAGCAGGACTTGGTTTGCTCCAAGCCCCCCCGCCCGAACCGCCCCACCATCGGAGGCCGGGCCTTCAGCTTCTCTGCTGCCACCCTATGGAATTCCATCCCCCAATCCCTCCGTCTTGTTTCTTCCCTTTCCTCTTTCAAGGCCGGCTTGAAGACTTTCCTTTTCGACCGTGCCTTTTGTTCCCCCCCTAATTTTTTGACCTCCCCCATGTTTTTTACCCCCTCCCGAACACCCCCCCCCCCCAGCTCGGGTCACACGCCTCCTGTGCAGCGCCTTGGGACGTCCTCCCGACGTGAAAGGCGCTCTATAAGTCTAATTTGTTGTTGTTGATATTGCTGTCTGGCAAACTTTCCCGCTGCTTGTCTAGTGAGAACCACTGAACCCTGTTAGAGCTTTTGTCTCGCAGGGTTAACAGGAGCTAAATGGGATGACTCCCTGCCCCCGTGACTGATCTGCCTATCTAGGTCCTGCCAATGAGCCAGGCCGGCTGGTCTGTCATCAGCAATGCCCTGGAATCCTGCGAACCCGCCTGGCTCGGGCACTGGACTAGAGACCACCATAGCGAGCTGGTTTGATTCTGACATTCCATTGCTAGGCTTGTCAATTTGGAGCCACTTCAGCTCCAAGGATACCCCGCGTACCTCCACCCCCACAGAGGATAGTCAATTGACATCCAACTCAGGGATATCCTAAAACAAATGCTATATTACAAAAGCATACATGTGAGTGAATGAAGTCTGCAGTGCCCTGTGTGTATGCCTTGCGTAACATTGTTAGGTGCTCGGCTTAACCACATACAGAAGAAATTACAGATCACTTTGATTATTTTATTCAGAACAAAGTAATACAATTTGTTCATTACAGTAACAAATCAAATGAATTAATGAAAACTAATGGATTATAGCAACGTTATTTACATATAGCGTGTAAAAGATCCCGGTGCTATCTAGTTTAGAGAATGAACAGCATTATAGAGGGGACAAGGTGTTAAGCACAGTAATATTCTGTGTCAAACACTGCTATTTATTTCAAATGTTATCTTTAAGTGACGGGCATTTGATTTACAGTCACTCAAGTAACCAAACACTATTATGTCCATGCTTTAATAGAATTGCAGAGTCCACGAGTGCCATCTTGTGCAACAATGCAAGTACTGCAGCCACCGAATCCTGCAATGCATGAGATTGGATGTTGTGGATATTTTTTTCTGATCATTTAATTTAGTTTTATGATTATGATCAGTTCCACAATCCCACCACAAATATTTGTTTCTAAAATTGTGAAAAGAGCATACAATTGATTTTGTGAGATGCAATCTGGATAATTCATAATCATTTATTATATGTTAAGATCATGGTTTCATAAGAACATAAGAATAAGGAGCAGGAGTAGGCCATTCAGCTCCTCAAGCCTACCTCGCCATTCAATAAGATCATGGCTGATCTTCTAATATAAATCCACCTGCCCGCCTTATCCCCATATCCCTTAA
The DNA here is from genome assembly GCA_035084275.1 of Hydrolagus colliei. NCBI lineage: Eukaryota > Metazoa > Chordata > Chondrichthyes > Chimaeriformes > Chimaeridae > Hydrolagus > Hydrolagus colliei. The sequence continues at coordinate 32,295,862 of CM068742.1, forward strand.
TCCCTGTATCCATAAGAAATCCATCAAATTATTTAGTTTCAAATTATTTTGTGCTTTGTTTTACCTGAAAAATAATTTGTGGAACAGACTGATGTAGTCTGAATCATAAGCAGCTGTAAGAAAACCCTCAACATAAAGTTAGGATAAAGAAATGGACAACAGATAAAACAACATCTGTCCCCCAACTATTTTCCTGAATGTTTCTTACTCCAGAAATGCAGCCACAGCCAGTTGTTTCTTGAACCTTATTTGTACCTCCCAGTTCCAATTTCTCCAACAGTAACTTATTGCACAAGAATATTACTTTAAGATGGACTGAAATTCTACCTGACATTTACTTTGTTTCTTTAATAACTGCACATTCGGTTGATGATTTTCTAGATTGACCCCAATCACTAAAGGGTGGTGAAAGCCGATTCGAAAACAACTTTTAAGATAGATGTAGTTATTTGGGGAGAACAGGTTTGCAGGGCTATGGAGACATAGTGAGGATAATGGGATTGATTTGGGCACCTCTTTTCCAAGACCCGACACAGACATTATGGGCCGAGTGGTCTACTCCTGTGTTGTATTATTCTATGATTCTATGATTCTTGGATAACTTTCCTAATAGGAAACTATGGTTTCACACATGCTCATTTTCTTTTGATTCTGTATTACACTGTCGGTATTGAACTACACTTGCTACCTTGTCTGACCCCTTTCGTTAAATTCCAAATCCTTCTGAATTTGGGCTGTTGTCTAGGTACTGTATTTGTCTTTTCTTTTGGTGACAAACTTTTGAAGATTTTGCTCATGACCTGTACACTTAGTACATGGGTTACTAATCCCTTTAAAAAAAATACTAGCTATACCTAGTGTTTTTGAACACGTTTATTCATATATTTCGACACTTTAAAAAGAATGTATTTGTTGTTTACAAAAAAAGTGTGAGCTTTAATCACTGGGTTGTTTTTCTTTGTTTTTGTAAGCTGTATTGGTTTTTGTTTTCATTTTAGAAGTTCATATTTACAATTGCGGAAACATACCTAAGGTTTTTTTTATATATATGTATATATATAGAAGATAGATTTGACACAGTGTCATCCATGTCAGGAGGACACAATTGCAGAAACATACCTAAGGCTTTTATATACAGTATATAGATATATATTTTGCACTTCATTTAACTGAAATATAATTTGTGGTACTCAATTCACGACTGTTTGTGGGACACTGTTGTATGCAATTGGCTGCGGTGTTTTGCCCACAAAATTTACAGTCAATTCACTTTAGAGTATATTCTGTGAAGCGCTTTGAAATACCTTGAAGACGTGATGTGCAAAACTACAGTATTATTATTATTATTGCCAAAGTTGTGATTCAGTTCATTTTTCTGCTTTACTTTGCTCAATATCTGGGCTTTGCTCTTGGCTGGTCCATCTGAGCTGTCAGTCTGTCCATGGATTAGGAAGTAATAGCAAGGAAAACAATTTCTTGAGATATCCCGCATGGCTAATTCAGATTTCTAATAATAATCATTACACATTTTGGTATTTGTCAAAAAAATATTGTTTGTGCGTCTGTAGTTAAGGAAAATGACAGCCTTTGTAACTCCTTGAACAAATTGTAGATTTGAGTTGCAGATTCAACAAAGGTGTTTAACTTTTGTTGTGCAATTCCTTGATATTTAAATGAAAGTGCAATGTATTTTAATGAAGTCTCAAGGTAATTTGCTGCTGTCTTTGAAATGATCTTTATTGTAAGAACAGGGAGAGCATTAATAATATAGCTGAAGATTCATTTAAAATTTTGTGCTCTCATAAATTTCCCTCCTGGCACATCTCTTCTGAAGGAGTTGCTGTTTTGCTGAGAAAAGTTCCGCAAACGCCATTCGCTCTCTAATACCTTTCACAAGTGGGCATTGTTCATGTATGATCTGTGAACATGAATGTCTGTAGGCTGTCCCTGATTCTATCCCTGTACCCAGCTACTACAGATGCTTTTCAGACTCAGTAGATGGATAATTGGAAGCGGGAATGCTGCCTTGACTCTCAAAATTGTTTTATATTTACAATAATTTTTGCATTTAATAAAGCAACTTATCACATCTTTCGAGACATCTCAAAGAACTTCACAAAATATACTGTAAAGTGAATTGACTGTATATTTTGTGGGTGAACCATCGTAGCCAATTTGCCCACGGTAGTGTCCCACAAACAGTCGTGGATTGAATGCTATGAGCCTCTACATCTTTTCCTTTTGAATCACCATTCATTTCTGTCCTTAGTCCAGACAAGTGAATGCTCTCCGCTGTATGCATGGACCCTCCCCCACCTTTGTTAATGAGCCTGGTGAGGCTAGTCTTAACACCTGAAGATTAGATAAACGTAGAAATTGCTCATTCACTTCATGGATGTTTACAGCACATTGATATTTGCAAAGGATACAGGTGGTGGAATTTTGAATTAATTAGATTTTTATGAATGTGGGAGCTGGGGAGATTGACAAGGAGCATATTGGTAAAATGAAACCAGGAGATGACTAATATATGGAGTCCTGTGGCTGAGTGGTTAGAGCACTTGCCTTGCAAGTGAAAGACCTGGGATCTATTTCCAACAGGGAAAGTTTCCTTACTCCACATGCCTCTCTTTACCTAGCAGTTAGTAGGAACCCAGTTGTTAGTCAATTGACAGATCACTTTTCTGGCTGTAATAATTGTCCCAATGATGTGATGACATGCTATATCAAATGTAAGGACTATTATTATAAAGATTTCAGCTGCGCTGGATGTGAGGTAAGGTTTGAGATGGACAAAGGTGGAGGTACGTGGTACTGACCAGGGAAAGGGATCGAACCTAATTTCCGAGTTGCGAACAGGTTTAGTGAGTCTGAGGGAAAAGCTGAGGTAGTTGAGGATAAAATCCTGTTGGTTTGTGAATGGCTCTGAACATGTTACTCCCGTGCCTCTCGCTGACTGGTGGTATAAGTGTAATTTGTTGTGGTTGTTGACTCTCCACCTGGATGTTGATCGCTGTTCTTTGACTCCTGGCAGTGTTTGATGATGCTGATCTGAACATGGTGGTTCCATCTGTCTTGTTTGCTGCTGTGGGCACCGCTGGGCAGAGATGCACAACCACCAGACGCCTAGTAAGCTATGCGGACAATTGATTTTCAATAACCGTCTGCTAGACTGCAATTATTTTTTAGAAAAGAGTTTCTTATATTAAAACTGCTAAACCTTGCAAAGTATTACAAATCATACTGTTTTTTTGAAGCCTTTTTCTTTCCTGCTCCGTAGCTACTGCACGAGAGTGTTCACGATGAAGTGGTTGCGAGACTCACCAAGGCTTACAAGCAAATCCGTGTCGGAGATCCTTTGGAATGTATGTCTTAACAACCTTGTGGAAAATCATGTGTTGGGTGGTTCATACTTTGTTTGTGTCAGCTGTAGAGCTGACAGCACCATTCTGTCGTCATCTTCGACATTTGCTTAGATCTTCCTTCAGCATATCGAGGTTGGCCACTGTCTATCTCAGTGGTTCCCAACCTCGGGTCCCAAATCAGGGTCGCGGAGGTCTTCAGTTGGGTCACGAGGATCATCAGAATTTATTTTGTTGCTTTTTTTAATGCTGAAAAGTGCCCAAGGCGACAGAGCGACTAATTTGTATTACTTACGAGTTGCGCTGATTCCACAAAAGAGACGGAGATATCGTCTTGGCTGAGCTTTGCTTCAGTCGCGATGTCACCCCCTAAGGGTTGGGAGGACCTTTTGGTGGCTAATTTGGGTCGCAGCAAAAAAAATGGTTGGGAACCACTGATGTATCTGATTAAATCTTGTGCTTGGATGTCATTACATTTGTGGGAAAAAATCATGAAAGCTATTATTGGGTAGAATTAATCCATTTGACTTGCTGGGTTTGAGTACATAGCTACACCTCCCAGTCTCAATATTGAGCCAGACTGATCGGTCAATCATCAACAGACCGGTTAGTCAACCATCAACATCGCCTTGGATCAACTTTGAGAGGGTCGATAAAGAACTGAATTAATTTACCAGCGTAAAATCTAGTTAGTTAACTTGTCTATGAAGTGGAGAGCATTTTTTTTTAGCAACGTATTTAATCATACTCTTCTGTGTGTAAGTCCAGTAAAACACATTTTTTTCTTTCTGTCAGCTCATACTTTGTATGGTCCCCTCCACACCAAGCAGTCTGTGGACATGTATCTGGCTGCAGTGGGACAGGCCAAACAGCAGGGGGGTAATGTAGTTTGTGGTGGAAAGGTAAGGCGTCTAATTTTGTTTTTGTTAAAGCGGGATTCTTTTTTGGATAAGTGCCTGCACGGTTTGTTGTTTCTATAACTATCAGTCAAAATGTTAATAATAATAATCATGTAGTAATAATAATAATAAAATGTTCACAGCAACAACAAAATTGAGAGAAGCAACTGATAGTGTGTATGTAAAGTGCTGTGACATGATCAACATGAAATCTATCTAAAGCTTGATGGACTGCCCTTGGGTGACAGTGAGGAAGTTTTTGGGTGTATCTATCTCTCCAAATTGGCCATCTTGCAATAACAGGTCACAGAGTACGAGCGCTGGATTGGGGAGCCTATCACTGCAATACTCACTGATGTGGAATATCGAAGAAGAATCCTGGATGATACAAGTACTGCCTTAGGAAGAGGGCATGTTGGAATATCTCTGGGAACAAGCTCTCCTTGGCTTTGATGTTGTCCGTCCCCATATTGGTCAACCTGGTCCAGCTTCCCATCGAGGAGGAGAAGCCAGTGGGAAGAATTGGTGTGGGGGTGTTTTGAGACTACATTGTGCAGCAGAGTTATAAGCCCACAGGACAAATAACTAATGATGGGCTCTTGTCTTGTAATAGGTGATCGATCGTCCAGGAAACTATGTGGAGCCAACCATTGTAACCGGCCTTGCCCACAATGCAGTCATCGTTCACACTGAAACATTCGCTCCCATTCTGTATGTTCTTAAGTTCAAGGTAAAGCAGATTTGTTACCTCAACGCGGCTAAAAATACAGGACGGTGGATCCTGAGCCACTTAAAACCTCATTTAATCTTGTACAGTGTTCGGTGGGTAATCCCTATTGCTTGCAAGTGAAGAAACAATTCCTTATTTGCTATTCTATGTTTCTGCTGTTATGATTTTGCAGAGGACATTTCCGAGTGTTTAACCTAACTAAGGCTTGCTCATTTAGTTATTCATTCAAATGTTTGTTTGAGGTGTTGCCCACTTGCCTTCAATTTTCTGCGTGTTACATAACTCCTCTTTGATGTTTTAAACCTTTTAACGCAGGGTTATTCTCTTGCAGACTGAGGAGGAAGCATTTGCCTGGAACAATGAAGTCAAGCAGGGGCTCTCCAGCAGCATCTTTACCAAGGACGTGGGCCGCATGTTCCGCTGGATGGGGTACCAGCCTGACTCTATCTTTCTTATCTTTAAAAAAAATTCTGTTTTGAATACAGTCATGGGTAGAATTCAATCGATCACCTCAATTGTTCTATTAGAATAACTTGCTTGCCAGCCGCCTCTCAGCTTTCACCACTCTCCTCTCATTCCCTCCATACACAGGCATAGGCCCGAGAGCTTTCACCTCTATGTGTTGAAGGTTGACTCTATGTGTTGACCTGTGTTCGAATCCAGGCAGGTCAGGGCGAAACCTAGGGCAAGTTTCCTTACTCCACATGCCTAATAATAATCCCTCCAAAAAAACACAATAATAAAATTGGTCATTTCAATCCACGACTGTGTGTGGGACACTGCTGTGTGCAATTGGCTGCTGCGATTCGCCCACAAATATATACAGTCAATTCACTTTACAGTATATTCTGTGAAGCGCTTTGGGACGTTGATAAGATGTGGAAAGGGCTATATGAAATGCAGGGATTATTATTATTATTTATATCAATAGAGGTGCTTTTCTATTCATTTTGTAAGAGTTGTTTTGAAATTGCATTCAGTATCACAATAATATCAATATCAACCACAAAATTACACTTGTATAGCACCTTTCATATCAGGTGAACGACCCAAGACATTGGACAGTCACTGTTTCAGACCCGAGCTGGGGCGGATGGGTGGGGGGTGGGAGGGGAGGGATTAGGAGTTGCCGATGGGACCATCAAAGAGGAGAGTCTTGAGGCGGGACTTGAAGGAGGCCAGGGAGGGGTGAGGTGGAGGGACTGTGGGATGGAGTTCCAGAGGTTGGAGGTAGAGTGGCTAAAAGCCTGCCTGCCAATGGTGGGGCAGATGGGTTGGGGGATGTGGAGCAGGTCAGAGCCTGCTCAGTGGAGTGGGCGAGCAGGTTGATACGGGGTTAGAAGATCATGGATCTAGGGTGGGACAAGATTGTGGAGGGCTTTAATGAGGCCAGGCCACAGTGCAACCAATCTGAAGCTTATAAGTTTTGCAGGATATTTAAAGTCCCCTCCCATCCCCTCGATTTATTGTTTTTTGTTGTTCGGCTGGTTCAATTGACAAACTGTTTCCTCGTTCAGGCCAAAAGGTTCAGATTGTGGAATTGTCAACGTAAACATCCCGACCAGTGGTGCTGAAATTGGAGGAGCCTTTGGTATGTGATAATGGTTTGTGCTTGTGTCTACACATGTGATTTGCTACACTCACTGGTACAAGCTCTTACAATACTTATTTTTGGTCTATTCCCTGAATTTAGATCTCTACCCAAACCTAGTCTGGTATGAGTCTGCATCTGAAACTGGTTTTAAGTTCTTTGGGAGAAATTCCATGCCAGTCCAGATTTCAGTCCTGGTAAAATTTTAGAGCATTCAGATATAGCCAGATTGTTGATTCCACTCTTAATTATGAAATATGTTTCAATTTACAGTAAACTAGCTTAATAATTAAGGCTTTATTTTAAGTATTTACCAAATTAGATCTAATTTTATGCACAATTTCCCACTGGAGCCATTTGCTGTAATCCTATTCCCCTGGTCTTTGCTTATAACCTCAGCTCGGCTCAGTTGGCAACATTCAGAGTCAGAAAGTTGCAGACTTATCTCAGGCTCTCTAGCTCATGGTCTAGGCTGATGCGCTGCAGTGTAGGAGCAGGGCATGGAGTTGCTGTCCTATGGATGAGATGCTAATGGGAGGATCTGTCTACCTATTCAGATGGATGTTAAAGATCCATGATGCTGTACAAAAAGAGAAGGTTTCTCCCAGGGTCCCGGCCACCAAACCTCCAGTTAAATTAGTAATTCACTACCTTTTGGGAGATTCTTGTGCACAAATTGGCTGCTGTGTTTGCCTACAGAATACACAGTCACCACACAATACAGTAATGGTAATCAACAGTAACCATTGGCAGACTGGCTTTCAGCTACAGTGCCTGGTCACAGGAACTCCATTCCCAGATCCCTCTAATTTGCTCCCTCCCCTTTTTTAATGTACGCCTCCAAATGAGCCTTTTTTGTCCAAGCTGTTGGTCATCTTTACCCATCTTCCCTGCCCCACCACCAGTTCCATTACCCATCAAATTGTCAAGTGCTCTTGATTGCCTTCCCAACATGAGAGACACTAAATAAGTGAATATTGTATTACTGTGAGGTTTACTAAGAAATTTTATGTGATAAGGTGCAATATCGGAATATTGATATTATTTATTTTAATTTATCCAATTCTTGTTGAAATGAAATGTCCATTGGAATCAGTATTTGTGCTGAAGAGATGGTGAGCATTTCAGAAATCCCTTTATTGCCTCAAAATCCCTTTATTGCCTCAAAATTAACTTTACCAACCAATGGGATTACCGTAAAAAGAAACCTGTTACCAAAATTTACCAATTTTACTTAAACTGATAAAAAGAACACGTTACTGATAAAAAAAAAAAACCCTGCTTTTGCTAAATGTTGTTCAATATACAATAAAATTACATTTGCAGAGTGCCTTTTACATTGGGAAGATGTCCCAAGTCGCTGAACAGTAAGAGATCAGGACCCAAGCAAGAGGTGGGGTGCTTGGGTCCTGATGGGGTTGGGGGTGGGTGGGGGGTGGCAGAGTTGGGTGAGGGAGGGCAGAGAGTTCTAATGGCGGTTGAGAGCATTGTCGAAGAGGAGTGTCTTGAAGGAGGCAAGGGAGGGAGAAGGGATTGTGGGATGGAGTTCCAAAGTGTGGGGCTTAGAAGCTAAAAACCCAGTTACCAATGGTAGGGTGGGTCGGGTGCAAGACATGGAGCAGGCTATTGAAAGGAGGAAGAGGACAGGTTGATAGGGGGATCAGCATATATCTTGAAATTCTAAATATTTCATTGTATTTCCTTAAAGGTGGAGAAAAACACACTGGAGGTGGAAGGGAGTCTGGCAGTGATGCTTGGAAACACTATATGAGAAGGTCTACTTGGTAGGTAGATGGGTTCTTGGCTGACATTGCTGTGGGTGAATGACATTGAATAAGAGGCGAGATTAAAAACAGTATTCAACAGTCTGAAATTATTCTCAGGAACTCCATTATCCACATCACACCAGTTCTGATCAGGCTCCACTGGCTCCCCATCACCAAATGGATCGACTTCAAGATCCTCACACTTTTGTTCAAATCCATTCACTCTCTGGCACCTCCCTATCTCTCCGACCGCGTCACTCCCCAATTCACTACCCAGCACTTCCGCTTTACTGGCACCAACCTCCTGCTCGTCCCTTGCACTCTCTGTCCCACCATTGGAGGTCTTGCTTTTGCCACTTCACTCCAAAACTCTGGAGCATCATCCCTCAATCCCTCCACCTTGCCCGCGCTCTCCTCAGTTTCAAGTCCCACCTAAAAACCTTCCTCTTCAACCATGCTTATGGCCACCTCCCACCTCTCCCGGCTCGGAGTCAGGCTCCACCACTGTAAAGCACTCTGAGACACTACCCTGAGTGGAGGGTGCTATATAAATGTAAGTTTTTTTTGTTCAAATTACAGATCTCAAGCAGATTTTTGTTATTAATTGGGGATTTTCAAAAATCTTTGTAAGACCTCTGTCAAAGCTTGTGTCAGGTTAGGACCATAGGGAGGTCCCGAAAGACTCAGAGGGACAAAATCAATGCAAGTTCTTGTGATAGGGAGCAAAATAGGCTTCTTTCTTTCTCCTCCAATGCTGGTTAGCTGATTGCAGATACAAAGCAAATCCTGTAGGTGTCAGTGAAGCAGTGAGCAATGTTGCGGATTTTATCCCCCAGATAAAATGGGTCATTTCGCTTCATGGCTGTTTATGGGATATTACTGTGCGCAAATTGACTGTCACGCTTGCCTACAAAAAAAGTCACTTTACAGTAATTTTACTGTAAATGCACTTTAAAGAAATCCCGTAAAGAGATTTGAGGCATTTCAATGACGTCATAATCTGTATATTATCAAATATAAGCAGTATTACCATTATTATTGTTGTAATGTAACTTAATGGATGGCAGCTGTTTAATAAATACTATGGGTGACTTAGTAAACTCAATATCCTGTCAGAGTGTCAATGGAGACTCCGGATTTCTGGGTCAACCAGTATTAAACATTGTCAGTTCATGCAACAACACAACTATGGCAACCTTCACATGGCATAGCACCTCGCGTGCTGTGATAGTGAAGTTGCAATGTTGATATTACTGCAGTAAAAGCATTAGGTTTATTATAGATATTATATGATAATATATGTAACTCATTAATTATTATTAACTATAAACGCACTAAAATAATTTTTTTTTGATGCAAAGTAAATATGCATGTGAAACTATTTCTGAGACTCTATCCCATGGGAAAGGCATCATCAATTATAATTCTATTTTCTCCTTTTCCGAATTCTCTCAATGTGTTTTTTATCCAGCACCCACTGACTATTTTGGATGTGGGATTAACCTTTCTTTATGGGTTGGGTCTGAAGCCAATGAAATGCTACTACAGGTTGAGCATCCAAAATCTGTAATATTCCGGAATCCGGGACGATTGGTGGCAGGATCGTCCGGAATCCATAAAATGTTCCAGAATCCGGACACCCCCCCAGAAGAGCTACAAGGTGACGTTCAAAAACCAGAATTATCACAACCCGGGTCCAGGCATTTCCGGACTCGGGACGCGCTTCTGACGTTCCGAAGTACAGAAATACCCGAACCTGGGCTTGGGCGTTTCTGGACTTCGGACATCAGAAACACGTTCTGAAGTCCGGAAAAACACGAAAACTGGCTCGGCCTCGGTCCCGAGGTTGCTGAATTCAGGATACTCAACCTGTAGATAGAAAAGCAAACAACCAACTGATATCACAACGGTGTTCAATCCCTGTTCAATTTAAATTGGGGGTGTGGGTGGGGTGTGGAGAGGGCAACATGATAATAATAATCCTTGCATTGATGTAGTGCTTTTACGTCTTCTAGACGTCTCAAAGCATTTCACAGAATATACTGTAAAGTGAATTAAATATATATTTGTGGGCGAAACGTGGCAACTGATTACACACAGCAGTGTCCCACAAACAGTCGTAGATTGAAATGACCAATTTCATTATTGATTTATTTTGAGGGATTATTATTAGGCCGTGTGGAGTAAGAAAACTTGCCCAAGTTTTCGCCGTGACCTGCCTGGATTTGAACACAGGTCTCACGCTTGTAATGCGAGTGTTCTAACCATTGATCTACAGGACATGATGTTGAGCTGCCAGCGTAGTGAAATTATGGGAGATGTTAGTGCCATGGAGTGGTTTGTGGTAGTGTGGCTTCAATGGAGCCAATTGGTTTCTCCTGTATTCCTGGTGTTCACTGACTCCATGTCACCATTTTATCTTCTGTCCCTTCAGCACCATCAACTACAGCAAGGAGCTTCCTCTGGCTCAAGGAATCAAGTTTGAATAATGAGTGTTGGTGACTTGCCTGGAACTATTGGGTCTTCTGTCTCCAAGGGCAACGAGAGAAAATTTGTCACAGAAAGCTGGAGCGCAAGAAAAGGAGAACCCAATTGTAATGAAACAGTATGTGCAATAAAGTGAAATTTATTTTTCTGTCTCTTCTGTGCCATTTGGATTTTTATCTACACTAACAGTATCCTCCGTGAAATCTAGCTCAAGCCACATCCTACTGATTGTTTCACTGCTACAAAGAGAAACCTGAGTTACTTGTTGCATTTTCGCCGACTCTGTCCCATTATTGTTGGAGAAGTCATTGTGCCCCTGACCTCCTAATGCCCTCTGTAAATCCCTCTGCCTTGCTCCCTTTCTATCGGCCTCTTTAAACCTCCTAATTTGACAATGCTTATGGTCACTCCCTCAAACCTCACACTCCTTGCTCAGTGTCCAGCTCCAACTCTGTAAAGAGCAATAAGAAAGGTTTTACATAACTGCAAGTTGTATTATTAGTCATAAATCAGCGGAATATTCAAAATCTATTTTAACGCAGTTTCTTTGGAAGAAACAGTGTCGTTTACAATGCCACAATTTTGTCCTATATTCCAGTGTAGAACCTGATTAGACTACATTCAAATTCAGCGAAACCATTATTCTGCTTGAACTTTCCCGACCCAATTCCATTCTTGTGTGAGAGAAAACAGATGACAATTTGTGTGTGTGCAAGTTGGCATTGAAAAGAGGCCAGTGACACACAGCACAGGATAAGTGACAAGTTGCATGGTTTATTCAGACAGCCTCGAGAGGCTGGCACTCACAACCTGGGTGAAAGCACTTTTATTGAGGATTCAAAACTCCTCACTAAAGATATCAATTGACAAATAAACTGCGCAATATATAACCTGCTGCTGAAACCCCCCCCTCCCCACCCACCCAAAATACAATTAAATGACAATTAGCTTCAACTCCTAGGTCCCTATATTATCCTTGCCTGTGTCACGGTTATCACTGAGGCTTGAGGTTGTAATTAGATAGCTGGGTTCAACTGCTGTTTGTAATGTACTCAAAACTACTCACTTGCAATTCACCGTGTCTTGATTACTTCCTGGAATTACTGAATTGTCATTCCATCATCTGTTACCCTATCTGCTATTCAATGTGTGTCTTTTCCATATGCCCTATTTTCCTTCAAAATGTTCCCTTTTTTCTGGAGTTTCTTAGGCCTTCAAACCTGTGAATATAACACAGTATACTTTAGATTACTGTTTGTTATAATATTTATTTTCAGATAATATTGGCATCACTTGTCTTTTTAATCCACCTGTGCCTGTTACCTTGTTTTCTTCCATGCCTTATCTTGTAGCATACATGTCCTGGTGTGAAAGAAACTAATCTCCAGCCACATTCCTATTTTTCCTGTGATAGATTACTTCCCTTTATGTCCCCATCTGCACATCTCTGCTCCCAGTCAGAGAGTAAACAGAGACTTGCTCCCAGACTTCTCTAATCCCTCTACATAGTCCCTGACAGATTTATGCGCCGCGATGCAACATTATTCTAATTTTCTTTCTGTAACTTAAGTGTGTGTGTGTGTGTATGTGTGTGTAGTGAGAGGGGAAGAAAACCTCTGTTTCTCTCTACTTCATGAATGCAACCTCTGCTCAGAGTGTCCAAGACAGCGTTACTGAAATTATTAATTTGCCTACAAATTACTCAATCACTACATTTTACAGTGAATCTTGTGAAATACATTCAAATAGTTTGATGATAAAGTTCTACAAAGCGCTCTGAGACGCCATCCGGCGTAGAGGGCGCTATATAAATCGAAGTTGTTGTTGTTGTACTGTATATCATAATGCAAGGCTCATTGTAATTCATGAAATAGGGAACTGCAGGAGTTAACTAGTAATCCTAGTGCAAAAATCTTACACCTATACTGCACATAAGTGTGCATATGTCAATGAGTGTGCATATATGTGTGTTGTATGTATGCAGGCATGTGTATATGTGCACATGCCTATATTTTTGCATGCTATTTGCATCTGAATTTCCTCATGCAGTAATGGTGTCAGTATGTGTTTCTGTTTCTCAGTGATTCTGGAAATAATCTCAGTCAGCAACCAGTTTGAATCTTTCTTTCAAATATGAATTCATTTGAGATCATCTGAAATCTGAATCCATCACATTGCTCATTCTTGGCGCCAGTGAAAAGTGATGCAGTGATTGAGACTGAAGCTGGAGTTTGGTGCAGGAAAACTCATCAAATCCCTTCATCTTTTTTGACCGCAATTGAGGGCTCTCCTCAATGCCTTTGTTGTGTTGCCGAAAACCGTACTTGTGCAATAATATGAGCTGGAATTACTTCCTTTCAGGATCTGCCTGCTTTAGGAATTCCTGCCAAGAGATGTAACTCCTAGCATTCCAGTTGAATATCTCTCTATTCGATTATCTTGCCAACTTGGCAGTCCCCTAGCACTAGGGAGTTCCGCCACACAATCTCTGAGAGAGAGCATGTGGGAAACAGCAGTGTATGGAGGCGAGGGACTTGGAAACATCAGCTTTCTCACTGATGATGAAGGGGAGGGGGGAGAATGTTTTAATGCTGCAAGCTCTTCTCTGATACTGATCCAAAGGGAACAGTCTTAACATTTCTCTAGCACATCAAAAGAAATCAAACAAGCAACCGTTTTCCAAGGGACCTTTTAAATAAACACTGTAAGTGAGAACCCTGGCCAATTTATTTTGAATAATTTTCAAAACTTCTTTTCTTAAAAAGCAAATTAATATGAATGTCAATGTGGAACTCGATCCGAGGATCAGGTTCGACTCCCCATCCTTCCCCTTCCCCCACTTCAATGGAATTAGCAGCCAATTGAAAGCGTTAGCAAAAAAAACACACAACCCATAATAAAAACTGATTACAGACACTGAACTCATTTCTCTCCGCAATTACGTTAAAAAAAATGAAAACGCTGCACGCATTTAACATCAGTTTTAATGCACTGTCTGTTCAGATCTGCGATCTTGCTGTTTTTGTTTGCCTCTGACATCCTTTGCTGGATTGGTTGGTTTAGACTTCCTGCTCTGGTGTATAATTAAATCTTTGAAAGTGAAGCGAAATCTCTAGCTGCAATAAATATGCATCAGATTTATACAGTTATGATAGGGATTACTGCTAGATTGTTTCCATGTGGGAGAGGGGGAGACTAATTGAGGCTTTTTAGGGGCTGCTTGCTTTTCAAGCTTTGCCTTTTATGTAGATTCGGTACCCAATTCTCTTTAAAGGACTTTGTTTAATGTGGCTTGTTTGGAAGTAGTGACCCAAACTGAAATACATATTCTGGCAGCTGCAACATTATAATAACACTCCAATTATGCATGGTAATTTACATATGTAAATTGGTATATAATACGTTCTCATCCATCTTCCGCCTTGCTTTTATAATTTGAATTTCTTTGAACTGTTGGTTACTTCAATGCACAAGAAGCTCTGAGGGAAATTGCTTTCAGTAATTTCACCTGGTGCTCCCACTTTCCAATTTATACAGATTACACATCCTTTAATCAAGTTTTCATGGCATATCTCTCTGAATGTTAATCCATTTGGTTTCACAGTGAATTTTGGCAAAAAAAAAGAACCCTTTGCAGTACGGTGATGTGTATTTGTGACAGCTGCTGTTTCTTTATTAGTGAATGGAATGACATTAGTTGTGCTTTTAGTAAAAAAAGAAAACATTAATTCGATGTCTAATGCATTCCCTTGGCATTTCAAATGCAAGGCTCCAGCTCTTGTACAGTACCAGAGGATGCTGGGCTGCAGCTTGTGTGGGCAGCCTTGTTTTTGCATAGCCCAGTTAGTGCTGTTTATGAAGATTAAAGCATTTTGCTCTACGCGTGAGGATTTCTGTTATTGCTTCTCATGGTCAGATATGAGCTCATGAGCAATAGTTCTACACAGTGCCAATATTGCACTGGCAATAAAATTGAATAATCCTTGCGTTTGATTTGGTGTCATATCATGCTGTTGAGCCATATCAAAGCACTTCACAGAATATACTGAAAAGTGGAGTGACTGTATATTTTGTGGGCAAAATGCAGCAGCCAGCTATCAGTTTCCCACAAATAGTCGGGGATTGAGTGATCAAACTATTATTATTTTAGTTTTAGTTTGGATTATTACCCCCAGAAAATGATTCAACAATCTGCCAATTTCACTCACAGCTGCAGAAAGAATGCCTCACTTTCCACAAATGTACACCTACAGTGCATTATGATCTCAGATTTTGATCAATTAAAGCATTTCACAGCTCATGAAACAGTCGTCCACCAGAAGCCTCAATTTGTTGCGAGTTTCTCTTTTACAGGCCAGGATCAGACAACTGTGTTTGTGAGGGAAAGCATTGCTGCTTTGAAACCTGACCTACATCATCTGCCCTTGGGCTAGTTTTGAACTTTTGCATTTAGGGTTCGAAAAGCATCAAACTTGCTTTGCTACACTGGACATTAAATGAGTTGAGTCTATGCATAATAGTAGGTTTCCAAGTGACTGCCCCAGTTAATAATCTTAGTGTAATTTATGCTGCGTTATGAAAAAAAATAGTCATTCAGTTCCTTACTAATTAACTGTGCTCCCAACCTTGAGTTCTCTCCTACAGTTACATAAAACAAGATTTAAAAAAACTAACATAAAAATTGCAAACATTTTGCACAGGTTATTATGTTAATGTTTTTGTCTGTCAGTTTTTTTTAAGGCAATTTAAAATAGGCCATAGCAAATTGTAATTGCATATCTTGACTCACGGACAAAAACAATTATGCTGGAATGACTTACAAATGAATTAATAGCAAATCCTTTCATCCAAGGACATAATTCAAGGTTTCTAATTATGAAACAAAAGGGAGCAATGAAAATTGACATTTCCTGCGCACAATATAATTAACATCCTACAGCCAGGAGATTAAATTGATAAAAATAAAATTTGTCCGTATAAAACTGGAGACAGGGATATTACTTGAAGTTTTATAATTGTTGTAGGAATCCAGAAAACAGTTAATCTTCTCCCTCTGTACTGAGAAATGTAAAAGCCACAGAGCCTTGTAAACTGATAGGGAGGGGGTCGTCATTTGTCGTAACAGTGGATTGCTCTGAATGAACACATTATTTTTGAGAAATCTTGTTATAGCAAACTAAATAAAATAGCCAAGCTTAAAAAAAATCCTTTAATATAGAGTTCAGCATATTTTTCTGCCTATCCAGTAGTTTCCTGTCCAAATTGTGCACCTGTGAGGTTTTGCTACTGGTACACTGTAATAATAATAATAATCATCCTTGCATTTGATATAGCGCTTTTCATGTCTTGTGGACGTCTCAAAGCACTTCACAGAATATACTGTAAAGTGAATTGACTGTATATTTGTGGGCGAAATGCGGCAGCCAAGAGCACACGGTAGTGTCCCACAAACATTCGTAGATTGAAGTGACCAAATTATTATTGGGTTTTTTGAGGGAATTATAAGGAAACTTCTACATTTTGCCCTGCCGGGAATAGAACCCAGGTCACCCACTTGTGAAATGAGTGCTCTAACTTTTGAGCTACAGAATAATTAATCATTTTTGCCCACAAAATATACAGTCAATTCATAGGCACAGTTGAATAAGAATTCCTTCATGCATGACCTGAAGATAGGGGAAGGAAGGTGTAAGGCAGAAGCATTGGAGGAAGAGTGTTCCAGAGTTTGGGGGGCAAAGTGCCTTTTCACTAAAATGCCCTTAAATTCCTTAAAATCACCTTAAATAAATTCCATAAAGCCAGCATAATTGAGTTTGAAACATTTCTGATTTCAGTCAATCTAATTTTACTTAAGATTGAATTACTGTAGTTTTTCTCTTTCATTGACATGGTAAGTTGTATATTATATGGATTGTACATGAGGCCTGACATTAAAGAATCTCTGGAATGCATTTCCAGTAGTGAGTCAGCCTTCAATTCCTGAAATGGCCTTAGTCCGTAAAACCATTTTGACTTGAAATTTAATTCTGCAGAGATCAGTGGAAATTTCTTCAATACAGTTTTGATTTAAAATTTAAGATCCGCAGAACAAAAGTTTCCGAATTAAGAAGGAATTTAAGAATTTTCCACAATTATGCATGAGTATAAATTATAAATCAAAGAAAGATTACATGGAATTTGGTGCATTAAATGTTACTACAGTATTAAACCATATACCGTAGATCCTCTTTTTATAGACTCATATTTGTGAGCATTAAGCAAAGGATACATAATGGTAGTTGTTTGGAGTCCTAGTTGCAGCAACAACAATTTGTGTTTGGGTCGCATCCTTCACATAGGATAACACCTTGAAGTGCTCAAAGACGAAGTCAAATGCCTCCACAAGGGAGATCATACCACAGCTGGAGTGGTTGTTATATTAGGCAAACAAAAGGTCAATTAAACATGATTTTTTTTTTGTGAACAGATTCGTTCAGACAACATCTGAACAGCAAAATAAGTAACTAAAATATGATTTGAATTAAGGGAAATAACTCCCTTAAAGATAAGTCACAGGACGGAGGTTTTATGGCATCATTAGTGTAGCAACATTGAGTACCTAATTACAAATTGTTTGGTGAGCAACAGAGAACACTGAAATGGAGCATTGTCCTGTCAGCAATTTTGCATGAAATAGCAAGGAAGCAGCCTCACTATCAACTGACAGGGGATTTGGTTGTTAATATACTAAATAGTTGAATGCTTCCTGCAATCTCTTTTGAAGGCTAATCTTGTTGGAAGAGTAGTGGGAGGTGTGGCGTGGGAAAACCCTGAATTATTTAGTATTTGTTGACAGAAAATTGAATGTGATCAGCAGATTTATTGGCTAAAGGTCAAATTTATGGACAAGTTCACGAATAGTGCAAGATTTGAAAAATTGTTATGGATCAATAAGACTACTTTTTTAACCACAGTTGGATTAGCAGAAGGGTGCTGTAAATGATTTTTTATTTCAATAATAACAACTAAATTATTGAATGTTGATTAATCAAAATAATAACAATAATAATCCTAATCGTTGCATTTTATATAATATTAATAATCCTTGCATTTGATGTAGTGTTTTTCAAGTCTTCTAGATGTCTCAAAGCACTTCACAAAATATACTGTAAAGTGAATTGACAGCCTTCAAATTTAAGATTGTGCAAAACTTTGGTAATTCTTCCAATGTTAAATTGAAAGCCAGTTTTCCACATTATGAGAAGAGGAGACAAACAAGGTTAATCATCAGTGTTAGAGGTATGAGTTGTGAGGACTAACTAGATATGATAGTGCTCTTGGATGTTGAAAATCTCAAGAGATATATAAAATGCTTAGTGGGAGAGAGAAAGTAAATCCGGAGCAATACTTTCAGATATGCCAAGGCAATAGCGCACCGATTCTGTGTTGTCAAGGACAGTTGTCTGGTAGTGTGTTCCTCGTAAGAATTATGTTTTAGAAATTCCTGTGAGTCCACCATTTTCTTCAGATGCTAAAGATCTTTAGGATGACAAGACGACAGATGGTTTGATGGGTTCACTCACATAACACCAGGAAGTATTTCTTTACAAAGAGAGTAATCAACTGATGGAATAAATTACCACAATTAGTTGCTGAGATCAAGTTGCTGAATTCATTGAAGAAACAGTTTGATGATGTAATGAGAAGACTGAATAATTGGTTTCCTGGAAGGTTGAGATTAAATTTCTTCTTAATCTCTAGTGTGATCTTGTGTTTAAAAACCATTTATTAAATCTAAGTGCCCGATGTATTCATTTCCTATACATACACTAGCATATCCAAGGGATCAGTGTAGCAGAGATCCACACACAGATTTATTATCTATAGACTGCTGGCTGGTGACCCAATTCATAGCTTGCTTTATATATAACCTGCTGTTGTTGGCAGCGAGGGCTCTGGTTGTATATGTGCGGCAAGAGGAGTGTTGGAATTGTGGAACTGGTGAGTGGAAAATTGACTTTGCCCGGAGCCTGCGGCCTAACCTGAGCTCCTGCGGCCAATTCTTGGTAAGTGCTGTATTCAGAGCACGTGGATTGTGTGCACATTCTTTGCTTTGATTTAGTGATTGTTGACAAGTGCTGTAAATATGCCACCACGGAAGGAGTTGTCCTTACCCTGAGAGAGTGGACTTAATCAAAAACAACGAGGGCGGAAGTCATAGACAGTTAGCTGTGATCTATAGCATTGGCAGAACACATTGGATACATTTTCAAGAGGAAAGCTGAACCCATAACAGCTTTAGTTTAAAATGTCACATTGCCTTTATTTTAATGAGATTGCAAAGTATAGTTGTAAAATGTTCATCACCCTTGCCCACTACCAATGCCCTTAATATTACATCAGTGACCTGAACCATTTGACCCGTTTCAGTAATCAGGTCACCTCACGAAGTGGTCACTTTTGCCCAGTCCTTTAGTGACCGAATTAGTGAAGTTCTACAGTGTATTGTTTTCCATCTCAAAATTTCAGTGAATGACAAGATATTATTCACCTATATGCAGTGACGGGCGATCCGTCGGAGGTGGTAGAAGGCAATGCTGGTAATAGACCGGATGTGGGGGTGGAAGGACAGTTGGAGGTCGAACCTGATGCCCAGGTTGCGCACAGGTTTGGAGAGTTTTAGGGGCAGGCCGGGAAGATGGAGGAGGTGAGAGCCATGTGAATGGAGACGTTGACGAGAGCCAAGGAGTATGTCCTCCGTCTTGTCAATATTCAACTACAAGAAATTTGCGCTCATCCAGCCCTTGATGTCTGAAAGGCAGGCTGACAGAACATCAGGGGACTGGGGGTCAAAAAGTGAAGTGGAGAAATAGAGTTGCATGTCATCCGCCTACATGTGGAAGTGTGCCCCATGTCTACGGATGACATCCCCAAGAGGAAGCATATAGCTGAGGAAAAGGTGGGGGCCAAGGATGGATCCTTGGGGTACCCCCCAGGTAACTGGGTACGAGTGGGAGGAAAAACCGTTTGTGCAGATGTACTGCTGGTGGTTTGTGAGGTAGGACTCGAACCAGGCGGGTGCGGTCCCACTGAGGTGGATGACGTGGGACAGACGGTGGAGGAGGATGGCGTGGTCGACTGTGTCGAACGCAGCGGACAGGTCCAGGAGAATGAGGAGGCAGAGAGAGCCCTGGTCGCAGATAGAGAGGACGTTGTTTGTGACGACGAATAGGAGCTATCATAGTCTAGTAAAATAATAATCTTTGCATTTGATACAACATCTATAACATTGAAACGTCTCGCAGTTCTTTGCAGTAAAGTAAATTGACTGTGTATTTGTAGGTAAATGCAGCAGCCAATTTAGACGCAGCAATGTCCCACAAACAGCCCTGAAATGAATGACAAATTTTATCTGGATGGGGTGGTTGGCCAAGACATCAGGTGAAACTCCCTTCTCTTTTTTTGCATAGTGCCATTGGATCTTTAATGTCTACCTGTATTGGTGTAACATTTCAGCCAATAGACAGAAGGTCCTGCAGAAGTGCTCCCCCAGCATTGCACTGGAGCTCGGCACCCGTCACTCAGGGTAGAAAGATACAAACAATAGATCAGTTCTCACTGTGTCTGTTGAAAGTCATAATAATTACTTCTGTACTTCACAAGGTTTATTGCATTTGTAAAATGATTAGATTAAGAAAATCACATATTGATTAACATAAAAAACACATTAATTGTCAAAACAATTGAGTTGGGAAATGCAATTGTACCACTAAAATAATAGCAGCTTGCTGCCATTTTATTGCACATCTCAAACAGAGAGGATCTTCCCCTCTAGTTATAACTCAAATAGTACTGTCTCATTAACACCATTCTGTAAGGATTCTCTTTGTGTTTTTTTACTCTAATTAAAAACCCAGGAAGACAGCAATTTCAAAAGAAAAAGGACATTAGGAAGCCACTCAGGTTCTAACTGCATTTTGTGGCTTCAATGTAGCACCGGGGTGAAACATGTGATATGTGGATCACGCATCGCTCACAATTCTGCCTAAATCAGAACTTAATTATTGATTTAAAAAAACGCAAAATACTGCAGATGATGGAAATTTGAAACAAAGACAGAAATCGCTGGGAACACTCAGCAGGTCAGGCGGCATCTATGTGGAACGTGAGTCAACGTTTCGGGTCCATGACCCTTCGTCAGAACTAATTATTGATACTCTTTACTTCTGCACTCAATGCAGGTATGTGTTTCCACCCATAAACACATCTGCAAATTCCTACCATGGGTGGACATCATGCATTTTGGATTATCAGAAAGATTATCCCCCTCTCTCATTTGTGTGACTCAGATTCCTCATTAAAATGATCCTCTTAAGAAATGGCACAATTTAAACCCTTGATTTATTCAGCACAATGAATTCAAAAATAATACAATTAATCATCACAAAAGGAATGGTGTGCCTGTGCTGGCTCACTGTAAGAAGATTCACAGTACAGTGCAGGGGCAGAACTGCATGATCAAGGTATCGTCCTTCATATGAAATGTTAAATCAAGATCCCATCTGGGAATTCAGATGATTATCAAAGACCCCCGGGCACTCTGAAAACTGAGTTTCTCCAGGTGTGAAATTCACTCCAGACAAAACATTGGTTGTTCACACACATGGCGGTCTGTGGGACATTGCTGCACATTAATTGGTTTTGTCTTTCCTCCCCCACATCATAATCAAGCCATGGCCCGCTCTGCCTTCCCTCACCTCCGTAATATTACCAAACTCCACCCCTACCTCAATGCTCAGGCCACTGAAACTCTCATTCATGTCTTCATCACGTCCAGGCTCAGTTATGCTAACATCGATTATGCTTGTTGGCCTTCCCATTTCCTCCCTCCATAGGCTGCAGATCATCCAGAACTCTGCAGCTCCCCCTGTCTTGCCCACATCCCTAGCCTTCATCAAGTCCCACCTCAAGACCCTCCTCTTTGCCATTCCCATTGGTCACCCCAAATATCCTTGTTTCCCTCCACCCTCCCCGATCCCGACCTCAGCTTGGGTCTAAAACACTGACTGTCCTGTGCCTTGGGACATCCTCCCGACATGAAACGTGTTATACAAGCGTAATTTTGGTGGTGTTGTTCTGCGTTTGACAAATGCACAGTTATTTCAATTTACGGAAAATTCTGTGAAGCTCTTTTAGATGTTTTTATTTGATAAGATGCGTATCAAATGAAATGATTGTTATGAACTGTTTACTCCCACTCCCCTGCCATTTCCAAATAATCATTTGAGTTTTGACATTTGTCAAATTCCCTTTTAAAAGCTGCAAATCCCTCTTACAAAGTGTGGAAAGATTAATTTGCTACATTACTGTGCTGTCATCTCTAGCCCAGTGGAACAAGCCACCTATATGGCCTTGTGACTGTAGCAAACTACAGTAGACAGAGTTCTTCCTCCTCTTCCCACATTAGATTAGCACCCTCATCCAAGAGGTAAAGAGCCATAATGACTGGCACTAATTTACACTGCACAAATGTAGCAATTTGACCTGTGACTGTTTTGTGAATTCTGGTCTTGATGAGTGTTGGCACTGAAGCCATCTGTACCTTCTTGCCTGCTGCTCACCAGGCTGTTCTTTGACCTTGTTCTAAGCCTAATGGAAATATGATGGTTGTTACATCTGTTAATAATTTGAACTGAAAGAAGTTGTTTTTATGTTTGAAAATGTAGATAATAACAATATTCCTTGCATTTGATCTTTCACTGTTCATGTCAGAGACACCTCAAAAACACAGGATTCACTATGAAGTGCTGTGATTTTTGTGGATGAACACAGCAGCCAATTTGCCCACAGGAAATATCTGACAACATATCAAATGCGAGGATTATTATTATTA
This sequence comes from Hydrolagus colliei, assembly GCA_035084275.1. NCBI lineage: Eukaryota > Metazoa > Chordata > Chondrichthyes > Chimaeriformes > Chimaeridae > Hydrolagus > Hydrolagus colliei. Next base: position 32,318,569 of record CM068742.1, read on the forward strand.
AAACAGTCATAAATTCAATTACCAATTTTATTTGAGAGATTATTCCCCAGGACTGCGAAAGGAACTCCTATCCCTTTTTGAATAGCGCAATGGGATCTATGATGTTCTTTCCGACAGAAGCTCATTTTAATGTCTCGTGTGAAGGATGGCACTCCAACAGTGAGGGGGTGCACTGCACTGGAGTGTCAGCCTGCACTCGAGTCCAGTTTCAACATGGGGCTTGAACCCACAATCTTCTGATTCAGAGGAAAGTGTGCTACTGACGTATGCCGTATGATTCCAATAACATTAATCATAATCTATTTATCATTTGATTCTTGTGCTGCCTATAAAAATACAAATTCCAGGAAGATTTTACACAAATATAGCTCAGCATCAGCTAAGGGCATAGATCATTAATATTATGATTGATGAGCTGCTACATCTCTCCCCAAGTTTTGGTTGCAGGGAGCTAGGAGTAATAATAATAATAATTAGTCCTTACATTTGGTAGAGAGAAGCACTTTTAATGTCAAGAGGATTCACAGGATATACTGTAAAAGGCAGTGACTGTGTTTTGTGAGAGAAGAAAAATTATTTGTGAAAAAGAATAGAGATTGCATAGAATCGTGCAAGTTTGCAACACAAAAGGAAGACATTTAGCCCATGTGCCCTCTGATTTGGTCCTACACTACTGCAATTTTCTCATACCTTTAATGTTGTGTAATTTTGTTGCCATTGTTGCTTTTCAAATATTTGTTTAACGCTCTCTTAAGATAAGAGTGCACAGGTTCAGGGTGGCAAAGAGAAATTTCAGGAAGAACCAGGAAGTATTTATTTATAGAACAGGTTATTAATAATTATTATTACATTTGATAATAGTGCCTTATAATGTCATTGAACATCTCAAAGCATTTCACAGGATTAACTGTAAAGTACAATGACTGTACAGTTGTAGACAAATTTGTAGGTTACCAGAAGGTCAAGGCTAGGATAGTCATTCAAGAAACAACTTGATGCCGTGAAGGCAGGACAGAAAAGTGTGTATTCTGGAAGATTGAGATCAAATGGTTCAAGGGCCTTTGCCATTGAAACCAATCTTGTGATCTTGTAAGAAGCTATAATGGCTTCTGCTACAATTTCCATTGTTGCTGGATCTCCGCTTTAAATTAGTAATTGTGTTTGGTAATGTCCTGCAATTATAATCGATACAATCATATTGTCTCAGCTGCTTGTGGTAACTTACTTCTGAGGCCTGAAATGAAACCTAGTTTTGGCTTCTAAGACCATTTTGTTTTAAAATTTAAGATGGCACAAAATGGGGGAAAATTCAATATAGCCTTAAGTTGAAACCTTCTATTTAAGAACCATGGAACAGCTGGTCGCAAAATAAGATTGGATTGAAACATTTTCCACTATCCTGCCAGATTTTAAACTTTACGACAAAATAGTCTCAGGAGCTAAGACTAGTTGGAACTCCAGGACTCGCTTGTGAAAAATACTGTGGATCTTTTACCCAAGCTGAATCGAGTTGATTACTGTACAAGCATTCTGGTGCCTTCTTTCAATGGGAAGAAAGAAATGATCCCAAAGTGGGATATTTACCAGACGCATTGTTGGTTATTTATTCCCTGAAGTCACAGTGATGCAGAGCAGTCAGCTTGTGACTAATGAAGTGTCGGGCCCCTTCAAACATGACAAATATCACCCAAAAATGTTATTCATGTCATGGTGATGGCACGCTTTGCTGCACTGGATTAAACACAATGTTAAATGGCCTTCAACTGAAGCACAAGCATGCTGCAAATTGATTAATGGTTTCATTAAAGTGAAAATGGCCAGGTTATCTGCTGGGATAACATTTACAAAGAGCCCGGTTTTATTTCATTGGCATAATGGGATTTTGTATGCAATTTAATTTAGATGTGAGAGAACTGATGACTTGACAGGCCACTGGTCGTCCAGACTGCTGTGACTCAATAACAAATGAAACTAATAAGAAATGTTGGTAGAAAGAGCAACAAAGAAGAAAGACAGGTCTGAAAGACGGATTGTATTTATTCAGGATTCGGGACTGGCAGAGAGGAGTTTAGAAAATACAAATGAGAAATGAAATGATCCCCTAATGTCATTTATATAAAACAAATTATGGCAGAGTAGGAGAATGCACACATATGTTTTTGTATGCGGGTGAATAAAATTGTTTGTATTCCGTGTGCAAACTGCAAATCGATAAGGAACAGAAATGTAACAATTCAAAGGATATAATAATAATTTAAAAGTTTTTTTTGGCTTTTCACTGCTACCTTATTACTGCAGAATATGCGTTGTTATTTTGCAATGGTGAAATAAGCAATGATATTTACTATTCTATTTACTGTATTGATACGTCATGTGCCAAACCTGAAAACTAAATAAAGAATTGACTGTCGAATCTGAATCGCTGAGGTGTGTGGGAGATAGCTCCTCCCCTCCCCAGTCCAAAGCCAAATTCCTAAATTAGTTGCAATGTTGGGATTTCAATATTGAGGAAATTTCTGGTTTACTCATGGAACTTGAGGGGGTACAGAAGTGTGGGACTAGGGGTTTGCCTCCTCAGTGGTGAGTGATTGCAGGCAACCAATCATGTTTGTTAAGCAGAGAATCCCTTTGTAAAAAAAATCAGGCAGCTGAAACAAAGGTAAGAGGAACAGTGATAATAAAGATCTGGAAAAACCAGAGAAGTTTTCCTCCAAATACGCAGTCAATTCATTTTACAGTATATTCTGTGAAACACTTTGAGATGTTGATAAGTTGTGAAAAGCACTATATCAAATGCAAGGATTATTATTATTACCTAAAAGGCCATTTGTTTTTGGGACACTGCTGTGCACAATTGGCTGCTGCATTTTGCCCAGAAATATACAGTCAATTCAGTTTGCAGTTTATTCTGGGAAGTGCCTTGAGACATCTAGAAGACGTGAAAAGCACTATATCAAATGCAAGAATTAGTATTAAGATCCTCAAGCCTGTTACAATAATAAATAACAACAACAACAAAATTACATTAATAGAGTGCTTTCCTGTTGGGAGGACTTCCCAAGGTGCTGAACAGTCGGGGATCAGGACCTAAGCATGGTTGGCTAGGGGTGTGATGAGGGAGGGCAGAGAAGTAGGAAGGTGGCTGAAGGCACAGTCAAAGCAGAGAGTCTTAAGTCAGGTCTTGAAAGAGGCAAGGGAGAGAGCAAGGCGAAGGGATTGTGTGATGGAGTTCCAAAGTGTATGGCAGAAAGGCTGAAAACCCGGCCACTGATGGTGGGGGTCAGTTGGGTGGGAAACATGGAGCAGGCTGGAACCTGCTGAATAGAGGGAGCGGACAGGTTGATAGGGGGTCAGCAGGTCAGAGAGGTAGGAGAGTGCAAGGCCATTGAGGCTGAAAGTGAGGACGAAGATTTTGAATTCTATCCTCTGAGGGATAAAGCTGGGCGAGGGTGGGGTGATGCGGTCACAGAGCCTGCTGCAGGAGAGGATACAAGTTGTATAGTTCTGGATGATCTGCAGCTTGTGGAGGGAAGAATGGGGAGGCCAACAAGGGTGGAGTTTCCATTTCAAATGAATAATCCTTGCATTTGTCTTTGTGCCTTACGACGTCTTCGAGATGTCTTAAAGTGTTTCAGTAAGATAATGGCTGATCTCCTCAACTCCAATTACTCTCTCTTGCCTCGTATCCCATGATACCCTTACCCACCAAATATCTATCCACCTCAGTCAAATTGACCCATTTTCACCGAGTCACTCCACTTCAATCCACGGTACAGTAAAATCCAGTAAAGTGTTTTGACCTGTAGTCCCAAAGGCTCTATGTCAAATGTAAGGATTATTGTTGTTAAGATAGCATTATTATTAGCAAAATACTAATAATTGAGCTCACGAAAAGCTTAAAATACCACGAGGCCTTAGCCTGCAAGACCATTTTGTCTTAAATTTACAATGATGCAGAATTATGGAAATTTCATAATCTTAGTTTAATTTTGAAGCCAGTTCCTTTTAAGAACTGCAGAAAATCACATTCCAAATTCAGACTGAATTGAACTTTCCACAATTTTATACAATGAAATTTTTTAAGAATAAAGTGTCTTAAAGGATAAGATTACGTGAAATCTTAAATTGGATCGCACCACTGGAAAGATATTGAAACAATTTCTATTTTATTTAACTGTCCTAACTGGCTTTTCTCTGATCCTGTGTTGTTGTGGATGTATTTCTTACAATTAATAGCTCTCTCTCTCTTCCTAAAGGTGTCACTGTTCGCCAGGTATATCAAGAGCACATTTTTAAGGTTGTCATTTACTTGTTCTAAACATTCCAAATGAGCCTGGGAGAAAAGTGCAAAAATATATAAATAATCTTTACCAGCAAGTAGATGGCTTTGGGAATGTGCTGTCTGGTGGTGTGAATGATTAAAACTCATTAACAAGAAATGAAAGAGATTAATGTGGGGTCTGACTTCACGGCCTCAGAGGGAATGGTTCTTCTAAATGAACATCTCTGATGACATTGGCTAGTGAAAGCTTCGATTCTCCAATTGATGATGTGAAAATATAATTCAGAGCCACTGGAAGATAGTCGACTTCAAATCATCATCCTCACCTTCAAATCACTTCATGGTCTTTTCTTTCCACTTCCTCTGCTTTCACCCATATTCTCCCACTTGTACTGTTCTCTCCATTAAAATGCTATGTCATACTGTTCTATGTGAAGGGTGCTATATAACTGCAAGTTGTTGTTGTTCTAGTTCTGGTCTGCTACTTGTCTACTGCTTCTAATTTACCAGCACATTGAATGTGTCAAACAAGGACAACATTCCTTTGATTTCCACCCTGCCCCGCCCCTCACCAAAGCCAACCTCAATGGTATCTGTGACGCCATGTCCTCAGGATTTGGATTTCTTTGTCTTAGTTACTGCTAGTTAGCGGAACACTAGCTTTTTACTAACAACAACAACTTGCATTATATATCTCTTTTACAAAGGGTAATTTCTCAATTTCTCAAAGTGTTTTTGTTGTTAATATTATTGCTTTTGTTGTTTATTATTGTTGTTTGATTCCCCCCACCCCTGCCCCCATCTTCTTCTTCCCTCACTCCCTTTCCCCACTTTCTCTCCTCCCTTTTCTCCTCCCTCTTCCCTCTTCCTGATCTTGCCCCCACCCATCTTTCCCTCCCTCTCTTCCTTACCCCCCTTTCTCCCCCCTCTTCCTCCCTAACCCTAACCCATCCCACCTTTCCCTCCCTCTCCCCCCTTACCCTCTTTTCCCCCTTTCTCCCCTGGCCCCATTTTTGCGATTGTTTGTGGGGACACTGCTGTGCGCAATTTGGCTGCCGCGTTTCGCCCACAAGTATACAGTCGACTTTCCTGCTTTTCTTCCCCCTGCCTCGACCCCTCCCCTTTTGCTTCTTTACCCCCTTTTGCCCCTAGTCCCACTTCCATGACTGATTGTGGGACACTGCTGTGCGCAATTTGGCTGCCACGTTTCGCCCACTAATATACAGTTACTTTTCCTACTATTCTTCATCCTGCCCTGATCCTTCCCACCCTGCTCTTGTCCTACCTGACTGTACAGCGCCTTGGGACGTCCTCTCGACGTGAAAGGCGCTATATAAATGTAAGTTTTGTTTGTTTGTTTGTTTGACAAAGATGGAAGAGTGGAAGCTTGGGGAAGATAGTAAACATGGGACAGTGGGAGGAGGTTAGCTGAAGGTGAAGTCAAAGTGGTGGATTATTGAAAGCATTTCCAAACGGTGGGAATGTGTAATGGAGGGGTTTAAGGAGGAAGTTCCAAGCGAGCAGGATATAGTGGCTCAACAAAAACAATAGATTATTCAGTGTCTCACCAACTAGCAGACAAAACTCAAGTGTTTGAAACTGTTTCAATTGAGCATGTCCCAATGGTATACTGGATGAAGCCACCACTTACTGACTGGGGGCACTTTGGTTCAAATCCTGGTTTGTGCTGTGTTTGCTGATATCAACCGGAGCTGAGTGAGGAGGCTGGCCTTCCAGCGTTATGGAGGAGAAAATCAGGAAGGCTCTCCTTCAGTACCACCTGCTGAGTACAGCTGGATAGAATAATAATATTATAATAATCCCCGCATTTGATTTAGTGCTTTTCACGTCTTCTAGTCATCTCAAAGCGCTTCACAGAATATACTTTTTAAAGTAAATTGACTGTATATTTGTGGACGAATCGCAGCAGCCAATTGTGCACAGCAGTGTCCCACAAACAGTCGTGGATTGAAAATGACCAATTTATTATTGTTTTTTGAGGAAAATGCAAGTTGTTGTTCAGTACAATGTTCTTCATAGCTATTTAAATACAACATCTCCAAATCTCAGATATTCTTTGAATGTTAAAGGGTGAGATTTCTGACAATCATTCATAGATTGTAATAATAGAAATTATTATTAGAAAGAGGTCAGGCTCAGCTGTAATAGCCTCCATTGTTGAAAGTTCGCCAACACTCAATGCCAAGGCTGACACATGAACAATGAGTACTTGGGTGGGTACTGGAAGCCAATGGCTTTCTGTGGAACGAATCTCCAACAAGAAGAGGCTGGGGACGAGGGAAAGAAAATTAGAAAATGAATTGAGGCACTAAAATGTTTGAAAAAAATAAGAGAAGGTAATGGGGATGAGATACATTCAGTTATATTCAATATGATGAATCTCAAATCTATCACTCCATTGAATCCAATATTGCTTGTACCGTAGATTGGGATGATAGACCAAATATTATCTGGACAACGCTAACCGTATACTCGATAAGTAATTAAATAATGGATAATCTCGATGGGAATTGACAGGACAGAAGGAAGTAACAGGTTGCAATCTAATCGAAGGGTTTAGATAGGGTCAACAAACATGAGAGAATGGTTAGAGTAGTTTGTAACCAATACCTGAGCTCAGAACTGTTAGATGGGTTGAAGTGTTTTTCCCATGTGGCTCCTGTCAGTGTTTTTCTTTCCTATGTGGGACATGGTATCAGTGAAAGGTGACAAGTATATGCTAGGTGTTTCTTCAGAGTCATACCGAGAAGCTCCTTTACATCACTTAACACATTAACATAAATCAGAAATCTCAGCACTCCCCTGGAATAGAGAATGGGTAAATAGCCTAAACAATCTGAAACAGAGAACGGGAAGGCAGGGAGTCAGGAAATTACACCAAACAAAGCTGAGAAAATGAATGAAAAAATGTTGCAAATATTTGGTGAGCAACCAGAATCCACATAGAGAAATAACATTAAGCAGCTGCTGTTCAACTGTGTAGCAGAACTCCTACTGTTTACTGATATGTTAAGGCATTGGCAAAGGTGTCTTGCTAAAATTGTTAATTCACACCCAAGAAATAAAGTGGTGAAACTGTATCATTTTGTAACAGATACGATGTGATAGGATCTGTTCAGAAATAGTTGATAATCGTCCTCTAGAGTGAACAGTCCCAAATTGAGCGTAGTAGTTTAAGTACTCTGAGACTCTACCCTGCTTGGAGAGGGCTAAATAAATTCAAATTGTTGTTGTCGTTTGGTTTTAAACTTCTTTTATAAAATTGTTTGTTCGCCACCTGGAACCTCCTGTCAGTGCTAATGGGACATTAAATTAACAAAACTAATACAGTACTTGCATTTGATCCAGCGACTTTCGCATTGGGAGAATATTTCAAAGCGTCTTACAGGATTTGTTGTGCAGTACAATGACTGTATTTTGTAGGTGAATGTGCCAGTTAATTTGCATACAGCAATGTGCTCTGAGACTCTACCTGTTTTTTTTTTTGGGGTGGGGCGCTATTATAAGTGCAAGTTGTTGTGTAGCAATGTTCCACAAACAGAATGATCAATTTTATCTCTTGTTGGGCAGGACACCAGGAGAAAATCTATCATTTCATATCAGATTAATGTGATGGTTATAAAACATTACATTGTTAACCCAATATTTCTTTCTTAATAGAAGCAATCAATGAATAATTTTGTCAGGCATTCTAACCATTACATGAAAATGGCACACACTTATAAGTTTGTACCCACAACCTATTGAGATGCCAACTGGAGACCAATGAAGTTGAGAGAGAGTAGCTGTATGCCACTCACACACTGCAGCATTAGCAAACTGTATGGGAAAGGTTTGCTTTATCTTGGGGTGCTATATTTTGGACAGACATTTTATCTGATGTCTGCTTTACTCTATTTGTGTGACATTTCAGAGTCCCAGACTTTGAAAAATACTTAAATGCAGCCTTGATTTCGAAGCCAGCATTTCTACAAGTAGCTTTTAAGCCCGACAGAAAAACGGTTTGAAAAAGTAAATTCAACAATTTGCCGCACTCTGAAATGCTATGTAAATAGTGTAAATCTAGATCCAGGTGAACTTTCTCTCTCCCCCAATTGCATGAGGTTAATTAAATACTATTATTCTCCAGTGTTTTTTGTAATAGATCCTCAGTGTTGTCCTCAGTAACTGGTGTGATGCAGCATACAAATTAAACCTACAAGACCTTGACCCCGGGCCAATCCAGCCATCAGGGTTTTTCATCCCTGTCACTTCATCTTTGTAACTTTAAAGTTAAAATGGAACTTTAAATAAAATTGAAGTGATGCATCTCAGCATGTCCTTTGTGTAAATGATTTCAGTGCGAGCTGCTGGTGTGCTACATAACTAGTGGTCCGACACTGATGTGTGTATTTATGCGATTGGGTCACTTACCATTGGAAACACAGGATGCTCAGTGGGGAAGCGGAATGAATGTAAGGAGCGAGGAAGCCCTGATAAACGAAAACGACGGTCATAAGTTCCCCACTGAGAATTCTGTTTATAAAAAATATGCTTCACATAATAACATAACAGTGTGTGTCCTGGCTGTAATAGCGGCAATATACTCAAACACTTTACTTGCAGTTGTATTCCTCAGGGGGAGTTCCCGGTACCAGCTATTCAACTGGTGACATTACAGTTCAGAAGACTCAAAAATGTTTCTCCAAACTTGACGCGTTGCTCTATTCTCAATCCCCTACTGCTTTTACATTGTCTTCCGACTCCCGGAGGGCATTTGTAGTGACTGATGTTCCACACACGTGCCAATGTCTTGCTGTCATCACCCAGCTAATTATGGTATTATTATATTAATCCTTGCATTGGATTCAGAGCCCATAGCATCAAAACACCTCAAATTGCTTCATATTGTTTGCTGTTAAATAAGACAGTCAATTTGCACGCAGAACAGTGCCACAAACAGTTAGGTACCAAAATGACTAATTTAGCTGAAAAATTTGTAACCTCAAGCACCAGGAGAAACTCCCTTCTCTTATCAGATATTATATCATCCTCCTGTGGTTATACAAGTGTAATTTTGTTGTTGTTATGGGATCTTTATCATCTTGAACAGGCAGCCAGGATGTGGGTTTAGTGTGTTGGCATGAAGCGTTCTCCCAGTACTGCACTGTAGTGTCAACCAGTACTGAAATGAAGTTCAACTTTCACTCCTATATGAAATGCAATCAGAATCCTTTTCATGATCTTTGTGACCTGAATAATATAAAAATACCGGTGAATATCTCTTTTCTGAAATCAGCTTTTCTTCATCGTTGAATTTTCAGGATAGTAGACAAACTATCTTACCAAGTACCAGGAATAAAGTGAAAGCAAATGGGATTCAGGAGTAATGTAGAAGTAATATTTGTGATAATTAATTGAACATGAAACACAATAGTATCTGTCTCAATGTTGGATTGCTTCATTTTTCAACAAAAAATAAAACTAATGAAAAGCAAAATTAGGTCAAAAAAATTAAACTATGCAACTTTTAAATTTCTCTGGTATTTACATCCAACTTTTTGTCCCATGTGCCACAATGTCCCACAAACAGTCGTGGATTGAAGGGACCAATTTTATTATTGTGTTTTTTTTCTTGAGGGGTTATTATCACATGTGGGGAGTAAGGAAACCAAGATTTTGTCCTGCTGGGAATCAAACCCAGTTTCATAGAATCATAGAATTATACGGCACAAAGGGAGGCCATTCGGCCCATCTAGTCTGTGCCGGCTCTTTGAACAGAGCAACTCAATCCCACTGCCCAGCTTTCTTCCCATAACTTAACAGACCTGCTCTTCCTAAATAAAGATCTAGTTCCCTGTTAAAAGATGTTATGGAATCTGCCTCCACCACCTTTTCAGGTAATGCATTCCAGATTCGAACAACCCGCTGAGTGAAAAAAATTCTCCTCAGCTCCCCTCTGCTTCGTTTTTAAACTATTTTAAATCTGTGACCACGAGTCACTGATTCGCCCACCAGTGGAAACAGTCTTTCCCTATTCACCCTGTGAATAATCTTATAAACCTCTATTAGGTCTCCTCTCAATCTTCTTTGTTCTAGAGAGAATAAGCCTAGCCTATTTAGCCTTTCCTTGTAGCTGAAGTCCCTCATTCCTGGTACCATCCTAGTAAATCTCCTCTGCACCCTTTCCAATGCCTTAATATCTTTCCTAAAGTGTGGTGACCAGAATTGTACACAGTACTCCAGCTGAGGCCCACCCAACCAAAGTCTTACAGAGGTTAATCAGCACTTCCTGACTTTTGTATTCTATACCCCTATTTATAAAGCCTAGTATCCCATATGCCTACTTAACGGCCTTGTCTACCTATCCTGCCACTTTCAAAGAGTCACTAACACAAATCCCCAGGTCTCTCTGTTCCTTCACACTCTTTAAAATTGTAGTATCTAGCCTATATTGCCTCCCCTCATTTCTTCTCCAGTGTATCACCTCACACTTCTCTGTATTAAACTTCATCTGCCATGTGGCTGCCCACTTTACCATTTTATCTATATCCTCTTGCAGATGGCTACTATCCTCCTCACTATTTACTATTTTCCCTAACTTAGTATCATCTGCAAATTTAGAAACAGTACTCCCTAAAGCCAAATCAAAATCATTAATGTATATTAAAAAGAGCAGTGGTCCCAAAACTGATCCCAGGGGAACGCCACTGCACACTTCCCTCCAGTCTGAAAAGCAGCCTCTCACCACAACTCTCTGCTTCCTGTCTCGCAGCCAGTCGTGGATCCATGCTACCACTGTCCCTTTAACGTTGTGGACCTCTATTTTCCTAATACGCCTCTCATGCGGCACTTTGTCAAATTCCTTTTGAAAGTCCTTGTAAATTATATCAACTGCACTGCCCTCGTCCACCCATTCTGTTACATCGTTGAAAAATTATATCAGATTTGTAAGGCAAGATTTGCCTTTAACAAATCTATGCTGGCTGTCCTTTATCAGCATATATTTTTCTAAGTGAAGATCTATCTTGTTCCTGATTATAGACTCTAGAAGTTTGCCCACTACTGACGTTAGACTTACTGGCCTGTAGTTCCCAGGTTTGTCCTTCTGCCCCTTTTTGTACAGAGGAGTAACATTAGCAACCCTTCAGTCCTCTGGTACCATCCCTGTGTACAAGGAAGATTGAAAGATTGTGGCCAGAGTCTCTGCTATTTGCTCCCGTACTTCTCTTAGTAACCTAGGATGCATCCCATTCGGACCGGGCAACCTATCTACCTTGAGCGCCGTCAACCTTTTTAGTACTTTGTGGCGATTGCTTGTGGCGATTGCTCTCACTGCTGATCTACAGAACTCCATTGTGTAAGACAGTTAGTTGTAGGTGGGACTTGTTAGTTCCAAGTTTCCAGAACTGCGCTCATAAGAATCTTCTTAAACTGTAATTTCCATGTATGCCCCCAGTTGGAGTGTGGGTGTGAAAATTTGATGAAACCCTTTGATATGCCTATGCTTTGCATCAGAAGTGTGTGTTGTTGTTCATGTTTGCTGTTTTAGCTTTGAGAGATGTGGGGCAGTTTTGGGGACAGATTAATTTTGCCTTGTGTGCTGATGCCTTTCTTCATAATCGGATCTTGCATGCAGCCTAGGGATGTAATACTGTACATCTTTTATTTGGTTTGCTGAAAGTCTGTTTTAGCCAGAGGGACAAAGATAATCACTTGTACTCTCTTGAAAGGTTCCCCATTGAGTGATTTGTTGGGCAAAGGCAAGTTAGTCCAATGGCATTTTAAACACGAGTACAGCCATGTTGGATATTTTGGGTTTCTGGCTAGTTAATGATGGAATTCAGAGAATCTTTTGCTTAAATCCAACAAAATTCCATTGGTATTTTTACATGTTAAAAATTGACCATTGAAGTACATCACTGCTTTCTCAGCCAAAATAATAAAAAAATCATCTTTTTGTAGCCATAATGATGTTTGCCAAAAATATATACTCCCTGCAGTGTCCTCTCCATTCATATCTACCCATACACCAATGAGTTGAAACTGCCTTCATAGTTCAGCGAGTTAAGGGAGACTTGGGCTTTATTGTATGGATTGGATGGAAAAAGAAGCCACTCCAACAACAGATCCCAACTTTCAGAGAACTGCTGCACTTTAAATGTGTTGGACCACAGTGATAGTCACACTGATTGTCATAAGCCATTGTAAAATGCTTTCGGTCATTTATTGATGAATGTTTATATCTGTCTATTTGTGAAATATTTTCACTTGATACATTTTGTGGTGGCCATGAGACTGCACAATGGTTTTACAATGCAACACAATTGACATTTACAAAGCGCATTTCACATCCACAGGGTATCCAATTTTTCATCTTGTTTCTACAAATTACTGGGATTTAATCAACTGAAACACCTAAGCGCCAATGAACTAAAAAACATTAACTCTACAACTACAAATTTATATTCGCCTTTCACATTCCAGAACATCCCAAGGCACTGGAAAGTCAAAGGTTTGCACCCGAGCTGGGGGTTGGATTCAGGAGGGAGCTGTGGATGTGGGAAGATGACTGAAGAGAAAGATTATAAAATGAACCTTGACAGAGGCAAGCAAAGTGGCAAATTGAAGGGGCTCCGTGACGGAGTTTCAGAGGGTGGAGACAGAAAGCCCAACCACCGATAGTGGGGCTAGCAGGACAGCAGATATAGAGCAGGTCAGTGCCCATTGAGTGGAAGGAGTGGGCAGGTTGTTAAAAGTTTTTATAAAAGTCACAGGGGTAACGTTGGGTAAGATGGTGGAGGACTTTAAATTGACGAGTATCTTAAAACTCGATTTGCCAGCTCTACCAGATTTATATACTGTACCAGATTTTAATTCTACAGAATTTTAGATATTTCACGGGAGTAACACAACATTTTGTAAATTGTTGAATTCACAAAACACTTAATATCAATCCACAGTATTATGTAACCTATAACTTACTTTAACATCACATATAAATCAATAAAATCTTTCTCGTGATAGCTTAATGACATAAAATCAACATCCCACTATCAGCTACATGCAAAGGCCACTTAACAGTACAAATGATTAGCTCAAATATACTTCATTGGGTTTGAAAAAAGTGTTGTGGAGTCCTGTAGTTCAGTGGTTAGAGCACTTGCCTTACAAATGAAAGATCTGGGTTTGATTCCAATCAGGGCAAAACCTTGGGCAAGTTTCCTTACTCCACATGCCTGATAAGAAACCATCACAAAAAACAATAAAAATTGGCCATTTCAATCCATAACTGTTTGTGGGACACTGCTGTGTGTAACTGGCTGCTGCGTTTTGCCTACAAATATACAGTCAATTCACTCTAAAGTAACAACAACACAAAATACTGCAGATGCTGGAAATCTGTAACAAAAACAGAAGTCGCTGGGAATACTCAGCAGGTCAGGCAGCATCTATGGAGAAGGGAAAGTGAGTCAACATTTCGGGTCCACGAGGTCCAGTTCTGAAGAAGGGCTGCCAATTGCGCACCGCAGTGTGAAGAAAAAATCATTACCCCCGGAAAGCGATTTGCCAATCGACTAACAATCGGGTTTCTACTCACTGCTAGGTAAACAGAAGCATGTGGAGTAAGGAACCTTGTCTAAGATTTCTCCCCACTGGGAATCAAACCTGGGTCTCTTGCTTGTGAGACAAGTGGCCTAACCACTGAGCGATAGGACTCGATCACACACCTGTGTACCAGGCATCTTCTGAAGGTTAGAGTGCTGCAACTACAAAACTGAAGAATAATTTAGATGATTTTGCCAACAGCTGCATTTGTATTTCAGTTTTCATAATCTTGTAACGGGCAGATTTATTTACTATTTCAACCTATTGTTTACATTGCCTAGTCTGCTTTCCCAAGATCTTCACCTATTTCAATTATTTCGAATAGGATTGTCACCAATAAAAATAATAATCCTTGCATTTGATACAGTGCCTCATCACATCTTCGAGACGTCTCACAGAATACACTGTAAAGTAAATTGACTCCATATCTTGTGGGCGAAATGGACTAATAGGATGGTCAGTTACAATAGGACGTCCTTGGGACGTCCTCCCGACGTGAAAGGCGCTCTAAAAATGTAATTTTTTTTTTGTTGTTGTGTGTCACAAATCACATGTCTTAGACGTAATGCACAATAATATGTGGAAAACAGATCTTGGGACGTCCTCCTGACGTGAAAGGTGCTATATACTGTAATTTTTAAGTGTGTTGTTTTGTTGTTGATCATTTTTTTGCCTCCACTCCTCTGCACCCCCCTACCTCTCTGACCTCCTCTCTCCTCAAATCAGCACCCATTGCCTTCGCTCCCCACTGGGTCTGGCCTCCTCCATGTCCCCTGAATCCTCCGCTCCACCCTCGGTGGCCGTACCTTCAGTCACTAAGGCCCGAGGCTCTGGAATTCCCTTCCTCACTACCTTTGCCTCGCCCGATCTTTTCTCAGTTTCAGGTCCCAGCTGAAGACCTTTCTCTTCGACCGTGCCTTTGGTCACCTTTCTACCCCTGCCTCTGGCTCGGTCCCGGAATCCGCTATTGTGAAGCGCTCTGAGACGCTGTCCAGCGTGGAGGGCGCTATATAAATTGAGGCTGTTGTTGTTGTTATAATAATAATAATAATCCTTGCATTCGATATAGCGCTTTCCACATCTTATCAACGTCCCAAAGCGCTTCACAGAATATACTGTAAAGTTAATTGATTGTATATATTTGTGGGCAAATCGCGGCAGCCAATTGTGCACAGTGGTGTCCTACACACAGTCGTGGTTTGAAATGACTAATTTTATTACTGTGTTTTTTTTGGAGGGATTATTATTAGGCGTGTGGAGTAAAGAAACTCGCCCAAGGTTTCGCCCTGACCTGCCTGGATTCGAACACAGGTCTCCCCAGCTTGGTCTTGGTCTCCCCAGCTTGCAAGACAAGTGCTCTAACCACTGAGCCACTTGTAGCAAAGAATCGCAGTTTATACTGGGCTGGCCGTTTGTGATTCCAATGCATGATTTCAGACAGAAATGCACATGATACCACCCTGTATGATACCAATGCATACTCCTTGGGTGACAAACAGTGTAATCAGTATTCCAAATAGGAATCCTGTGCTGTGCTTCCCAGCATATTTGCAAACATTTAGGGATTTCTGGATTGGCAATGAGCTGTTTTATTACAACTAAAACATAACATTTCTTTTGCAAACTGAGTTACAACCAGCATTTTAAATCTATTTTTACAAATGTCTCAAATGAAACTCTGCTGCTTGTAATTCACTAGGTTTAAAAGGAATGAGGTTTAAGATCTTGGGCAAGTTTCCTTACTCCATACACTTGATAAAAATCCCTCAAAAAAGAAATTGGTCATTTCAATCCATGACGGTTTGTGGGACACTGCTCTGTGCAAAATGGCTGCCATGTTTCACCCACAAATATAGTAAATTCACTTTACAGTACTGTATATTCTGTGAAGCTTTGAGACATCTAGAAGACATGAAAAACGATATATCAAATTCAAGGATGATTATTATTATTATTAAGTGAATGGTTATGGGTTTGTTGGTCAGGACACCAGGAGAACAGTACGAGAGGTACTTCAATATTCCCTCTAGTCTTTGCTTGTAAATCTATTGTGCCTTAAAATTTAAGATTAAATTAAATTTATAGAATTATAAAAGAGCGTAAATCTGGTCTTTAAAAAATAATTCCTGCTACCAAATTGCATTTTAAGGCAAACTGATATTACAGGCTGAAAGGCAGTAGGATTTTTCTGAGGACCTCACACACTGAATCCCTCTGCTTCCTATTTCCTTTGCAAAATTCAGACCCATTTTTTGAATATTTGATGCCTCAGGCGACTCAAAAGTACTTATCAATATCTTCTCTATCAACAAAAACATAAATATATCTCCCTCCGTGAAGTGCAGGTTTTTCCCCTCTTTTGAGACTGTCTTCTGTAAATCCACTGTTAAAAAGCATGGGCAGGAGATTAAGCATGCAGAGCACTCATCTGAGGAATGCTGGACTTTGCCCGTTGTAATTGGTGACACTCCTATTATAGCTGTTGACAATCCTATTATAAAATCTCCCAGAAGAAACAGAGCATTCGTGTCAGCTCCACGTTCCCAGCAAAGTACATTTGCAAGTGAGCTTTTGAGCAAAATACAGCATACAAGGTATAATAAAAAGTGGATTTTTTCTTAATGAATGATTCATACTCATAGGTTACGAGTGCGCTGCAACAGGTGGAATTTGAGATTGTTCTGAATAAATACTGAGTTGCTGGAATAGGTTTACTACATACCAGGTATTCCACAGAAGCAAGCGCCATTATTCCGCTGACTTGAAACAGAGACACTGCTGAGAACATAATCTGTTCTTCATTTCCATTGCTTTGTTGCACGTTTTAATAATTCATTCTCTTATCATAAATGCTTCACCATCTATTAGCAGAGCCTTGAGATTTCATTGAACTTTCCACTGCCTTGAACTCCTTGCACCATGTGTGACTATCACATTTCACATATGTGGAGTCCTATAGCTGAGTGGTTAGAGAACTCACCTTACAAGCGTGAGACCTGTGTTCAAGACCAGGGCGAAACCTTGGGCAAGTTTCCTTACTCCACACGCCTAATAATAATCCCTCAAAAAAAAACACAATAATAAAATTCGTAATTTCAATCCATTGGCTGCCGAGTTTCACCCACAAATATACAGTATATTTTATACTTTACAGTATATTCCGTGAAACACTTTGAGACATCTAGAAGACATGGAACGCGCTATATCAAATGCAAGGATTATTATTATTATTATTATTATCTAATAGAGCTTACACTGCAACCCTGCAAATCATTGGTATCAATCTCAACTAGCAGTAGTTCTCAAAAGTACTTAGGATGAGATGTTAAAACAAGGTCCTGTTTGTTCAGGTAGACGTTGAAGATCCCATGGCAAATTTGGAAAATAGAAGTGAGTTTCTCCTTTATCTTGGCTAATCCCCCCAATACAATTCTCAAAAGCACTTTGAGACTGCTCTCGACATGAAAGGCAGTACCGTACATTAAATGCAAGAACTATTATTAATAATTAAATTGTAAAAATTATAAGACTAAATTAATTACGATATGAACACAGCTTTTTACATTCTGCATCCTATGGTTAGGGTGTGTTAAATATACACTGGCGAATGATAATTGTGCACTTAAAGTAACATCACAGCAGTTTAAGCAACTGTGGTACCTTGAACTATGCTGCAATTACCATTTGAGTGATAGAATTCTACACTTTGCCTGCTATGATTAGTTGACCAGTGGCATTAACCCCAGTGGTCATTTATTACTCGCAATAATTTATGTAATGCAGGAGTATCCAACAAATCCCAGGAGACTACCTGAAATGAGCCTCCAATTCAACAGCCCAGTCCGTTTTTCTGCTTATTCTGAACACAGAAACTAGGGGTAGATTGCTTTCCAAGGCAATCCAAACTCTTCTCTTGTTCATTTATAGGTAGGCAGTGAAAAGTAGGTCTCAGTCTTTATATAGATATCATACAAATCCATAATCAGTCAGATATAGAACATTTCAATAAAATAAAGCAATAGTTATTGGAATTCAGAGGGACTGTTTTCCACAACATACAAACACCACTGGATGAAATTACTTGGTATGAAAAATTATGAGGTTGTGCCTTTTACTGCATGTTGTATGGGATTTATTCTGGAAACAGAGTACAAAACCCACTAGTTACAAAGATCAAAGTAGTCAGTCTGTGACATCTTTTCTCCAGCAGCTTCAGTCTGTATTAGGTTTCATGAAACTGAACAGGCTGGGTTACAGGAAAACCTCAGAAGTGTTACAGTCATTAGAAGCTACCATTAAAATGAAATGTTAGACAGCACAGGCTCTAAAGAGACGAAAAGTCTCTACGGAATACATTACCTGTAAAACCCGTAATGAGAACTGAAGCTGGTGTATGGAAACACTAACCTTCAGGAACAACTGACTGCATATTTACACTGGTAAGGATTCCTATGAATAAAGATTAGAACTAGATCTGGAAATGGAAGCATTCGTTCTGTGTCATTTGCTCTGAAGAGGCTGGAATTCTTCATTCCAACACTCGCTAAGCTTTAAAATAACTCATTGTTAAGTGCTTTCATGTGGTTCAATGATATAATGCGTTTTATTGAATGCAAGTATTATTTATTCTCCTAGAAATTGGTGTCCAAATGTTCCCAAATACATACTCAGTTGCTCCAAAGAGCTCCATTATAACATTCAACACTTCAAAGTCACTTTTTGTCAAGCACTTTCATATATTGACACAATAAGGCACAATACTAAATATTATTATTATAGAAATTTACATCTCATTGCTGTCAAGTACCTCATATCTGTCTAAGTCCAATATTCAAACAAATTATTTCAAAACATAAATTTGTCCTTCCGATGAGACTTTAAACTCGGGTCCTACCTGCCTGCTCAGGTGGACATGAAAGATTTCATGCCACTATTCGAAAAAAGGGAATTTCTCCCTGTGTCCTCACCAAAATTCCCCAAATAAAATTGGTCATTTATTTCATGATTAATTGTGGGGCATTGCTGTGCGCAACCTTGGCTGCCGCATTTACATTAATGAATTGTGGGAGTAATGGAGAATAGGGGACAGGAATTGGAGCATTTTGGGGAGTGGGTGGCAGCCAAGGATAGGAGCGAGGGATTAAATTATCAGATGGCATGGAGAGGCTAAAGAAAGAAGTGCAGGAGGCTGAAAGAAAAGCAATTGTCGTTTTTGGGTTGTGGGTAAATCACTAATAGATTATCAAAAAATATTCAGGTCCTGGTCTGAAATCATGACGTCCAACTATTCTGCTGGACTTTGCTCCCTCATTGACCGTGCTCAGTAATACTTTCCCACTGTCACCCAGTCCTGCTCATTCAATGGTTCTGCTGATCCCACGCTCTCACTCTTTTGGTAGGCCTGTTGGTCTTGATATGATCATCCAATCCACTCAGCTCCCATACACTGGTCTCACAATGTTCGTCAGCATGAGGGCAATCGATACATGTCTCACAGCTGGTATCACCCAAAATCCAGACAGAGCAAACCAGACAAAAGTCATTTCCCACACAAAATACAGCCAAAAATGCACTGTACTATATATCCTGAAGTGCTTTAAGACATCTTATAGCACTTTATTGCGTCAATATCAAACATAAGGATTTACTTCAATGGAGCAAACACAATTAAGACCATTCATAAAAGAGAACCCAGATCTGAGGCCAGATAATACAGCTTAATGATTAGTTATTGAATTACCCTTTTCACTTTCATGTTGAGTACCTAGAGATGCACCCTTCTCTCTCCCAACCCCCACCCACCTCCAAAAAAAGTTCAGCTCAAAGTCAGTACAAAATGAGAGCATTGCACATAAACAGAGCAAAACTGATTACTGAGTCTAGTAAAGCTTAAGAAAGTCATCTAGGAATGCAGGACTTGAATTTCACATTCATGGAACTCTACAGAAAGATTCTGGTTAAATTTCATTGGAAGAGACCTGGAGTAACAGATGCGATCGACAGGTGCTTGATAAAACACACGTTCATTACAGCCAAATGCATATCAAGGAAGAATATGTGGCAACAGATGCTTCTGGTTTTTTCATTTTCTCCTAGCAGGATTTCTGTTAAACAGTAATTAATGAATGTGTAGTCTTTTCTAAACAGGCATTTCTTTCATCAAACACCTGTCCCTGAACATAAATGTAATTCCAATAGCAAACTCCATTGCTAAACAGTACTCATACGCCCCTAAATAACAAGTACTAGCATTTACATAGGGCCCGTCACACAAAGTAGTGTCTCAGAGCACTTCACAGTGGCAGGGTGAGTCTGACAACGAGTCGGGGGAGGTGACCGTAAGCATGAAAAGGAATAATACTTGCCTTTGATATAGAGCCATAAAGCGCTTCAGAGAATATACTGTAAAGTGGATTGACTATTTTGTGGGCAAAAAGCAGCAGCCAATTGCACACAGCAAAAGGAAAGTGCTTCAAAGGTGGGGAGGGAGGGAGGGGCCAGGAGGAAGGATTGAGGGAGAGCTCCAGAGTGTTGGGGGCATAGTGGCTGAAGGCACGACCACTGATGGTCAAGCGGAGGGAACAAAGGTCAAACAGGATGCCGGAGCCAGCTAAGCAGAGGCAGCTTGTGGTGGGGTGGGGTTAAATACAAAGACTATTAATAAGAAGGTCGGATAGGGAGGGAGATGCGCGGTTCATTAAGGGATTTGAAAACAAGTGAGAGGATCATGAAATTGATCTGTTCGTTGATTGTGAGCCAGTGGAGCCTGACGTGGACTGGTGTGATGGGGGTAAATAACTTTTCATTAACTGTAAATAACAGTCCATGTCTATGGATGGACAAGAATTGCATTTGTAAATTTTATGTAAAATTATTTACACACTACCTTTCACCTCTCCACAAAAGATTTAATCAATGTAAATTGAATCTATAAACTGTCTTTAGGAACCATAAAGGAATATTAATGATGAAAAACAAGTTTCAAAAAATATGAATCTATAAACATTATCTGGTTAAATATCACTGGTGTGGAGTCCTGCAGCTCAGTGGCTAGAGCATATGCCTTTCAAGCGTGAGACCTGTGTTTGATTCCAGTCAGGGTGAAATCTTGGGCAGGTTTCCTTACTCCACACTCCTAATAATAATCCCTCAGAAGAAAAACAATGATAAATTAGTAATTTGAATCCACGACTGTTTGTGCACAGTCAGCTGTGCACAGTTGACTTCTGCGTTTCACCCAAATAGTCAATTCACTTTATAGTATATCCTGTGAAACGCTTTTGAGACATCTAGAAGACTTGAAAAGCACTATATCAAATGCAAGGATTATTATTATTAAGTTTTGCTTGTGGTTGTATTATGTTTAATAAGCACATCAATATTTTATGTGATAAATGGCAAGTGATTTAACAAGGTTTGAGCTGAGAGAGAGATGATATTAACCTCGAGTTTGAAGAACAATTAGACTGACATTTCAAATTTGTATCTCATGCCATTTTTAAATAGCGACATGGGATCTGATTAAAAAGATCGCCTGGTTTCAATGTCTCATCCTGAACACAGTACCTCTAACAACGCAGCACTCTCCCATTACCACATTTGTGTCAGCCTGGAACCCACATGCTTTATGCAGAGCTGCAGGACCACCACCCAAATGTAAACTGACGCATCGACGGAAACGGTGGTGATTTGTTACATGCACGGATCCTCCCTCAGTGCTGCGTTAGAATGTCATCATGACAGAGTTCCAAGTCTCCACGTGTGGCTTGAACCCGCAACCTTTTGACTCAGAGACGAGAGAGCTATCAACTTATCCTATCCTGGCTTAAACTGTATCTGGTCATTCCGTAGTTTGGAATTAATTGCAATGTTTAAAATGTACCGTTCTTCAGCCACCAGAAACACATTTTGTAAATGTGCAGTAATTTTATTTCATATAAATGGTTTTAAAACACTTCTATTACATTTTACATAAATAGTATTCAGTTATAAACAATGTCAAACTTGTTCAAAAGAGAAAATATTCAAGGTGCTTCCAAAGTTTTGCACGACCATAATCCCTGTGCTCAGACTTGGGCTAACAACATTGTGCTACTCTGAACCAAACTGGTTGCAACATAAATGCTTGTGCAAGAAGATACAACACATGAGTCCCACACATGCATTGCACAAAATTCTAACAGCATTTGGATTACGGAGTGTCTTTATACCCAGTGACTATACCCCATCTAGAAAAGCAAGTTTTTATTTTAAAAAATAGGTAATGTATTATAAAAACCTCTCTCCCAGTGTAACCGTTCGCTCCAGAGACGATGGCAATGTTGCAGATTGTCTCCAGGTAAAGAACAGTGGAACGTTTTATTGCACATACGATGGAAGATTGCAGATTGGTGAGAAAGAAGGCCCGTCAATTAAACAAGGGATTTAAGATTATATAATCCCAGACTCTGACCAGCAGAGAGTTCAGACTGTACAGTATTCCAGAGATCAGACTGACAGTATTCCAGAGTCTAACCCTGAAAGGCATGATGCATTGTTCATTCAATAGTAGATTTGAGCACATCACTCAGTCTCTTCTAGCAGCCTTTGTAGATTTTTTTGTATCTGAAGTCAAAGAAACAAAAAAGTTTTGAAATTAATTAACCTTCTTACACTAGCAGGATGCACTCATTAATTCACAACAATGATGATCCAATTCTAGGTGACCAACTTCGTAATACTCTCATTTGTTCAATTCAGCACACTTATTTCAACATAATAAGGATGATTTCCACCCAAACAACGTCATTGGTATAGGGTGGGGATGGGGGACAGGGACAGTGGGGGGAGATCACATTATGATAGTGGAAGAATCAGGGGTTGGTGGTGATGGGGGAAAACCTTTTTTTTTTGTTGCATTTTTTCAGATAGTGACCCTATACCTTTAAAGGTCCCCATTTGGGATTCAATCTAATGAGCCATTCCAGACAGCAAGTTTCATCATGGGGATGTGGGGGGGGGAAATCACATTCAAGTTGAATCCTGTTCTGACGGCTGCCTTGAATCACTAAATAGGAGCAAAAAAGTCTAATGGTAGATTACTAACAAGATGTCTGAAGGCTCTTGGTGGAACTTTGAAAAAACTAGTTTTGTTGATTATCTGTCAGACAGAATGGAAAACATACCCCACCACTCCCCCACTTCAGGAATCTTGCAAATGAATACATTTGCAAGATGAATACACCATCCTCACATCAGTATGTTTTCCTCCCTTCTCTTCCTCATGTTCTGGAAACAATAACCATCTCTGCAGCATTGTTCAACTGGCACACCAATATGAGCAAGTCTGTACAGTTACCATCGGAATGTAACACACCCTCATCTGACTAATACTGTCCAAGGCAACAGAATCTTTGGCTGATAGTCTTCACCCTCTCTAACTTAAAGGTGCTCAAAGTCATTTTAGCAGCCAAATTACTGTCTCAGCTGCACAGACTCAAAGCTAATTCAAGCTAATATGGTACACAAGAGCGCGACCGAGACAGACAGAGAGGGAAAGAGACACACAGAAAGAGAGAGACACACACAGGGGGAGACTGAGACAGAGAGACAGACAGACCATGGAACATTCGAATTTTCCAAAAAATGTATTTTACCAAGAAAAATCGTACTGCCGTATTTACTTCAATTTACCGTACTAAATACGGCAAAAACATACTGGTTGGCAGCTCTGCTATAGGAATGGAGTCTTTTGGGAGTCCATCCTGGATTTATTCATAGGTAGATAGGTTTTTTTTTTAAAGAAGCAACTCACTTTTTCCAATTTTGCAAGATTTTCCGTTAATTCGTCGTAGATCACATCAGTATTAACTTGGAGCTGTAGTCCCATGTCACGCCGGGAGAACAAGCTGTACAAATCAGATGAAGAATACTTAACAAAAAGAATCATTCCTCAAGTATTTTCTATATTGTACAGATTCAACGCAACAACTGGTTCCTAAAATTGAGGAGCTGCGAGCATTTCTTCTGTGTGGAGCTCAACGTTTGTTTTAGTGCTTTTAAACACTTTTTTTAAAAATCACAGCACCATTACAAAGTTTTAAATGCCTCAGTTACTGCACTGAATAGGAAAAACGCAAGTCAAGATTAAGGCAGCAGGTTTTAAGACTACACAAGATCTTGAGGCCTAACAAACTTCAATGAACAGAATTCAATAATTACGGAACACAAAATGTCACTACACTTCACAGTAAAACCTTGAAATGTTTTGAGACCTTGTCAAAGTGATAAGGTGCTATAAAAACCACACGGGTTATTTCAGCACAATTTGTAGTTTATTTAAGGAATCCCACTTAGAAGTCATGGCATAAAGCATCAGACAAGAGGCAGTGTTTTCCAATGCCAAATTCCTGCATTTGTCACATAATAATATTGCATTTGAAATTATGCCGTATCACAATGTGCAGACGAAAACCACAAAGAGATTCACAGAATTTTACTGTGAAATATAGCGATGGTGCAATTGAACACAACAGCTAATTCAGACACTGTAGTGACCCACAAACACAAGAGTCAACATTCCAGAAGGCTAGGAACAAGCACACGGAAGGAACTGGTGAGCCCTACAACAAAAAGCTAAGCTCAGTTGGCAGGTCGAAGAGTTAGCCATTGCTTTCATGTGAGGCACTAGTCAGCATTGCATTCAAAGCTGTTCCAGGGAAGAGGTCAAACAGCCCATCAATCCTTATTATTGACCAAACTTACAATCGCTCCTGTGCTTTCAGTTAAAAAAAAACACCATGGTAACAAAAGCAAAGCAAAATAAACAGAAGCAGCTTTGCCAACTGTAAGGGAACACTTACTCTTTGTGATGGTCCTGGTACTCTGGTGATGCTCCAATTGAGGCTAGACGCTGCTCCAAAGCAATTATCTTTAAGCCCATGTAGCAAGAGGAGATAACCAATATAACAACACTGTAAAACAAGACAATCTGCTAACTTTTGTGTAGTAAAGCAAACATATACCTATGCAACTTTACACACGTTCAGGAGTTATTAAAGTTCAACGTTTCACATTTGCAGTAATAGCAGCTGTATCCGGCAACACGTTTTCCAGACTTATAGTCTGGTAACCAGATCTATAGTCTGTTTTAAATCAGCTGCCCAACTAATAATAATTATATATTAATAATAATAAATAATCCTTGCATTTGATATAGCGCTTTTCACATTTTTTAGATGTCTCAAAGCGCTTCACAGAATATGAAGAATGGGCAGAATGTAAAGCGAACTGGCTGTATATTTGTGGGCAAAACACGGAAGCCACAAACAGTCATGGATTGTAATGACCAATTTATTATTTTTTCTTCTTGAGGGATTACTATCAGGCGTGTGGAATAAGGAAACTTGCCCAAGTATGGAATCAAAGCCAGGTCCTTCGCTTGCAAGGCAAGTGTTCTAACCATTGAGCTAAAAGACTCCTGGCTCAATTGATAAAACTCTTGCCTCCATGTCAGAAGGTTGTGAGTTCAAGTTCCACATCCCAGAGATTTTTTAGAAGTCTTGTTTTCGGATTAGAGGATTCAAACCCCATATCAAGACCTGAGCTACAACAACAACAACAACAATTTACATTTATAGAGCGCCTTTCACGTCGGGAGGACGTCCCAAGGCGCTGAACAAGAGGCGTGTGACCCGAGCTGGGAGGGGAGTGTTTGGGAAGGGGTGAAACACGAAGGGGAGGTGAAAGAGTTCGGGGTGGAACAAAAGGCACGATCGAAGAGGAAAGTCTTCAAACCGGCCTTGAAAGAGGAAAGGGAAGAGACGAAACGGAGGGATTGAGGAATGGCATTCCATAAGGTGGGAGCGGAGAAACTGAAGGCCCGGCCTCCGATGGTGGGGCGGTTCGGGCGGGGGGCTTGGAGCAGGCCAAGTCCTGTTGAACGGAGGGTCCGGGTGGGCGTGTAGGGGGAGAGTAGATCAGTTAGGTAGGATGGGGCAAGGCCGTGTAAGGCCTTGTAGGTGAGGACGAGGATCTTAAACTCGATCCTCTGGAGGATGGGGAGCCAGTGGAGACGGGCGAGGGTGGGGGTTATGTGGTCACGGAGGCGGGTGCGGGATAGTACACGGGCTGCAGAGTTTTTGCTCAATGTAGACTGACGTTAGGTAGTACTAGGCAAATGCTGCAATTCTGGGGTTTGGGTGAGAATTTTAGTTTCTGTCTGCTTGAATATTAAAGTTCATTGAGTGAAGCAAATTACTTCGTCCTGCTGCCCTGGAGACTTGCCCTGTTTTTAATGGCCCTTCAAATTCATTTTCTCTCATACACAGAGCCTGTCAAGACTGTTGTATTCTAGCCAGTAAACCAAGGCCACTACCAATTCAGTTGTAATAACCATTAAATTTTAATCAGATGATGTGTGGGATTATTCTAATAAAACTTTAAAATGTGCATTTGCCATCTCCATTTCCACCAAGGTTTCAGTGATTTAAAATGCAATTAATTTACTTCAACAACAACAAAATTACATTTGTACAGCGCCTTTCATGTTAGGAGGATGACCCAAGGCGCTGGGAATTAGCAGGTGGGGATTTTTCAGGGGATCAAGGAAATGAGTGTTTGGAAAGAAAAGCTTCCCTCCAACCACACCCTTCTCAGTTTTGTCTGCATCAGGATCAAGAACTCAGGTGTTACAGAATGAGATGCCCAATGATGTGCCTCAACTCAACCACAATTTAGAGAATCCAGCAGTTCCCACAATAGTCATCTTTGTGACTGCTTGGTGGGACTGATCCATTTTGACTAGTTTTGTGCTTCGGGTCTAAGGCCCATCAGAACCTGGAACCTGGCTCTAGACGGTTCAAACCACACTAATTTTATAAAGAACCATTTACAGGCCCAGAAGGACAAAAACTGCTTCACTCCATCAGGTTGGAATAGATTCAAACCCAGGTCTCACAGGCTGAGACAAGAGCTGGAACAGCAATTGCCTAACTTTAATCCATGAAGCTGCAAAAACTCTGCAGCATCTTTTGAGCTGTATTGCAAAAGGAATGAAGATCATACTCACATGATCAGATAGATCACCAGCAAGCTATTCACAGAGATGTACTGCATGACATCAGTGGGCTTGGCTTTGTCTGAAACATCCCACATCACCGAATGTTCTGGGGAGGAGAACCAGTAGAGATCAGAATGATTTACTACATCAAGAAAAAAAGATAATGTACGAGAAGTTACTAATTAACAGGGGGTGGGGAGGGGGGTGGGGGGTGGGAGGGGGCAGGGTGGTTGGAGGAAATGGAAAAAAATTAGTTTTTTAATATAATGCTAATTGTTCACTCACGATGACTTTGCATACATTGCCAATGGCAAAGGTCAAATAATATTTTCATGAGATTCAACTGAATCCCGCCCTGAATCTTGTTTGACAAACATTAATACCTTTATTTGTTTTTAAAAGGAGCACCATGCAAAAATACAATTTGATCTTTCAGTTGATGCTTATCATTTGGGGAACCACTGCATTGTGAGTTCACATAGTTTAAAAACTCTTGAATTGGGGGGGATTCTTGCTTTCTACTGAATGTTGCCTTTTTGTTGAATGATCTATGTTCAGCGGCTAGAGGGCAAGCTTTTTTGTTTTCCGCAATAACTGAAGCTGAAAGTCCTATATGATGTAGCTTTTTGGTTCTTTGTACTGAGTGGGTCAGTCATGGTATGAACTCTGCCCCGGGTATTATTCCCCCAGTGCGCTCAACTCAACATCTGGTGTAAATGAATCTTAACAATGAAGTGTCTCGCTTCAGAATAAAAGCTCCCACAGTGCAGCCTGGTGCTGTCATTTATTATGAGTGTGACCCAAAGTTCAAAATTTCCCATTACTGATTTAAAAAAATGAACATTTAAAAATGGTTTCATACATTTTTAAAGAAATGAAATGTATAAGCATACTGAACAATTAGTTAATTTTCTAGAGTGCATTTGCTGAGATGTCAAAACAAATACTGTAGTTTCTTTATACCACAAAGTGAGGTTTAAAGTCAACATAAGGTCAACGTAAATACTGCCTCATACCATAAAACATCCCTCAGGATAAATCTCCTCCAAAGAATCCCAAGTATGACCTGCTAACTTGTTCGGTCTGCTCTACCCCAGGATTAGAGCAAAGTCTCCCAAGTCAGTATGATATACAGGATTTCTGCAAGAGAATAGTTTTATGTACTGAAGCTTGTTTTCGTAAAAAAATATATAATCCCAGAAAGTGTACTTTTTTTTAAAAAAGGTTCAGCAACAATTGACTTGTTTCTTTGATTTGCATGAATTAAAAAGCATTTTAAATCGGAGACTCTTCGACTACACATACAAAGGACATCAGATACACAGGTGCTAGACATTAAGTCACATACTGAGACATTAGAAAAGAAAGTCTCTTCCCGTATCCTGGCCTACAACCCGCCAAATAAAATCAGTCATTCACTTAACGGCCGTTTGTGAGACACTGTTGTACCTAAATTGGCTGGCACATTCTTCCCAAAATGCAGCCAAACCACTTTACAGTATATCTTGTTAACTGTTTTGAAATGTTTCCACATGATAAGCTATCAAATGCATGAGTCTTTATATTGTATATTGTGTAACCAGATTCTATACGTGGATCAGAGGAAACAGATAGTGAACTTTTGTAGAAAATAATCCATTTCGCAATACAGTACATGTATGAAATCACAAGGTAACTAACTGCAATCATACGTAATTGATGGCAAAGTTGAAGTGTGTTTTGTGCTGGTCCATTAATCTTAGTCACTACATTAGCCTAATTATAACATTAGCCTCAGAACATTCTCTTGAATGGAAATACTTGGGTGAACTCCTCCCACTGAATGAATTGCCAACATGACCAGGACTCACTATTCACATGATGAATGTTTCTCTTTTTTTCAGTTATGTCTTTTACATGGTCATCAGCTGACATAGGAATATCTCCATTCTTTGTGATTTTCAGTAGGATTTGGGCCTCAGCAATAGACTCTGTTGAAGAAGACGTTCGGTTACTTGTAGCTCGTGCTGTGAAATATAAAAGCTGCAATCTGAATACATGGAAGGTTGCTGCAATCTGGAGTGTGAACATTTTGAACAGTTCAGGGTAGCAATGAAACACACGCAGAGCATAATCAAACAATCCTACAAGTTTGGCTACATTATCCAGATGTCCAATGACATCTGAGATTATTTAATTCAGAGATCAGACCACTTATGCATCCAATACCCAGGCTCCATTGTATTTACACAAGATTCAACCTGTTTAGCAATGCAAACCACAAAATGCTACAGATGCTGGGAATCTGAAACAAAAACAAAAGTTGCTGGGGAAACTCAGCAGGTCAGGCAGCATCCATGGAGAAAGGAAAAAGAGTCAACAACCCTTCGTCAGAACTGGGGCTTGTTTGGAGGGAAAGGTTTCTTAAAGACGTTAAAGGGGGAGAAGCAGAACATGGAAGACAAAGGAGGCAAAGAAGACAAAGGAAAAGGAAAAAAAGAGTGTGTTAACTGATGGGTTGAATATGTGTTAACGACTTCAGTGGGAGAAACAGAAGCGGGTGGGTTTAAATGAAACTGGGGAGAAGAGGTGTTTAGTGGTGATAGAATAAACAAAGTACCAGAGAGGCAAGGGGTGTCTGGAGTTATGATTGTGATGGGGGAGTGGCGGGGGTGGGGGAGAAAAACTCATATGGCCTGAAATGGCTGAAATCAATGTTGAGGCCAGATGGCTGTAGTGTCCCCAGTAGATAGATGAGCTGCTGTTCCTCAAGCTTTTGCTGTGGGCCACTGGAACAGCGCAGGAGACCATGGATCGAAAGATCAGCCTCTGAATGTGAGCACAAGTTGAAATGGAGGGAGACTGGAAGATCCATAGAGCGAAGATGCTCTGCAAATCGGTCTCCCAATCTGCGCTTAGTCTCCCCAATGTAGAGGAGACCACACTGTGAGCAGCGGATGCAGTATACTACATTGGTGGTAGTACATGTGAACCGCTGTCTCACATGGAAGCTGTGTTTTGGTCCCTGGAGAGTGGTTTGGGTGGAGGTGAAAGAGCAGGTATTACATCTCCTGCGTTGGCACGGGAAGGTGCCAGAGGAAGGAGAGCAGCTGGTGGTGCTGGCAGCGGAGTGGACCAAAGAATCCCGGAGGGAACGGTCCCTTTGGAATGCGGAGAGGGGAGGGGAATATATCCTTGGTGGATGGGTTGTGACGAAGGGTTGTAGACCCGAAACATTGACTCTTTTTCCTTTCTCCATGGATGCTGCCTGACCTGCTGAGTTTCCCCAGCAACTTTTGTTATTGTTTAGCAATGCCTCAGGCGCAGAATAAAGCTCCTCATACTGAACAGCAATTCGGTCAGCAATTTAAAGCAAACAGTTCGGACATCAAGCGATAAAAGGGCTGAGGTGGAGACTAGAATTTCCTTTCCATCCAACGTGAAACATGATGGCGTTGCCCTGAGTGGTCAGCAGACAGGAGCAACCTCTGTACAACTTATAATCATAACATCTCCACTCAACTGAAAATTCATCAAATTGGAAGCTAAACCTATTGCGAAGGCTCACGTAGTGCCAGTAGCAGGAGTCAAACCATATTAAGTATAAGTTTGTATCCTTTCCCACACATCACCCATCCTTGCCGGGCTCCACTGTAGCTCAGTGGTTAGAGCACTTGCCTTACAAACATCAGAACTGTGTTTCGAATCCAGGCAGTTCAAGGTGAAACCTTGGGCAGGTTTCTTTACTCCACATGCCTAATCATAACCCCTCCAAAAATAACCTATAGTAAAAATTGGTCATTTCAATCCACGACTGTTTGTGGGACACTGCTGTGCGCAATTGGCTATCGCGTTTCGCCCACAAATATACAATCAATTCACTTTACAGTATATTCGCTGAAGCGTTTTGAGATGTCTAGAAGATGTGAAAAGCGCTATATCACAAAGCAAGGATTACTATTATAGTTCGCCATCCCCCAGTGGACAGAATTCCTTACTCTAACCTTGAAATACCTCCATGGTCTTGCTCTACCATAACTATGCGACCTCTTCAAATACAGGTATCCCCCACTTAACGAAAAGGTTCGGGACTTCAAAACTCGTTAAGCGAAAATTGCGTTAAGCAGGCGGGAGGGAGGTCCCTACTGTGTTTCCGTATATGAAAAAAATCATTCCCAGTAATGCCTTGCGCCTAGCGCTAACATTTATAATGTATCAGCGACAGCATAAAGTAGGTAGCACTGCTATTGAAGGCAGGGAGAGAGAGTTAAAGAGATTGAGACAGAGAGAGACAGAGAGACTGTGAGTGAGATTGTGACAGCCAGAGAGAACAGAGAGAGAGAAAGAGACACAGAAAGAGAGAGAGCGCGACCGAGACAGATAGAGAGAGGGAAAGAGACACAGAGAGAGAAAGAGACACAGAGAGAGAGAGAGAGAGAGAGACACACAGGGGGAGACTGAGACAGAGAGAAAGAGACTGAGAAAGAGAGAGACAGAGAGGAGGGACAGACAGATAGAGCATCCTACCGCTGAAGCTCCTCCCATACTGCAGCGGTTTCTCTTGGATTAGGTGGCGCTGAAGTAAGTGTGTGTATGTATTTGCGCTTGTGTCGCGGAGGCTGCCGGGAGACAAGAAGCGCGCGAGATTAAACTTTCGTTATAGCGAGCGCAGCCTTCGCTAAGCACATACGGGGGTACAAATAGAAACCCTCGCTATAGTGAAGTTTCGTTAACAGGGCGTTCGGTAAGCGGGGGCTACCTGTAATTTAAACCTGGCTCTTCCCTTCTTCATTTTCCCTCACCCTACCAGTAGTGGTTTCAGCCTATATATCCCTACTGTCTGCTCCTCCATCCTGCATTACATTCAACTCACTCCTTTCCTCCATTAAGAACTACCTCAAAGTCTTTTTGACCTTGCCTTCGGTCATCTAACCACCAGCTCCCACCCTCAGCTTGGGTACACAGGCTGAACAATCCAACTCCTTGACATGAATGGCACAATCTAAATTTGATATGGAAAGACTTTACAAGGGTAGTGTGGCATACCAAGCAAGTTGGAAAAAAGGAAAAATGACTAAAAGGGATGGTTAATTTGAAAAGGAATTTGAAGATAGAGCGAGAAGGTGCAAGGCAGAGCAAGTTTGGGAGTTGCATCAGCTAATTCAAGGTATTCAAGCAGTCTTGCTGAAAATGGCAGTTGGTAAGTTTAGAAGTTCAATTATACCTATTGTGGGTTTCAAGAAAGAAATGAACATGTAAAAAAGATAGAGGCCTTTAGGTGTATGGGATAAGGCAAGCAGGATTGAATGAATGCCTTGCTCTGAGCTAGTGTAAACTCTAATGGGCTAAATGGCCTCCAATTCCCATGAATTTACTGACCTTGAGAATTTTCAGATTCTGGGGTTTGAGACCCAGAGCAACTGGACTGTTCCAAACCCCGTCTTCTGCATACATCCATATCAGACAGATCTTCAATATTAAAATCCTTTTGGATAATAAAAAAAAGGAAACAAAGGGTTAGGAATGTGATCGATATTTGAAGTGAAACAGTATATAGAGAAAGAGCAGGGAATTGGGTTTAGCGTGGATAGTTCCAACCCCAGAGTACTGACAACAAATTGACATGATAATTTTTGGGGGGATATTCTGACAATCTGAGAAAGCCCAGAAGCAGCAGGTGTAACCTGGTACCTGTGCCAGTGGTTTACCAATAAAACACTAAAGCTAACTTTGCCCAGCTCCACATCCCCAGTGGAACGAGTTCAAGAAACTCATCCTAACCTTTAAATCTCTCCATGGTCTTTCCCCAACCTAACTCTATCACCTCCTCAAACCTTACCAACCTGGCCACTCCCTCCAATCATTGGACCCTGGCCTGGTTCACAACCCACCTCACCTCTGCAATTGGGCTTTCAGTGCATTTGTTCCCATTCTCTGGAACTCCATCCGAGAGTCCCTACTGTCACACCTTCCCCCACCTCCTCAAGATCTTCCTCCAACTGTGCGCTTTCAATCACGTTACCTTTTCACACATCCCCCAATGCAAACCTTGAACTCTTCAGTGCCTAGTGACCTGTTCCCTATGCGAAACATGCTATGAAACATGTACGTTGTAATAATAATAATCCTTGCATTTTGATATAGTGCTTTTTACATTTTCTAAACATCTCAAAGCGCTTCACAGAATATAGAGTAAAGTGAATTGACTATATTTGTGGGGAAATGCGGCAGCCAATTGATGTAATTTTGTTGTTGGTATCAACCACTTGAATAGATGCATTCTTTTAATGTCTCCCTATACAACATTCACGTGAGTAGGCAAACGGGGCCTCGTTTTAACTTCTCATCTGAACTATAGCACCCAAAACAATGCAGCACACTTCAGCACTGTATTAGAGTGTTAGCTAGAATGAGTTCAAAGCCCAGACTTGCAACCTGAACCCCCAACCTTCCAATTCGCAGATGAGCATTTTGAGCCAGGCTAACACACATTATCATAAATGTAGCAACTCGTGGCATAACTGATTGGATGCCAAACATACAGTAAATGTGGAAATGAAGGTCAGTAAACAACCCTGTGTTCCAACTTACCAGAGGTAATGATGTTGGTCGGTCTGCTCGGAAGCTATCAACAGAAGAGGTTAATGTACTGCTATCATCATATTTCCCCTAATGTGAAACACACAAGTTATATTATTAGGATAAAAACACCTGTATAGTTTAGGCAAAATTAAATCTAAAGAAATAGTATATAATTGAACTCTAGACAAAAGAGTTAAGTAATGTGAGTAGTTTTATTTAAACCCCTCAGAGGGAAGTTCCTGCTTACATCTTCAGTAGCTCAGCAAGTCACTTGTTGTAAAGCCAAGAAAGCCTCAGAGCGGATTGTCATCTGTGCTGAATTAGTTGCCTCAGCCAGTTCAGCAGTAGTGGTATGGCGCAATTGGAATTTGACACACATAATAATCCCTGCCTTTGATATAAATAGCGCCTTATCACATCTTTTGAGTCTTCTCACAGAATATACTGTAAAGTGACTAGACTGTATATTCTGTGGGCAAAACGTGGCAGCAAAATTGCACACCGCAGTGCCCCACAAACAGTCATGGATTGAGTGACTAGATTCATTAGATTTATTTAGAAGGGAATATTAACCTGGGAAAAGCAATCTGCCAATCGCCTAACAAGTTTCCTACTTACTGCTAGATAAACAAACATGAAGCTTTTTCTTCATGCCCCCCACACACAAAAAAGTATATATTTCGACTCACTAAAGTACTCATTATTTAGAAAGCAATCAACCTCTCTGCCCCGACAGTCCCTTCGCCTTGCTTCCTCCCTTGCCACCTTCAAGGTTGGTCTCAAGACCCTGCTTTTCAATCATGCCTTCTGTCGCACTCCCATTTCTACTCTGCACCTCCCCGGTGCTCAGGTCCCGATCCCTGACTATTCAGCGCCTT
This sequence comes from Hydrolagus colliei, assembly GCA_035084275.1. Classification (NCBI taxonomy): domain Eukaryota; kingdom Metazoa; phylum Chordata; class Chondrichthyes; order Chimaeriformes; family Chimaeridae; genus Hydrolagus; species Hydrolagus colliei. The sequence goes on from CM068742.1 coordinate 32,352,938, forward strand.
GGGACGTTCTCCCGACATGAAAGGCGCTCTATCAATGTAATTTTGTTGTTGTTGTTGGTATCAAGCACTTGAATAGATGCATTCTTTTAATGTCTATCCATACAACAAATTTATAATGCGCTTTTCATGTCAGGAGGGCGATGTCACTCATGTCAACACAAGTTGTATCAGTATAGTTTTAATGAAGACAACAATAAAGTCTCAGATCTAGTTACAATATACCACTGAGGAAACGCCTACTGAAATGGTGCAGATCGCATAGGTGGGACACAAGCAGCTCAACATTTTGTACTTTTTTAAAAATGTTTCACCAAATATCACAGGATTACCTATAAATATGGCAAGGTAAACAACATACTATTGGTGAACACTCATAACTGAAACATATTTTTCTCACATCCTCTATCCTTAATTTCAAACCACACTAACCTCTAGATGCACACACACAGATTTCAGTAGTTTATAGGTTGAATCTCTGGACAGGAACGACACAAAAATGTACTGTAAAGAAAGAATTTTAAAGAGTGTTAGCTAGGGTCCGGCGATATATCAATGTATCGGTTATATCCGATATAGTTTTCATATCGGCGCCGATATAGACATTTAAAAAATATTGATATATTGAAAAGCGAGGAAAAAAATCGGAATGCGCGCGCACTGAACTACAAGACCCAGAATGCTCATCTCTATACACAATGCACAGACCGAGGTGCAAAGCTGCCATATTGTATTCATAGTCCTCAAATACAATATACAGGTATGCAAGGGGTGGTGGGGGGGAGAGACGGGGGGGGGGGGGGGGGGTGGAGAGAGATCAGGGGGTGGAGGGAGAGAGAGATTGGGGGGGGGAGAGAGAGACTGGGGGGGGTGGGGGGGAAGGAGGGAGAGAGATCGGGGGTGGAGAGAGAGAGAGAGATTGGGGGGAGGGGGGGAGGGAGGAAAGAGAGAGAGACCAGGGGTGAGTGGGGGGGAGGGACGTAGAGAGAGAGAGACCGGTGGGGGGGAGACGGGGGGGGGGATGTGATAATATTCAGATAGATAGATAGAGATGGGGGGTGGGGGGGGGATATGAGAGAGGAGAGACACACAGAAACACAGACAGAAAAACACAGATGGAGAGAGTGAGTGTGAGAGACACAGAGAGAGAGAGATATTTACCTCCTGAGGAGATAGGCCCCGAATGCGCGCGCACCTCGCAACGCGCGTGCATGCACAGTGCGAAAATATCGATATGTCGGTATATCTCGATATGAGCACGTCGATATATCTAAATCGGAAAATTTCCATATCGACAGACCCTAGTGTTAGCCAGTTTAAAAGATATCTGTGAACTCTATGAAGCATTGACCAGAATCGGTTGTGTTATCTCCATGACTGCTTACTTTCTCAAGTTCAGATGATATGCAGAGAGCGTTTGGCACCAACAAGACAGTTTTGTGTTTCTTAATCTGAATCACAGAGGAGACGGGTATTGTAATCTGAAATGAGTATTGTGGGGAAAAAAAATTCGAAGTTAGCTTTCCTAATTTGATTATGGTCTTAAGATCCAAAGATTAAAATATCAGAAACAGAACCCATGCCCTCCCCCGGCTCTCGAAGATGCTGACATTCAGCCATCTCCACAGCATTGGTGGAAGTACAACAAATGGTTTCCAGCTGCACGTTAAAAGGATAGACTTCAGCAAAATGGAGAGAGCTTTTGCTCACTAGTCAAGGAATTTCTACAAGGTATAGCTAATCGTTCTGGGTGGAAGCAGTTTGTAATAGGGTCTATTATATCCACCATATATAATCGAGGAAGGAATTATGTGTATCCTTAAGATTTTTTTTCCGGTGTCTTGGGTTGCGTCAATAGGCAAACAAGGCCAACAATGGCATTGTTGTGCATCAACGTAAACCCGGGTATAATTTCAGAAATTAATAGAATACTTTGCATACGTCAACACATTGAATACAAATTAAGACTCCAATGATGATTTCAGTAACATTATAACTGTTTCAATATTTTCAGATGATCACTTTCAATCTTATTTCCCTTTTACTTGAAGACAACTGTTGTAGAAATTTCCTATCAAGTGTTGCCAATTTGAATTCACCCTCCAACTCCCCAAAAAAGAAAATGCAATAAAACAAGAAAAATCACTCCAAACCTTAATATCTCTGCCAAAGACCTTTGAATGAAAGCAGATCCAGTTCTGAGAAATGAACAGTTTCCCCTGGTACAGGATGTCTTTTTGCAAGGCACAAGGAAAACCTACAAAACAGATTAGTGGTTATTTTAAAGACAAAAGCAAGTAAATCTGCAATTGCTTGGATTTTTCTGAGCCCATTCTAAAATAGAATGTCTATGGATCTAGTCATTATAACCGGCATATTTGGCCAAGATGTAGGATTCATAAATATAAAATCTTGCATCTATAATTGTACCATAAGCAGATACAGTAAATCCCACTTGACCCAACAGCTTTGATTTGTGGCCAAAGAGCATCTCCTTTGGCCACAAATCAAGTTCACATAAGTCAGAAATCAGACTGGTCATTTGAGCAGTGGGATAGTTGAGTGGGAATACTAAGTCCTACATGCAACCAGATTAATTTAGAATTTATTCAAATATGTCCAGTGCATTCATCCAAGGCTGTGTGGGTGACCATTTCCTATGTCATCAACAAGTCCACTCTTTGGATGTTCCCAGAGTTGCCTGGTCTCTGATCAGCATTAACCCCAATTCAGACCAGGAACAACAACAACATTTCACTTGTATAGCGCCTTTAACGTCGGGAGGAAAAGTCGCAAAGGTAGGGTGGGTCAAGGCCATGGAGGGCTTTGAAGGTGCGGAATGCAGATGTGTGGCAGGAAGTGGTTGAAAGGAGTCTGATATTCTGCTGCTCTATGGTTTGGTTCTATATGTAAATATGGTAATTATTTGCAAAACCTGAGTTATGGAAAGGATTCCATTGATGGGCAGATTGAAATCAGTTACCCGTTCCCATTCCTCTCCAGAGAAAACAACACCTTTATTTACAAAATCTGTAAAAAATCAATCATATGCTACAAGGTTTTCTCTACTTACTCTGTTTTAGTACTTCATCCTTTGCAACATCCTTAAAAAGTTTGTGATAGGTTGCATTTGTCTTTGATGACTGTAAGAGAAAGAAAATAGTAAATGAAACACCTTCCTTCCTTCTCCCATGTTTAAACTCTCTGAATTAAAAGGTTACATAATAATAGTAATAATTATCCTTGCATTTTATATAGTGCTTTCCATGTCTTCTAGACGTCTCAAAGCGCTTCACAGAATATACTGTAAAGTTAATTGACTGTATATTTGTGGGTGAAACGCGGCAGCCATTTGCGCACAGCAGTGTCCCACAAACTGCCATGGACTGAAGTGATTAATTTATTCTTATTCATTCTTTATGGATTTATTACCCCCGGAAAAGTGATCCGACTAACAACTGGGCTCCTATTTAGTGGTAGGTAAACATTTTGCGCTGTTGTGGATTGAATCCAGGTCTCTCGATGGTAAGGCGAGTGCTCTACTCCACTGAGCTACAACATCTGGGAAAGTTTCAAATTTTGGTTGAAATCAGGTGTGTACATAAGTGTGTGCTAAATGTGGGATTCCTTTGCTGAAATTTTTTTTCTAGTTGTAAAACACCAGTAATGGTACCATCTATTTTATAAGTGTCCCGTCACCCCACCACTAATTTACCTAAGAGAGATGACAATCCAACCCTCCCCAGCTCTCTCGGAAATGCTGACATACAACAAAATTACATTTATAGCGCGCCTTTCACGTCCGGAGGACATACATCTTCAGTATGTCCTTGCCCAAGTTGATATTGACTCAGGTGCAATAAAACAACAACAAAATTACATTTGTACAGCAAGTTTTGGATTTACATGTTAAAAGAAGATCTCAGCCCTGTGTTAACCAAACACCACTCGTAGAAGCAGACAATTGCCTTGTTCTCATTGGACATCCATCCTTCCCGGCAGGGTAACAACAACAACAACAAAATTATATTTATAAACCGCTTTTCACTTCGGGAGGACGTCCGAAGGGCAGAGTGGGAATGGAAATCCAGGTACACTGAAGCCAAATGTAGCATTCATACTACAGCTCCAGCTAAACCTACCTATCATCTCAGTCTTTTTGTTGTGTGAGAAGACACACATACTAGGATCCGTCGATATGGAAATTTTCCTATATCGATATATCGGTGGTGGGCTCATATCGATATATACCGATATATCGATATCACCAGATTTGATGTATGTCAGCACCAGATGCGCGGAAATGATGTTTAGTGGGAGGAGGGGGAATTACCTATCTGCGCATGTCTGATTGTGTTTGGTGGTGGGGGGAAGGGAAGAAGGGGGATGCGCGCGCATTCAGATATGCGTGCTCTACGCCCAGGAGGTTTGCAGGCGACAAGGTCAGTTAAACGCTATCTATGGTTTTTTGTTAGTTTAAGGGAGCGCAATGGGCATTTGAACCTTTGGTTGTATATTTTCTGTATGCTGTAACGTGGCATTCGTTGACGATATACCGATATTTTGTGGATATACCAATTTTTTTCATACCGAATTTTTAGATATACCGATATATTCAAATTTCCGATATCGATATATCAGTATGAATAATTATATCAATATAACTGATATATCGCTGGACACTAACACACACATATATTATATATATCCTCCATGACAGTTTGTGGTACACCGCTGCACGCAATTGATCCACAAAATATACTGTTAATTCACTTTACAGTATGTTCTGTTCAGTGCTTTCGAGACGTTATCAAATATAAGAATTATTATTCCAAACCATTTACCATGCCCTCTCATTGATAAGGTCACAGATTAAAATGTGAATTCATTCTTCCAACATTTAGTTATTAAACTCAGCTACTGTATGCATGATGTAAGTGAGTAATGCAACCCAAGTAATTGAACTAACAGGAGCTCGATCTTATAATCAGATTTTTAAAAACCTGTCCCATTTCATATTGGTTTGGGCCAGAGAAGAGTTAATGCACTGATATTAACTTTTAAATTATCAAAGGAGCAGAACCAGCATCATTTGGACACACCGTGTTTGCAATGCTGCCGGTCAGTCAACTTGAGGAGGAAACTTACCTCAGTCACAGGGCTTCAGCACTGTAAGCATGGGCCTCTCTCAATGGGATTTATGGTGAATTATTGCTAATAAAATTACACCAATCTAGCTCATGTGGGTAGTTTATTTAGCAGTAATTAATGCCAAGCTAAGGAGCGAGGAGGGCTGACTCTAGCCACAGTCAAAGAGGAAAATCTTCAGAAGTGATCTGAAGACTGGCAAGGAGGGGGATAATGGAAGGAATGAGGCAGAAAGTTCCAAAGTTTTTGAGTGTAGTAGCCGAAAGCATGGCCACCGATGGTGGAGCTGAAGGGACGAGGGGCATGTATAAGGTTGGAGCAGCTGAACAGAGTGGGTGGACAGTGGAGTGTAAGCAGGCTGCAGAGGTAACGAGCTGCTGGGGCTTGAATTGATTTGTAAGTATATGTGAGAATCTTGAAATTAATAGTAATAATAATCCTTGCATTTGATTTAGCACTTTTTATGTCTTCCAGACGTCTCAAAGCGTTTCACAGAATATACCATAAAGTGAATTGACTGTATAGTCACCCCCACCCCTCTACTCCAAAAAAAAATGCTGTCTTAATGCTTTGAATGTGATGTTTGGCAAAATTTATGTGATCTGATTATGAACTATTATGTGTATGTAAATATAATCTACAGATTCTAAACAGTAACTGTAACTTTGTAAATTGCAAGAACATGTAATCTCCATTTTCCTCCTCAGCGTCATTCTTTTGAAATGAGGATCTGTATTAATTAAACTTAAAACTTATTTTGGGGTTCTAATTCCTATTAATAAGAATATAGATACAATTAAGATGATGCAGAAAAGTGGTGTTATAAATATAAGTGTTCAAGGCACACTGATGTGGCAGAAACCATTTGATTACAAATGCCATGTCGGACATACAGGAAAGTATGGTGTCGGACGTACAAAAAAAGTGTACGTCTGACCACCCATTTTTTTTCTTAATTAAAGTGAATTAAAAGAATCTAATGTACTGTCTATGTAGAGGGTCTAAAACTTGCTGTGCATTGAGATTCTCACATTTATTGGCTATTTTGTCTTTTCACAAGATGAAAAAATTACCTTTTTTGTGTCGGACGTACATGATCGAAGTGGTCAAAATTATTTAGCAATAAATCAAAACAGAAAAAGTAACATAGTTTCTGATGTGTGATCATGGATACCTTTACTTATACTGCTTCCATCTACTATGATTACTGACATAATTCAACTTATTTTCTTTCTTAAAAATGAAAAAATTCATAAGTACATCATAGGGTCCGTCGATATGGAAATTTTCCGATTTAGATATATCGACGGGCTCATAGAGATATACCGAAATATCGATATTTTCGGGTTTTTTCCTACTGTGCATGTGCGCGCAGTGCGCATCTCCTCAGTAGGTAAATATCTTTCTCTCTCTGTGTCTCTCACACTCACTCTCTCCATCTCTATGTTTTTCTCTCTGTGTCTCTCTCTTCTCTTAAATCCCCGCCATCTCTATCTACCTGTATATTATCACATCCACCCCATCTCTCTCCACCCCATCTCTCCCCACACCCGCCCCCCCCCCACCCCCCCACCGCCGTTCCTCTCTCGTCCGACCCCCCCGCCGCCGTCCCCCCCCCCCCCGCCGTCTCTCTCCACCCTCTCTCACCCCCCACCCGCCCCAGCCATCTCTCTCTCCGTGCCCCCCAGCCCTCTCTCCCCCTCACCCCCAGCCGTCTCTCTCACCCTCCCACCCCCACCAGCCGTCTCTCTCCCACTCCCCCGACCCCAGCCGTCTCTCTCTCCCTCCCCTCCCACCAGCCGTCTCTTTCCCCCTCCCCCACCCCAGCCGTCTCTCTCCCCCTACCACCCCCCAGCTGTCTCTCTCCCCCTCCCCCTCCCCCCCACCCAGCTGTCTCTCTCCCCCTCCCCCCCCCCCCCAGCTGTCTCTCTCCCCCTCCCCCCCCCCACCCCTTGCATACCTGTATATTGTATTCGAGGACTATGAATACAATATGGCGGCTTTGCACCTCGGTCTGTGCATTGTGTATAGAGATGAGCATTCTGGGTCTTGTAGTTCAGTGTACACGCATTCCGATTTTTTACCTCGATATATTGGTTTTTCGGTATATCGATATTTTCGAAATGCCTATATCAGCTTATCGATTTGAAAATTATATCGGGTTTTAGCGATATATCGATATATCGCCGGACCCTAGTACATCACAGTGGTAATTATTTAGCTAAGATTAAATACTTAGATTTGTAAGGATCTTGTGACCTTGAACTTGGTCCAGTAGATTCGTAACCTAAATATTTTGACAGTTCATATCATTACCTTTAAAATGATATCTTACTTTGACAATTTGGATTATTTTGAAATTTTGACCCACTTACCTATATACGGAATTGCCCTACAAAAAAATTTAAGTTCTTTTAACGCACACCATACAAAATAAGATAATAACAGAATATTGTATTGGTACTTATTGTTAAAAACTACTCTCTTGCGCTTCTCATCTTTACTGATTGAGGTTTACAGTCCAGCGATTCTTTTTTAAAATGGAGGACGCCAAGCGGGTAAAAAAAAAAGTCAGTTCGATTTTAAAGTCTCGCGACTTTACTAGTGGCAAGCCGATAGCCCTAGACTCTACTAGTGGCAAACCAAAATACTGTACCTGCGCGACACTGCGGGTTATTGGCTAGGGTTATCGGCTTGCCCCTAGTATGGCTTTAAAGTCACGCTCCATTTTTTTCACCCGCTTGGCGTGCTCCATTTTAAAAAGAATCGCTGGACTATAAACCTCAACAACATGGCTTCAAGCGCAGCATCTACCAGCAAAGGTGAGAAGTGCAAGAGAGTAGTTTTAACAATAAGTACCGATACAATATTCTGTTATTAAGTTATTATTTATGCATTTACAAATGCTCCACCGCTACTGTTCCGGATAAGTTCCGGTTTATCGAATGCGGACTTTTTTTTGGTGTGTCGGTTATACGGAAGTGCCAGTTCATCGAGTCACGGATAAACGAGCTTCTACTGTATTTGGTTTCAAGATGTCTCAAAGAAGTTCATAGAATATACCCCAAAATGTAGTGTGAGGTTTTGACCTTGTACTTTGTACAATCAGGTTCCTACTTACTGCTAGGCATGTGGAATAAGAAAACTTGCCAAACATTCTGCCCTGCCAGGAATTGAACACAGGTTTCTCACATGCAAAGCAAATTCTCTCTGACCACTGAGCTACAGGACTCCACACTCATTGCCTGGATTAAGAGATTCAATATTTTACAGAGATAAACAGTTCAGAAAATCCCAGATTCCATTATTGATCTGTGCTGAGTTATGTATATAGCATATGTAATGCATATTATAGCATTATTACAGCAGTACAATACCTTACCACACCATGCTGTGAAGTTTGTCACATTTACACTTAGGCTGACTCTAGACAACTAGGTATGTGCAAGTTCACACTTGTGTTTGTAATTAAAGATGGATAGTCCAGTTTTTCTAGATAGAATTTGAGGGGAAAAGTATTTGGTTTGACCAGCTAATGCTTTTCCAGCTCCCCCAAAATGATTTCTTATAAGGTTTTATTACTTTGATAATTATATATTTAATCCCAGAAAGTTATCTGAATTCAGCACAATCAATGTATTTCCAGCCATTTCTAAAGTGTAAAAACCCTTTTGCTAGTCAGCAATTTGTTGCTATTATTACCTCGCGCCAGTTTCTTACTGATGGGCATGAGAATGAAGCTAAGAAACGCCACTTAAAATCTCAACACACATTCCGAAAAAACTAACTTCAGGAAAATAAATATTGGATGGGGCATGAGAACACAGTACTCAGCCTCCACGCTCTGGGAAACTTCTAATCTTAGCCTTTCGGATATGGGAAGGAACAATAATCTCACCCAGCCAGCCAGACTGCGAGCAGCACTCCCTGAGGACAGTACGTAGGCCAGCTATATTGGCGAGTACATTATCTGAGACAGCAGAGAGTATGGGAAGAGTTGAGAGTTATTTAAGAGAACATAAAAATATTTAAAATACTCACATTAGATACTGACTTTTTGCGTTCAAGCTTTGGCTCATACACTGCCGAGCTTGTTGGGTATACAGCATCATAAGTCTTGGATCTGAAAATGGAGAGTTTCATATTATATCCAATGTTAACTATTAGAACGTTTGCTCAACACTACTGATTTAAACTGTGAGGACTTCCTCGTTCAATACCATTTGTGTGTACACTACTCTATTCAGCAGCGTGGTATGCAAAGTTTCAGGAAAGGAGAGCATAATTAAATCAAATATGTAATGGGCAGGGCTTCTGTTCAAAATGGGTTAGGAAAATCTTGACATCATCCTGATCAGATATGCAGATTTACCAATTTGTTTCATTTCCTGACAGCACTATGCCTGATGCAACTTTGTACTTTTCCATTACTTGGTGAGTAAACAATGAGCTGTCAATCATCTATGAAATAGACAGAGATTTCACAGGCAACGGAGGCTTGTGTGCTGCATTTTACTACTAGGGTTCTTTAATAATGAATCCCAACAGAATTCCCATAAACTCTAGTAGCAAATAAAACACAAATTACATTCCTATAGTACCTTTCATGTCGGGAGAATATTGCAAGGCGGATGCAGATTTTGTCAGAGCAAAGTTCCCGCCTATTGATGTGGCAATGATAATAATAATAATCCTTGCATTTGAAATAGTGCCTTATTACATCTTCAAGATGTCTCAAATCGCTTCACAGAATATACTCAATCTTAATTACCAGGGTGTGTAAGATTTTGATTTCTTTGGGGATTTAGTTTCTCAATTGCAAATTAGATCATTATAAGAATAATAATAATACCATTACCAGAAATAACAATAACACTTACATTTGATATAGAGCCTTATCAGATTGTTGAGACATCTCAAAGCGCTTCACAGAATACAGTATATTGTAAAGTTAATTGACTATGTATTTTGTGGGTGAAAACAACATCAGCAACATCACTAACTCATATTAATGGTCAACAACATCAACTTAAATGTTGGAAGTTCTTCTTCTCTCTCCCTGCCACCACTGATTTTAAAAGACATACAAATGCAATTTACATTTATACCAGGCTTTTCATGTCAGGAGGGTGTCTCAAAACGCTGAACAATGCTGGCTGGGCATCCGAGCTGGGAGTGGGAGCCCCAATGTTCAAATTGTCAGAAATAATATACTGTACATTTATAAACTGCAGAGTTATGGGAAAAGTGAAGAACTAAAAGGATTGCTCTTAATGGAGCCAGCAAAGCCAAATGGCTTTCTCCTGTGCTATAAATTTTTATGGTTCTACATGGAACATGCCTTTTGTATTCAATTCACTCAAAGCTTTGCTGCCTTAGGGGAAAAAGGCTGAAAGGAGCAAGCAAGGATAGGCAGAGATAGTAAATCAAATGCAACATTGTTTACCAACAAGCTAGTAATGGGGGTAATACCTGCTAATTTCTGCTAATGTTAACAGTACAACTCTGCTACAAACATTCAACTGCGGTGGGGAAAGTAATTAGTTTGGCTTGTGTCCCGTCCCTGTAGGAGAGGCAAACAAATGGCACAAGACTATAAATAAAGCTCCCAGGTACAAGAGTCCACACGTAACACCAGATGGCAATGGCCTCCTCTAGTGCAAAATTCTGATCTTGCACTTTGTCTTTCTCCCATGGCTCGATGCTATAAAATAATTGGAACCATGCTAAGGGCTCCACAATGGATTCTTTCCCAAAAAAAATTGAGGGTATGGCACAAAATTAGAGGCATAAAAAGAATGTTTCCTCACATTCTCAAACATTTGAGTATATTGTGCTACAATGCAGAACCTCAATTGCTGCATTTGTATCATGCCTTACAATAATAATCCTTGCAATTGGATATAACGCCTTATCACATCTTTGAGATGTCTCAATGCCCTTCACAGAGACACTGTCCTTCATAGAATCATATGGCACAAAAGGAGGCCATTCGGCCCATCGAGTTTGTGCCAGCTCTTTAAAAAGAGCAATTTAATCCCACTCCTCAGCTCTCTCCCCATAACCTCGCAAACTTGTCCCCCCCAAATAAATGTCTCCCTCTCTTTTAAAAGTTGTTATTAAATCGGCCTCCAACACCTTTTCAGGCGGCCTCCACCACCTCTTCCTCCCCCACATCCGCGCTATGACCAGCACTGCCTTCCACCACCTCCGCAACATTGCCAGATTCCGCCACTGCCTCACCCCTCCATGCTGCCGAAACACTTGTTCATGCATTCATCACATCAAGGCTCGACTAAGGGACCTCTCTCCTCGTCGGACTTTCCAACTCCTCCCTTCACAAGCTGCAGATTATTCAAAACTCTGCAGCTGATGTACTCTCCTGCACTAGGTTCTGCGACCACATCAATCCCACCCTCGTCTGTCACCACTGGCTCCCCATTCCCCAAGAGGGTCAAATCCAAGATCATCCTCACTTTCAAGGCCATTCACGGCCTTGCCCCCGTCTATCTCTCTGACCTTCTGTCTCCCTATCAGCTGCCCTTCCCCTCCTTTCAGCAGGCTCTGGCCTGCTCCATGACCCCCACCCGAACCGCCCTACCATCGGTGGCTGGGATTTCAGCCTCTCTGCCCCCACACTCTGAAACTCCATCCCGCAATCCCTTCGCCTTGCTTCCTCCCTTTCCTCCTTCAAGGCCGGTCTCAAGACCTTCCTCTTTGACCGTGCCATCTGCTGCCCTCCTAACTCTCCCCCCCTTTCCTACTCTCAGTCCCCCTGCCCCGACCCCGACCCTTCCCCCATGCTCGGGTCCCGAACTCACTGTTCAGCACCTTGGGACGTCCTCCCGACCTGAAAGGCGCTCTATTAATGTAATTTTGTTGCTGTTGTTGTAAAATGAATTGACTAAGTTTTGTGGGCGAAACACATCAGCCAGTGTCCCAAACAATTGTGGATTGAGTGACCAAAAAATATTTTTATTTTTTAAATAAATACATACATTTTTAAAAAGGGAGTATTACCCCCCAGAAAAGCAATCCACACAACCAGGTTCTACCTTACTGCTAGATAAATAGAGGCATCTGGATGGAAACTTGATTAACGTTTCCTCCCTGTCCAGCAATTAAACCCTGGTTGCTCACGAGGTTAGTACTCTTAACCACTAAGCTATATTACTCCATTCCCTGGTATTAAAAATAGCTGTAGACGTGACTCAAATTGCATACATAGCACAAGGATTAAGCACAAGAAAAACAAAGTGTAAACATTGAGGTTGTCCCAAATCATTTATTATACCAAAGTACGTCATACTCCACAGCCCGGTTTTGAAGCTCTACCCAGTTTTCTTCTACTTATACCCAAATACAAATGAAGTAAAAGCACTTTAACTCACAATTTGTCCTTTAGGTGTCAACAGGTGCTAGTCACTTTGTGATTTTAGTGACTAACACAAATGGAGATCACTTTTGTTATATGGACCCATGTCACACAGAACAACAGGAACTCCATTCCAACACAATCTATTTCTGGAGTGGCGTTCCCACACTTTAGAGAATTTGAATAAGATTTTATTTAAAATCCTTTTAAAAAAAAATTGGAATTTAGATCTAAAATGGTCTATTCAAAAGGTACCCAATGATAGGAAGACCCAAGTAAGGTTGAGCCTGGCCTCATCCCTTCAAATATTGCTATAGTATGGCTGGAGCGAGTCAGACCATATACATGTGGACCAGGAAATGGGTTTATCTTTAGCTTCACATGATTGAAAGGAAAAACAGATTAAACATACATATTAAAAGAGTTGGAGAAAAGAACCTAAAAGCAAATTGGTAATGCAGACGCACACAAATCTGGAAGCATGTAGTAGGAGAGCGAAAACTTTGCACTTAACTTCTTTGAATCTTATTCACTGTGGCCCAAGTACATCTCTGGGCATGTCCACCTGAACACAAGTGGAACTCTGCTAACAGGTACCAAACACAAATGTCAACATTAAGAATCGTAGGCATTTAAAATGACTTTAAAGTCCTATTGTCTCTGCCTGCAGAAACCAACTTTATTAGCATAGATTTGATTCCACAATCAGCCCAAGCTAGCTCAAGACATGAATTGAAATGAACTGAAAACATCCCTAGCGTCACAGCTGCTGGTTTAGCCACATATTAACTATAATGTTTCCAACATTACAGTCCCACCCTTTCATGTTGACATCACAACGAACAAGCATAAAGTAGGTTTCGACCAATAGCTGTCAATCATTGATAGTCTAGGCACACACTGAGCACCTGAACTACAACTCCCGGTGGAATCCTCCCTTGTGTTCCTCCGTAGGTTCCACATGCCCCAAAGCTCAGGTGGAGCCTTTCAGCATTTTGTTTTGATCGATAATGTACACATGCACTTTGGTGAGCCCGGCAAAGCGCAGGAAACCAAGGGTTAAAACATGCCCGTCGACATTAGCAGTAAAAACACAATGTTCAACGATGTTGAGGATTTGAAACTATTATCGATATGAACATGCCATCATTCATGTCAATGTCAACATATTCAGTATGTTTAACATGTTCCTATACAGGGAAGAGCTCAGGACTTTAAATATTTGCCAATATACCCAGGATATCGCTAAACATGCTCAACATATGTGGGTAACACTGTATATTCTACTTGTACATGTAGGACACTGCTGTGCCGAGTTTCACCCACAAAATATACTTTATAGTTTATTCTGTAAAGCATTGAGATGCCTCAATTGCGTGATAAAACATTGTATCAAGTACAAGGATAATTATTTGAATTATAATATAATCCTAATCAAAACAGCTCAGTTGCTACGTATAGTTTCTTAATCTCTTCTGAACAGTAAGGTTGTAAGAGGATTAGGGTTTGACACCTGCCCAGTATAATCAGTACAATAGTTTGGTTTTTCTGAACCAATTAAAGGCAACAGAGCACCACTGTGTGCCCCCCAAAAAACATCCAATAGTTTTTTCCCTCCCAGTCCCAGGCTGCTCTTGGCACTATCCTGCTCAGTAATGATGAGACCAGCTAAGCCAATATAAGTAGTACTAAAGGTGTAAATGCGGTATGTGATGTAATCGCAAGGACAAAATGTATGCAGGCATTGGGTCTCAGGGCTGAACAGTCCTTGGCAGCTCCTTTGTACTTTTGCCAGCTTGATTCTCAACGTGGCACCTGTTGTGCTCACTTCCCCCGGATGGTGGTGTTGGTTACTTGTTATACTGGCAGTGAGTGGTGACCGATTACTCTCTCTCTGTGTGTGTGTGTTGTGTGTGTTTTGTGTGTGTTGTGTGTGTTGTGTGTCAGAGAGAGAAAAAAAATACTAGGAACCCCAATTACTGTCAGCAAATGTCATATCAAAATATTGTTTTAAAAAAACAGGATTCAGAATTAAAATTAATTGGTCTCCAGCATGGCTTTCTAAAAATTAATGAAATAAGAATTTAAAAAAAATATTTATTACTGTCAGGGCAAATAACTTGCATGCCACAAACTATTGCTGCTTGCAAAGATGAGGACCGGTGACCATATTTCACACTGCTGCCATCTCTCAACAAATTGAAGATTTTAAAAAGTAGAAAGTGTCACAACCATGCAAACTACAACGATCCAAACAAAACACTAAGAACTCTTGGAAACTTGATAAAGGCTCAAAAATATCCAGACACCTGAGGTTAGGGTGCCTCCAGCACATATAAATGTGCTCAATGTAAGCATAAATGTCACAGGACGCTGAGGTCAAATGCGTCCGATTAAGCATGATGATGGGACACCCAGTTGACTCAACACAGAACCAAGATCAAACCTGGGCACGTTCTGTGGTTTAGCAAAATACCATGGATGGCAGAGTTGTTAAAAATGTCAGGTTTGTTAACCTTCATTACCTGGTTAAGGTAGTTTTCTTTTTTGTCTCAAAGATTTCTGCATCCAGACTGAGCGATTGCAACTGTTGGTTGAACTGCTTCACAGTCTTCTTCGATTTCTCTTCCACCACTGCAGTTTCAGGCTCTGAACTGGGAACATATTAAACGTGCGGTCAGTGTACTGAACAACAACAACTTGCCTTTATATAGCACCCTTCACATGCTGTAGAGTCCTGGAGCGCTGAGCAGTTCAATGTTTGATAAAACTGCAAACCTAAATCTGACCGGTACAAATAAATTACAATGTTGAGCAATTATAAATGAGGGTTGGAAGTCTTGACCAGGTGTTGCTGCTTAGACAAGCCAAGACTCAGTAATCCTAGGTTATTATGTAAACACTTTTCACATCAGGCTATAGAATTGGTTGACAGACAGCTCCAGTGGTTTGTTGCCATGACAAGCAGGTGTTTTTTCCCCCCAATGCAATGCTTTCACTATATTTACAGCAATAGGAAAGCCAAATACATCTTCTCATCACTACTTTAGGAAGAAAAAACTACACAAGACATAATTAAACAAGATTAGAGATTTGAAAATCCTCCTCATTTTATTTAGTCTCTAAAATAGTCCAAAACTGAGGAACATTCTTCAATTTAGACTCAATATTTGAAGGCTGGTTCTTACGAACTGCGGAAAGCATTCTTCCAAATTAAAATTTCACAATTCTGTGCAATCTTAAATTTTAAGATAAAATGGTTTTAAGATTGGGTGGAATTTTGAGCCCAACTAATGTATCTTCAAATGTGTGAGGAGTGGATTTTTCAGCAGACAATTGTGCGTTCTCTACTATCAGCCTTTCCATCCCAGATATCAGCTTCAATCAGCAAGTTACAGCAAAAAAATATTGATTAGTACCATTAATATTAATCAGATTAAGGATATAGAATCCAACACAAACCAAACATTTGCCTTTTAAATTTGCAGAATTCAACAAGGAATCTGTGGGGCTAACAGAGACTCCTTCTGGTAACTAAACTGTCTTCCTTCAAACAAGCCCCAGTTCTGACGAAGGGTTGTAGACCCGAAACGTTGACTCTTTTTCCTTTCTCCATGGATGCTGCCTGACCTGCTGAGTTTCCCCAGCAACTTCTGTTTTTGTTTCAGATTCCCAGCATCTGTAGTATTTTGTGTTTTGTTCCTTGGGAGTGAACTGCTGCAAGGTGGCGTGCTTAGCAATGGAATGTAAGAATCAATTCAACCCTGTATGGCCATTTTAGTGCTCTGGTTCCTGAACTAAGCAGGATTGCAATACTATACTACAAACACTGCTGTGACTTGCAAGATTTGGAGAGACAGATCTGTCACTGCGTGCAGTCATTCCTCACACTATGCTTATGTCAACCCTGCAAGCCAAAGCTCCAACAAATAGTAGAGTGCCCCCTCCCTAGACAAGAATGAAAAACTTTTCAGACATTCCTCTCAATGCCAAACTATGTTATTTTAACTGTTTAAATTCCAGCAGAACCCTAATGTCCATGAGCCTTGGCTCTTGCTAACGTGACTAATCATCTCTAGAATAAGGTAAAGAGACTCTGCTCCTGCAAGGAGGAGAAGTATACATTCCAGTCAGGCAAATTTCCATTTATAAATAAGAGGTAAGTCTGAAACTTTGGTGTGGATACTGTTTTGCTAACCAAATAAAGTTTGGTAATTAAATATATCCTCCCAACATGAAATGTTGAAATGCATATAAAATGCAAGGATTATTAATAGCATACCTACTTTCAGAACAGAGCTCCACTGGTCAACAGATATTCTGACAGGAAGAAATCAAATTATGAAATATCAAGTTCATTACCAATGAAGACATAAGTATTGCAACATTTATAATTAATTTAGGCAGCCGATACATTTTGCGAAGAAACACCCAAACGCAGACACCACCAATTCTCTTCACTAATCAATATCCAAAACTTTTACAGATTTCTATGCAATTGAATAATAATACTTGCATTTTGTTAGAACCTTATCTCATTTTTCAGACGTCTCAAAGTGCTTCACAGAATATAACGTAAAGTGAATCGACTGTATACCGGTATATTTTGTGGGCGAAATGCAGCAGCCAATAGCAGTGTCCCACATACAATCGTGGATTGCATGAGCAATTTACACTTATTATTATTTCTTTTTAAGGAATTATTACCACTGAAGCGATCCTCTAATTGACTCATAAACGGGTTCCTCATACACATTCGTCACATCAAGGCTCGACTATGGAAACATCTTCCTTGTCAGCCTTTCCAAGTCTTCCCTCCACAAGCTAAAGATCATCCAGAATTCATGTCCTCCAGCTCACCAGGCACTATGATCCCATCACCCCACCTTCGCCTGGCTCCACATCCCTGAGGATGGAAATAAAATCTTTGTTCTCACTTTCAAAGTTGTTCATGGCCACGCACCCAACTTCCTCCGCTCTGCTAACCCCTTTCAAACCAGTCCGCTCCCTCTGTTCAGTAAGCTTTGGCCTGCTACACATCTCCCAGCCGATCTGTCCTACCATCGGCAACTAGGCTATCAGCTTTTCTCCCTCAACTCTTCCAATCCCATCCCACAATCCCTTTGCTTTGCTCCCTCCCTTGCCTCCCTCAAGGCACGACTCAAAACCCTCCTTTTCGACCTTGCCTTTAACCACCTCCTACCATTGTGCCCTCCCTCATCCCCAACCCTGCCCCCATGCTTGAGTCCTGATCCCCGACTGTTCAGCGCTTTGGGACATCCTCCCGATGTGAAAGGCACTTTACAAATGTGATTTTGTTGTAACTTTGTGAATTTAACAACTTTAAAAAACAGACAACCAGTGTCAGGTTGTACATTTGAGCTCATTTATCTGCACTGAGAGCTCTGTGCATGTTCACCCAGAGCTCCACCACTCAGCCCCAAATTTTTTGTTAATGAATCATCCAAGTGATGAAAATTTGCCCGGCCAGTTTGGGTCAAGGGATATCAGCTTTAGTTAGACTAGCATCGCCAGTGAAACAGATTTAGGCACTTGAAAATGCTAAATGAAATTCAAGTGGAAGGACCAAGGAAATTAGTTGAAATACTGCTCCTTTTCCCCTCAAAAAGTGCTGGTTACATGATTTGACCAATTGTATAATTCTGAAGATCTAATTTCCAAGCAGAGATAGACTAAGTCCACACTGCCAAAAAATAACAATTTTCTTAAAAAAAACCTCAAATATTCCAAACCAAAGCATGTTGTATTTGTGTAGCTGAGCAAGTTTTTTTTTTAAACTGAAATTACCGTGGAAAATATTGGTGTAAAACGAATCATAAATCTTTCAACTAGCTACATTGGGAAATTCTGCACACATTTACACACTCTGCAGAAAGCATCCCACATCAAGCATGCACAAAGTTACATATTTCTATCAATAGCCGTGATTATTCACTTTCCTCTCAGCGATTACCTCTACCACCCCTCTACCCGTCTACAAACAGAAATAAACAGAAGCATTTAATAAGTATTAATTACCGTACTGCAGTTTGAAGAATGACAAATTTGAAGGAATTTGTATTGCATGGAATTTCCTGCAGATGTGCTTTATGCCCAGGAGCGAGGCATCATTTACAGTGTTATTTTCCTGCCAAGCAACTTTTCTGACTTGGAACAATGCTCTCCACAATAGATAGGAATTAGACCAAATCTAAAACTGACGCACACACACACACACACAGAGTCAAAAAGCATTCTTCTGAACTAATCATGAAGTTAAAACTTAAAAGAATGTCACTTTAAATCTCATTTCAAACAAATTAAGCTCTTCATTGAACATCTTTTGTGCAGGTTAACACCCAAGTTCAGACAGAGAGAGAGAGAGAGAGAGAGAGCACAGGAGAGACAGAGAGAGCCCTTCTGCTTTGAACAGCAAATATCTCACTTTCCAGACTGCTCCTTTGAAACCTTCCTACGGTTCACTGAAATTGCTAATTTCACAGCAGCTGACTACATATACTGCAACACATTATAAAGAGAAGTTCCCACCTCCCCATGTCAAGCGAAGTTGCTCCTGATTCAAGGTCTTTTAAGCAGTTTTGGTGGTGGTTTGAATGTCTGCTTACTTCCTGCAATACTGTTGCATCACATAGCAGGCTTCTGATTTGATATCATCGTACACATCCTGGTTCACAGGAGAGAGAGAACAACATTCTGTTGACGGCAGTGCTCTCTTGCAGGAAGTAGATGAACAGATGGGCATGGGGCAGATCTTATTACTGTGTGTCCAACGTGCAAAATCGTCAACTTAGCGTAGATTAAGTTCAGGTCTCAGTTGGTCCAAATCAGAGTTCGCCATCAATCCCCAAATCAGGATTTTGAACTTAGTCTAGGCTGGAATTCCAATCTATTGATGTCAGAGGTACACACACACAATATCATCCATGAATGCAATGCAGGGAAAAAGCATGCTACAATTATCTCATATCGGAAATCCCTCTCATAAGATTCTCACTACTTTTTGTGACCAGCTCAAGAAAGATCACCTTACTTCTTCTCCCCGCCCCACCACACACACGCACACATAAACGTAATGATGTGATTAATTCAGAGAAGAAAAATCCCCCAGTTAATTCCGGCTTCAGTTGTGGATGAGTTTAAGTAAAATATGTGATTCAATACCAGAGCCATTGCTAAATGTTTCTGTAAATATTCTAGATGCTGTACATAATGCCATTTGGAGGAAGGAAACTTCCACATGATTAACACTATTTAAAAATCTCATCTGCTCTGAGCTGCCATCAGATGTTTACACAGAGACTCTTATAAAATGAAGCTAGGCGCAGGTGGATGAAAACCACACAGTGTTTTTGTTTTGAATGCAGAGGGATTGTGAGATAGAATTCCAGAGAATAGGGTCAGAATGGCTGAAAGCTGGCCCACTGATGGAGGGGTGGAGTGAGCAGGGGACATGAAGCCGGTTTCTGAGCCGAGAGGAGGACGTGTCGGAGCAGTAAGGTCAAAGATATAAGTGTTTTGGTAGGAGATCTGAGCAGAGTCATGTGCAACACCGCTGAAACATTGCTTCAAATACAAACCATACTTTCCTGTTCTCAGACCATGTGATAGAAGTAGTATTGTGAATATTGTACTAAACATTTTAGTTGCTCATTACACCTGGTTAAGCACAAAATTCTACACTAAAACAAATCTTCAAGCAATCAAGGAGCCATCACTATGAGGAAACTGTGATTAGGGATTACTCTGCTCCATGCATCACATTTATGTAGGTGTGCTGAGCGCTGTGGTGAATTGGTCCCCATGCACCTATAAATAAACTAATGCAATATTAAAAAGTATAAATAACAAGACACAAGACGTAAAATAAATTACTTTTAAAATCGCCTTATTTATAAGCGCACAGGGACAAATTTATGAAACTTGCTGAATGGAAGAGAACAGCACTTAGCTCACATCAATGAATGCACCACAAGGAAAAAGAATAATTCCCCGTTGGGATTAAGCTAAATAGACTGATGCTTACTGGTTATGATCTTGTATCATGGTGGGTTTTGTCAACATTAGTAGATTTTAACTACATTGAAAGAAATTAACCCAAGTTACCAGAAAAGTTAAAAAAAAGTTGCGTAGAATACCATAGCACAGAAACAAGCCATTTGGACCAAATGTGCGGTGCCTGTGCATTACGGTTTCATAGCAACCGCCACACTTCCTAAACCACTGCTCCCAAAACCTCTCTATTTCCTTCAACCTCATGTACTAGCTTCTAGTTTGTTATTCTTGTGCATTCTTTCTGAAAGCTTCATACCAGAAATAGTAGTCCTGGTTATATTCAGCAACAAAAAAAGCATTTGATCTGAAGGTCCTCAAATAAGTCTGGGTGAGAGAGCAATTGAACACCTAATTTTGTTGATAACCAACAAAAGGTGTTTTTCAGCTTTCTCTAAAGTAGCTTTACTGTGCTCTAACTACAGTAATCATCCATTGAAAAAAAATGTTGGACGTATTTGTATCCCTTGGGTTTTCTAATAATAAGTTGTATATAATCCTTGTTTTTGATACAGTGCTTTTCACATCTTATCGACGTCTCAAAGCGCTTCACATAATATACAGTACTGTAAAGTGAATTGACTGTATTTGTGGGCGAAATGCGGCAGCCAATTGCACACAGCAGTGCCCCACAAACAGTTGTGGATTGAAATGACCAAATTTATTATTGTGTTTTTTTTGGGACAGATTATTATTAGGCATGTGGAGTATGGAAACTTGCCAAAGATTTTGCCCTGATCTGCCTGGATTCGAACACAGGTCTCACGCTTGTAAGGCGAGTGCTCTAACCACTGAGCTACAGGTTAATTGTGCCAACACATTACTAGATTCATCCATTTGGTTAGTTTCATCAGTCAAAAAAACTCCTTGAATTATTTTAAAAATATGTGCAACAAAAAAAGTTGCACTTTTCAAAATGTGGAATATCTCAAATTGCTGTTATCTTACCCCAAACTCCCTGGAGCTGTCCCCTCCTCCAAACTAAGTCCCACAGTTTGGGGGAGAAAAATAAAGTGCCATGGCTGTTCTGAAAGGATGAGATTTGATTTGCCAAAAGGCCTTCTTCATACAGAAGAATCTTGTGATTTCTCCAGTTTCCTACCACTTACCGAATCTGACCATCTCCATCCATCCCACCCACTAATTTCTCCTCCCTGCTCTGGCCTCCACTCCAGCCTCTGAAAAAGCACTACAGACAAGTTTAATAATAAATAATAATAATACTCCTTGCATTTGATACAGCACTTTTCAAATCTTCTAGATGTCTCAAAGCGCTTCACAGAATATACCACAGTATAAAGTGAATTGACTGTACATTTGTGGGTGATATACTGTCTGAAAGGTGCTACTTAAGTGCAAGAAGTTGTTGATCGTCAGGCTTGTTTATAAACCTACTGCACCATCAGACAGCCTCACCACAAAGCAAGTCATTTAAGGGATAACAAACTCATAATAATCAGTTTTAATTCAGGATGAGTCAAGACAGGTAAGAAATTCCTGAATTTGAAATAAAGAGCCAATGTAGGAAACAAAAAAAGAGAAAATCACAAGCAACAAAGTAGGATTAAATAAAAACAGAGGCCTATTTCATAAATTAGATGACAGATGATAAAGCAAGCTAACACAAATATTATGACAGAGAACTATTAACTAAGATTAACTGCAGGATTTCCTGTTTAGACACAATAAGAGAAAACAAAATCTCAACCAACATTTTAAGAGGTTGCATTCAAAAGTAGCCAAGCTAATTTATTCTTCTCTAAGTCTTCCTGAAGTGTATTCCATTTAAAAACTCAATATAAGTCATGGATTTAAGAAGATTAGTGATCTGTACCCTGGAGGATCAAACAGCTTATTGCTAAAGTGGCCCATTTATTTCCAGGAGCACATTTAATAACCTTCAATAATCAGCAGTTCACCCAAATGTTTGCTTAGTTCTGTAATAATTGACTGGATTTCAGGTTGTAGTATGTGTACTACGGTACTGCATTTATATACCATCTAATCACTGGGTTAACAATACCGTGACCCTTTATGTAAGATATACACACATATATAACTGTCAAAGTAAAGTTCAATAAAAATAAATACAAGGTACAGGTACTACATCAGGAAGTAAGAATATAAACCATCCTTAGGTACTCTATGGATGAAATAGAAATTGCCAAGGGGAAAGCTGAAGAGATCTAGGAGTGTTGGTTGAGTTTAAAAGAATAATTTCAAGAGAGATAGTAGGAGATTTTTTCTTCACCCAGAGGGTAAATTAACGACTTGAAGAGATTGTTAGGAAAAGTGATTGAGGCCAGGACACTGGACCTTTAAAAGGCAGCTTGATGCTGTGATGGGAGGATAGGTATTCTGGAGGCATGTGATCAGATGAACCGAAGGTTCTTCAACAACAACAAAATTAAATTTTTAGAGCCCCTTTCATGTCGGGAGGATCTTCATTCAAAATCTAATAAGAGATTATACAAAATAAAAACAGATATTCTATTGTTAGTTTCTAAGAATATTCATTGGCGTGCAATTATGACAGGTACAAATTTACAAAAGGCATAACGTGACTGATCTGTGGACATGAATTAAGCAAATTGCTTGAAATGTCACTAGCCTTCAATAATACAGTCGACATTGATTTGGTAAATAGATTTAAAGAACCTGCATATTTTTAAACAATGAGAGATCTATAATGACCAAGATACATTTGGTCAATAATTAAAATATTAAACTGACATTTTATATTCACCACAAATTAGTCATACATAAACTTTACAATGCAGTATATATTATGTGAAGCGTTTAAGAGATTGATGATGTGATAAGGCACTACATAATAATCCTTGCATTCGAAATGCAAAAAATACATCAAGTACACGGATTAATTATTATTATTTCAGGCGCAAAAAAGAATGAACGGCACTAAATCACTGGGTATTTTCAAGCTTAACTTCAATTTATTACACCATGGAATAGTGAGTGAAACACTTAGTGTCATACACACATTAGAATTACAGAAATGTATATTTAATGTGTTCCTAAACAGAATACTAATCCAGACTGCATTGGCGTGTATGATGGAGCTTTAACATTGCATAAATCGTGCTTCATGACGACATGAATAAAACATATGCAATAAGGCCATAAGCCTTAAATATGTTACTGCAAGTTGAACATTGGTATTGCAACATGCAACACAATCTGTGCCATCTTTATTTCCCTTACCTAGGATCTCTGTGGATATTAAAGAAAAATATTTTGACACAAGGGATGTTTGGGGAAAAACAATCTCAATAATGTTGATAACCATAGAAAATATATACAACAGAAGCAAGTATTCACCCATTGTACCTGGCTTAGACACACACGCTTTTCAAATACAGTAAAACCTTCGTTATCCAGCATCCTCGGGAACTGCCCGGTGCCAGTTAATCAAATATGCCGGATATTCGAGCGGCAAGTTGCCGAAAATTCTACACAATTTTTTTAAAAACTTATTTTAAAACATACCATATTAATAATAGACTAAATAATAACAGAATATTGTATGGATACTTACCAATAAAGCATTTCAGCACACTCGGTAAAATGATCGGTAAAAAAGCATTCCAGCGTACGCATGCGCCATGCACGCGCAAAGTGAGTATACCGCGAGTGTCCCCGATCTCCCAATAAAATTGGGAGATTGGCAGTACGAAAACCCCGAAAATATCGATATTTCGGTATATCTCGATATGAGCCGATCGATATATCTAAATCGGAAAATTTCCATATCGACGGACCCTAGTTGATAGGTTCCTGGCGTGGGAGAGGATACAAACTGCAGAGTTCTGAATAATCTGCAGCCTTGTAAAGAGTTGGGAAATTCAACAAGCAGGCAGTTGACGTAGCAAACCCAGGACGTAATCAAAGACAATCAAGTTATTTTAATAGATCATGGGTGATCTGCAAGTTGTTAATACTACTTCCCTACCCTTTCATCAACAACAAAATTACATTTGTAGAGTGCTTTTCACGTCGAAAGACGTCCCAAGGCTCCACCATACCCCTTGGCACCATATTCCGTCAATCTCAAAATGGTTTGCTATAATTTGTTATGGGGTTACTCTGGGTCCACAAATGACAATTGGTGTTCATAGGGCAAGGCCAGACAGCAAACTGGTGATGTTGATTTTGGCACAATGCTATTTCTTGGCTGAATGCAATAGCACAGAGCACAAGATGTCCCTCAGATTTTACAATAAAGCTAAAGCTCCCAAAATTTTGTTTTTGACAGCCAAATAATAAATCTTGGTTTCTAGGATATGAAAGCATAGGAGAAGCAAAGATGGATCGGTTATTTTAAAACAAGATAAAAATAAGGCCAGTTTGAAACTGAGCCATGAAGACCAGTATTCAGATTAATTTATCATTCACTTCATGTACGTTTGTGGGATCTTGGCACATTTATCTACAAGAGCAATCACTGAACTCTAACATTACCTGCGAGATGCTTTTGAGACATTTCAACATAAGACGTTACAAAAGAAGACTTTGTCTCTCTACTGTGTTGGAGGGAGAGTTTCACATATTAGATTCTACCCTTGCCTTCTTCAAAGTAAGTCTCAAGATCCTCGTCTTTGACCGTGCTGTCACCCACCTCCCTTACCCCAATCCCTCTCTCCCTGCTCGGGTCCAAAACTCTCACTCTCCAGCACCTTGGGTCTTCCTCCCAATGTGAAAGGTAGCACCTTTCACATTGGGAGGAATGCAATTTTTTTTAGAAGAAATATTGTATTATTTGCCAGAATATTGGCGAGAAGGTACTTAATCTCAATTGAATACACTTCAGAAGGTCTTAGAGAAGAATAAATTATCTTGGCTGTTTTTGAATGCAACCTCTTACAACAATGGTTCAGATTCAGTTTTTTCTTATTGTGTCTACTTAATCTCAGCAATGGTTGGTTAGAAATTGGTGTGGGGAGGGGAAAAAATAAAAGTTGTTTTTGTTTAAAAAAACAATTGAGAGATCTGTCTATGGTAATGAGTTTGCTAAACATTCGGACTGAATAAACTGCATTGTTAACGCTGGGTGGATGTTTTTAAAAGGACAAATGTGTTGAAGGTTATTGTGTTGTTTGCGCATAAGACAATAATCTGCATTTGATATAACACCTTATCATCGTTGAGACATCTCAAAGCACTTCACAGGATATTTTGTAAAATGCATTTAGTGGGCGAATCATGACAGTTGCTCACAGTGATGTTACACAAAACAGACCTGGAGTGAGCAGTCAATGTTATTTGGGGGTTTGCTGGTCAGGACACTGGGAGAAACACCTTCTCTTTTCAAATGATTTCATGGAATCTTTAACATCACCTGAACGGACAGACGGGACCTCGGTTTAACATCTCCCCTAGAGGACGGCACCTCCAATAATACAACACCGTCTCTCAGCTCTGCAATGGGAGTATCATCTTGGACTATGCAATAAGTTGCGGCTTTGTCACAGTGATCTTGTTTGAACTGATGCTCAACCTCTTTTACTCAGGTTGTTATTAATGTAGATATTATGTATATACTGAGATTTTGTGCAGTGGAAGATACTTTTGCTTTAAGCGCATTTATGGTCTGGCGAGCAAAATATAATTTAAAGTCTGTGACCTGGATCTGAAAGAAAGACGTGGGAAACGATCACATGGGTCCATAAAGGGGGAACCTACTGATACATCAAAATGGGAGGAGATTTGCTCCTCCCCACTCCATGTCATGATTGTTTTTGAAAAAAGTCTTTGGGTAAAGTTGGGTAAATTAAGTCTTTGGGTGAAGCTGTCATAGTTTAGTGTTGGGTTATTTTCTATTTCTTAATGTTGCATCAGTTATCATGCTCAGTTATCAATATAAGATTGGGATAGGGTTAAAGGACCAATAAAACAACTTGAGTTTTCTTTAAAATGCTTCATAGAATTATACAGCACAGAAGCCCTTTGAGTCTGTGACAGATCTTTGAAAATTCCATGCCCCCGCCCTTTCCCTGTAGCCCTGCAAACCTGTCCTTCCCAAATAATCATCTACTTCTCTCTTAAAAGTTTTTATTGAATCAGCTTCCACCACCCTTTCAGGAAATGCATTCCAGTTCTGAACAACTCGCTGCATGAAAAAAAACTCTCTTCACCTCCTCTGTTGATGAATGCATCTCATTTGTTGTGCAATAAGGCATTGGGATTACCTGTCATGGTGTATATATTCCTATTTGTGGAGTTTCATTCAGAAAAGCACGATACTAATAATCCTTGCATTTGATATAGCGCTTTTCACATCTTCCAGACATCTCAAAGCACTTCACAGAATATCCTGTAAAGTGAATTGACCATATACAGTACTTTGTAGGTGGAACACGGCAGCCAATTGCGCACTGCAGTGTCCCATAAACAATCGTGGATTGAGTGACCAAATTATTATTGCGTTTTTTCAGAGATTATTATCAGGCATGTAGAGTGAGAAAACTTGCCCAAGGTACACCCTGCCTGGAATCAAATCCAGATCTCTCGCTTGCAAGGCTATTGGACTATTGAGCTATTGGACTCCAGGACTCAGATGTCTGAAAGCATTTCAAAGAATATGAAGTAAAGTGAATTGACTGTATGTTTGTGGACAAAACGCAGCAGCTAATTGTGCACAGCAACGTCCCACAAACAGTTGTGGATTGAAGTAACCAATTTATTCTTATTTTTTTTGAGAAGGGATTATTATTTTACCCCGCGAAAAGGGATCCCACAAATATACAGTCAATTCACTTTACAGTATATTCCGTGAAGCACTTTAAGACGTCGATTACATATGAAAAGGGCTATATCAAATGCAAGGATTATTATTATTATCCGCTAGTGTGCGGCGATATATCGATTATATCGATATAATGTTTCATATTGATATGCCAATATTGGAAATTTTAATATATCAGTATATCGAAAAATTTGGTATTAAAAAAATCGGTATATCGCAAAACATCGGTATATAATGTCCGGCGAATGCACGCGTACATCCACAGGATACGAAAACCTGATGATATCGATATATATCGATATGAGCCCACCGATATATCAATATCGGAAAAATTTAATATCGCCGGACACTATTATCCTCCCAATCAAATAACAACTGGGTTCCTACTCACAGCTGGATAAACACAGGCATGTGGAGCATGGAAACAAGAAAAAAAAATTACACTTGTATAGTGCCTTTCATAACAGGAGGACGTGCAAACAACACAGAGAAAGGATTGATACAGAGACCACCTAGTACACCAAGCACATTGTCATACAATTAGGGGTGAGAACTGTCCCAGCTTGAACCCGCAACCTCTGACTCAGAGAAGAGATTGATACCACTGTGCCAGCTTCATGCAGTGGAAATCTATCATGGTTCAATTGTTAACAAAGTACAGTACTGTAATAGCAAACACAGTTACTGAGTTAGAATGGGAATTATGTGCAAAAATAGAGATTGAATAAGATGACTATGTACATCAACTAGCTTCTGCTAATGTTTCAGATATTGACCCAATGTATTTTATATTATTAGCCTTTGATAAATTTCCAGCTAGTTTGCTTTTAGATTGTGGATTTCTATTTTTCACCTCCCACCCCCTGCCCCCTACATGTCTTTTATGGAACTGGTGAAACTTGTTTTAAACACAGACTCGTACAAGTCAATGGAAGCAGATGTTTTTTTCAGTAATGTTCACACTGCGTTTATACTTCACATTGACAGAAATTACCACAATTTGCCCACCAGGAAAGAACGTGATTTTTTGTAGCATTTTGCAATCAGTGAAACATCATCACTTCATAGTAATTACTGTCAATGTGACCTTCTAGGCAAAAATAGCCTCCATTTTACATGCAGAAAAGTCTCATAAAAGCAATTTATCTGTGGAATCGTTGAGCAGAGCACCGGAAGAAACTTCCTTCTCTTTTTAAATGGGTTATAGGATCATTAACATCCACCTGAATAGGCAGACAGGATATCTATTTAACATCTCATCCAAAAGATGGGATCTTGGATAATGCAGTCTCCTCCCCTCCCCCCAATACAGCATTGGAATGTCAATACAATACAAAGTTCAAGTCATGACACAAATCTTGATCACAAACTTATTCTGCACAGGCAGGAATGCTACAAAACGAGTCGTCAACACATGCCACATACAACACAAACAGACAGTACAAATATGGTGGGCGGTGGGGAAGAAGACAGAAAGGATATAAAGAGAATCATGTAGCAAACCCACTCCAGGCAGTACCTGGGAGGAGATTGTTCCAACAGAAATACAGCTTCCCATTCCGCAACACTGCTTTAGTTCTGTTCGTAATAATACTTGCATTTGATGCAGAACCATTGTGGAGCTCTTGTAGCTCAAATGGTTAGAGCACTTGCCTTACAACTGTGAGACATGTGTTCGAATCCAGGCAGATCAGAGCGAAACCTAGGGCAAGTTTCCTTACCCACAAGCCTAATAATCCCTCCAAAAAAACACAATCCAGTACTAAAAATTGGTCATTTCAATCCACGACTGTTTGTGGGACACTGCTGTGCGCAATTGGCTGCTGCGTTTTGCCCACAAATATACAGACAATTCACTTTACAGTATATTCTGTGAAGCACTGTGAGATGTCGATAAGATGTGAAAAGTGCTACATCAAATGCAAGAAATATTATTATTATATTATTATTAACACATCATTGGGACACCTCAAAGTGCTTCATGGAATACAATGATAAATAGATTGATTTGAGGGGCAAAACACAGCAACAAAATGTGCACGGCAGAGTCCTACAAACAACAAAATTATATTTATATAGCACCTTTCACATCAGGAAAACTTCCCAAGGCACTGAAACAGTCATGGATTGAGTGACTTTTAAAAATATATACTTGTAGTTCTTATTGTGTAACAGCAGCTCATCTTTCTTCACGCAATTGTGATAAGATCCCTTACAAATAGAACTTAAACAAATATGAAGAGTTTTCTTGTGAGATTATCAAGAGTTAGCCACCTGCAGCTATATCATTTCAATACCCTTTTGTATTGAAAACACTTATCCACAGCCAATAGTTTATTTAATTAATAACTGCGAGAAGACCAGTTATGACGAGAAGTGGATTTTCCCCCCCAATACTCCGCAGGTTAGGACATTAGCTCTTCTGGCACTCAGCACAACAAAAAGATTGCAATTATAGAGCGCTCTTCACGTCGGTAGCAGAGCTAGAATAGCGCAGTTTAAGGTGAAGCTTTGATCGGCATTGCAAGGAGGAAAACCAACCGGCGGGTGTATTTATGATAATCCTTGCATTTGAGACATTTTTGAGATGTCTCAAAGCGCTTCACAGAATATACCTTATGTTAAGTGAACTGGCAGAATATTTTGTGTGTGGACTGTTATAGAATCATTTACCATTAGAACTAAAGAATGAAATTTACAGGAATTGAAGAAAAAGATCAGGACCATAATTTTTTTAAAAAGTTTATGTGCAATGTGGTGCCAGCAACAGGTGAAATCATAAACTTGTCTTCACTGTATGTTTTCAGCACAATTCCTTACACAACAGCAGAATTTTAAATGCAAGTACTGTACAAATTTGTTTTAGGAATTTGTTTTAACAGTTAGGAAGCAAAGAGATTTATTGATGCCAAGACGTATCCATTTATAGCTGTACTACTTCAGTCCTTTAGTATTCAAAATGGACTGTGAAGACCTATATATCTCAGTGGTTAGAGCACTCACTTTACAAGTGAGAGACCTGGTTCAGTTCCAGGCAAGGCGAAACCTTGAGCAAGTTTCCTTACTCCACACGCCTAATAATAATCCCTCAAAACATATTTGGGCAATTTAATCCATGACTGTTTGTGGGACACTGCTGTGCGCAATTGGCTGCCGCGTTTCGCTCACAAAACATACATTAAATTTACCGAATATTCCGTGAAGCGTTTTGGGACGTCTGGAAGACGCGATAAGGCGCGATAAGCTATATCAAATGCAAGGAGTATTATTATCCAAAATTCTTTAAATTTTTTCCGGAACTAGCAAGCCACCAGAACACGTAAAGAAGACAACTTCTTCCCTTCGCCACAACCTTATGAGTTCAAGCTTCCCCTGTTGAGATAGCAAACTCCCAGCAGTGTTTTTTTAGGCCCCTAGTTTTGACACACAACACAGTCCACACAGGCAACACAAGTTACAGTACAGTAGTCTGAGAAGCACTTACTTAAAGGAAACATATTTGGAGTCTTTCTTACTGGGATGTCTCACAGGCTTAACGTCCTCCCCACAAACACAGCCTTGACTTTGCTGCTGTTCAGTCATTAGTGGACCTTCTTTCTGCTCTCCTCCACACACACTCTCTCTCTGTGCCTTTTTCTTTCCTCCTTATTCAGTCAGATCCAGAACATCAGTGACGAGAGGAAAGGGGGGGGGGGGGGGGGCAGTAAACACTAACCCAGCTCTTTGTCTTGAGTCAAGAGATGAGCAGATTTCCAGCTCATTAATAATAATAATATTGTGTGTGTGTGTGTGTGGTGGGGGGGGGGGGGTCGAATCCAAGAAAAGTGAAAACAGCCAAACTATTTTAACTGGAAGGGAGAGGGGGAGGGTGGGAGTTAAAAAATAACTTCTCACCTTACTTTTAAGAGGACATAATTGGATCAAACAGCTGCCTTCAATTTGTCTCCCAGACCAGTGTTTGCCTCGCTGGAGGGTGTGGTTTGAACTTTGCTTTAAGAACCATCTATGTTGTGGTGGGAGAGGAGAGGGGGAGAAGAGAGAAAAATGGTGAGAGCTGCTGAAGGTAGTGGTGGGAACCTCGCCCCCCCCCCCCCCCCCCCAGTGCAGTGTGAAGCTGCACTGATTGAGTGTGTGAGTGCTTCCCCCCCCCCCCCCCCAGCTCCTGAACACTCGTCTGATTGTCAGCAGAAGCTGAGCTCTCCAGAGGCTGGGATGGTTTGAATACCAGCAGCTCAGGCAGCTCTCTCCCAGAGCCCAGGGTGGCAGGGACTCTCCACACAGGTCACTTTTCTTGCTCCTCTCGCCAGGTGCTCTCTCCACTGCTTCTCATGTACAGTGTATCACCAGGTGATTTTGTTTGCCTAGTTCGGGGCAATATAAGGGGGGGTGGGGGGGAGAGAAAGTCATGTGGGTGAGGTTCAGAGTTGGTTCAACCCTATTATTGTTTTTATTAATAATAGTATTAATAATCCTTGCGTTTGATACAGCGCTTTTCATGTCTTCTGGACAACCACAACAAAATGACACTTGTACAGCGCCTTTCGCATCAGGAGGACGTCCCAAGGCGCTGGACAGTCACTGCTTTAGACCTGAGCCGAGTACGGGGTGGTGGGGGGAAGGGGTGGATTAGGAGTCGCCGTTGGGACCATCGAAGAGGAGAGTCTTGAGGCGAGACTTGAAGGAGGCCAGGGAGGACGCGA
Source organism: Hydrolagus colliei (assembly GCA_035084275.1). Taxonomy (NCBI): domain Eukaryota; kingdom Metazoa; phylum Chordata; class Chondrichthyes; order Chimaeriformes; family Chimaeridae; genus Hydrolagus; species Hydrolagus colliei. The sequence goes on from CM068742.1 coordinate 32,384,991, forward strand.
GGCGGAGGGATTGCGGGATGGAGTTCCGGAGGTTGGGAGCAGAGTGGCTAAAGGCTCGCCCGCCAATGGTGGGACGGATGGGTCAGGGGACGTGGAGCAGGCCAGAGCCTGCTGAGCGGAGTGGGAGGGCAAGTCGGTAAGGGGATAGGAGGTCACGAATGTAGGGTGGGGTGAGGTGAGGTTGTGGAGGGCTTTATACGTGAGGGCCAGGATCTTGAATTAGACGTTTCAAAGCACTTCATAGAATACAAGTGAATTGACTATACATGTGTAAAGTGAATTGACTATATTTGTGGGCGAAATGTGGCAGCTAATTGTGCACAACAGTGTCCCACAAACAGTCGCGGTTTGAAATACTGTAACCAAGTTATTATTGTTTTTTTCCCGAGGAGTTAATATGAGGTATGTGGAGTAAGGAAACTTGCCCAAGGTTTCGCCCTGCCTGGAATCAAACCCAGGTCTCTTGTTTGTAAGGCGAGTGCTCTAACCACTGAGCTACAGGACTCCACATTTATTAATACTGTATTAATAAAAATCTTTGTACTGTATTTGATTTCCACCCAAATTTTGAACAGTCCAGTTTAAGCACGCCAGGACTATCTCAAGTGAAACGTGAAGTAGACTAAATAAATGCAAGTTGTATTGGTTATCAGTGCAATGCAAGAAAATTCTTGGTTTAACCCTGTGAAGACATGATTAGCCTGTGCCTCTGGTAGCAGTGAAATTTCGGCGAAAGGGTGTTACACATTGGTTTCTATTAAAAGTTAAACGTAACATTTAAGTGGAAGCATTAGATTCAATGAAAATCTCACACACAGATTTTGTGATTCAATCTGTTCCAACCTTTTAAGATTTCATGCATTAGAATAAGCTTGAGAACCATGTCAAATTCATAGCAAATTTATAGGCTATTTGGCTCATCATACAACATCAACAAATTACATTTATAAAGCGCTTTTCACGTCGGGAGGGCATCAAACAAACAAACAAAACTTGCATTTATATAGCGCCTTTCACGTCGAGAGGACGTCCCAAGACGCTGCACAGTTAGGTAGGACAAGAGCAGGGTAGGAAGGATCACGGCAGGATGAAGAATAGTAGGAAAAGTAACTGTATATTAGTGGGCGAAACGTGGCAGCCAAATTGCGCACAGCAGTGTCCCACAATCAGTCATGGAAGTGGGACTAGGGGCAAAAGGGGGGTAAAGAAGCAAAAGGGGAGGGGTCGAGGCAGGGGGAAGAAAAGCAGGAAAGTCGACTGTATACTTGTGGGCGAAACGCGGCAGCCAAATTGCGCACAGCAGTGTCCCCACAAACCATCGCGAAAATGGGGCCAGGGGAGAAAGGGGGAAAAGAGGGTAAGGGGGGAGAGGGAGGGAAAGGTGGGATGGGTTAGGGTTAGGGAGGAAGAGGGGGGAGAAAGGTGGGTAAGGAAGAGAGGGAGGGAAAGATGGGTGGGGGCAAGATCGGGAAGAGGGAGGGAAGTGGAAAAGACGGGGGCAGGGGTGGGGGGAATCAAACAACAATAATAAACAATAAAAGCAATAATATTAACAACAAAAACAGCAACAAACAACAACCAACAATCGTCCAGCAACCACTCCTTGTCCTCGCCGCCCATCCCAAGGCGCTGAAACGATTACCGTTTACAGATACCTGCAATGGTTTTATCCCATTCTCCTGTGTTCGCCATATCCTTTTACATTTTGACAGTTCAGATATTTATCTAATTCCCTCTTAAAAGATGACATGGATTATGCCTCAATCGCCAATCTAGGTAGGGCATTCCATGACACTGCCAACCCACAACCAGCAGAAATAATTTCTCTGTTATTAAATCCCTCATATCTTTAGAAAGCTTGAGCACACAAAAATAGTCACTGCACTTTTCAGTATATTCTGTGAAGACAGCCTCCCAATGTGCAAGGTGCTATTTTAAATGTTATTATAATTATTGTGTTCTCAACTTTCTCTTTCCAGATCGCTTGGAAATTATTCTCTGCTCGATATGTCCAGGCAGGGCCTCTATGTTTCACAAGTGTTTCTGGGAGATGGAGTGAAAACAGCAACAACAACAACAAAATTACACTTGTATATTGCCTTTCACGTCAGGAGGATGTCCTAAAATGCTGATAATAATAATCCTTGCATTTGATATAGCGTTTTTCATGTTTTCTGGACGTTTCAAAGCACTTGACAGAATATACTGTAAAGTGAATTGACTATATTTGCAGGCGAAATGTTGCAGCCAATTGCGCACAGCAGTGTCCCACAAACAGTCGTGGATTGAGTGACCAAATTTTTTTTTTGGAGGATTACTATTGGGCATGTGGAGTAAGGAAACTTGCCTAAGGTTTCGCCCTGCCTGCAATCAAACCCAGGTCTCTCGCTTGCATGGCGAGTGCTCTAACCACTGAGCTACAGGGCTCCACACAAAACCCAAGCAAGACTAGAAATGACAAGAATTTCACCAAAGGCATGGTCGAATAGGCAGAATTTTAGAAGGCTTTTGAAAGCAGAGAAGGAGGGTTTGAAGTGAAGGGATTTATACTGTATGTCTCATCCCTGCATCATTCTTAATTGCACAGTGCAATGTAGCTGATCTCCCAAAAATCAATGATTGGATGCTAGTATGTAGATCCCCGAGAAGGGGGTAGCCTAACAGCTTATTGAAATAAAGAAAAATCTCTCACAAAGAAGTTAAGAAGTTTCATTCCTCCATATCCAATGAAGATCACAAAGAGTTTAACAAACCACCTCTAATGTATGGGTGAGTGCATGTGGATAGTGATGGGTGGGAGTGGGGATTAGTGCTGACATGGACTAAAAGAAACTGTGACATGCTGTACAATTTTGCTTTGAGTCTCTTTAACTGGATTTAAGAGCTGAGGAATGTCACGGTCAAGCAGCTTTCAGGGTCTCAGAATGTCACGAATCGTTCACGTTATTTCAATGGAAAGCGCCAACTAGCAATTGGTTTGCTGAAGGAGATATCCTTCTTAGGAGAATTGATCGTGGGTTGAACTGTTAAAATAGTAATTTAACTGCCAACAGCACATAAAAAGCAACAATACTTTTTATGTGGCTGAAATTGCCTCAACACCCCAGATAAATGGAAAGAATAATTAATGTCATTCAATATCTCTAGCTTTGGGGAGGATGGGGTAAAGGGGACAGGGGTATAGGGTTGAGTAATTAAAAGCAGTGCTAGTAGCAAGATTCCCTACCCTCCTGCGCATTAACCTAATGGAATAACTTCTGGCCTGAATCTACCTAGCTCCTGTGATAACATCACTGCAGAGCCAGCAGGGACTGCAGGTATAATCCTAAACTTGGTTTTAATGCATTTTGAATGGAAGAAATGCTGACTGTTGGTTCAAATTATAATGGGGGTGATATCTACTTACCTCCCACTCGTCTTGGAGCTAATAGAATTTTACCACATCTTGGAATTAGAGCTTAGAAATTTGACCTCAGGAGTCAAATGGAATCCTGTAACTTAGTGGTTAGAGCACTCGCCTGGCAAGTGAGAGGTACCTGGGTTTGATTCCCGGGCAGGCTGATACATTGGGTAGGTTACCTTACTCTACATGTCTCTATTTACCTAGCAATAAGTAGGAATATGGATGTTAGTCAATTGGCAGATCGCTTTTCCGAGGGTAATAATCCCTTTTAAAACATGATTTGTACACCCAATCCATGACTATCTATGTGACAATGCTGTGACAATTGGTTGCTGTGTTTCGCCACAAAATATAAAGTAAATTCACTTTACAGTATATTCTGTGAAACGCTTTAAGACATCTTGAAGACAAAGCGCTACATTAAATGCAAGAATTGTTATTAACACATTCACCACCCGACCCAAGATCAGAAATATGTCAGATAATAATTCTTGTTTTTTTCCAATACCTGGATTTGATATTATAACATTGAAACAACAACAGCACTTTATAATAATAAAAATCCATACATTTATATAGCACTTTTCAAGTCTTATCGACGTCTCAAAGCGCTTCACAGAATACAACAACGTCCCAAGGTTGGGACCAGAGCAGTGGGGGAGGGAGGAGACAAGAGGGAAGAAAGGGGGAAAAAGAGGTAGGGACAAGAGCAGGGGGGAGGGGTCGTGGTTGGGGGAAGGAAAGTAGGAAAATTGATTGTATTTGTGGGAGAAACTGCGTTTATATAAAGCACAGTTTATATAGAGCAATATCTATGAGTACTTTACATTGATGATAGCGGACACTTTGGTGGGGTGGGGGGTAAGGAAGGAGGAGTTAGATCCAAATGCATGGTTGAAGAGTTACATTTTATGTGGATTTTGAAGTTAGTGTTCATGGAGGAGTGCCAAGAGGGTGGAGTCTAGAAGCTGAAAGCTCAGATGCTGATGGAATGCGCAGATGATGTGCAATAGGCCCAAGTTTTCCGAATGGAGGGAATAGAGAAGGTAGATCACATGGTCAAGAGGGTGCAAGGACATGAAGGGATTTATAAGTGAGGAAGAAGATTCTAAGTTTGATCCACTGGGACTCAGGTTGACAGCGCAGCCCACATATTTACAGTTAATTCACTTTACAGTATATTCTGTGAAGGATTATTATATTTATATTATTAATATAGCCTGGCGAGAACCAGGTTGATGGGCATAGGAAGTTTTATGTAGGCAAGCATGTGGGCGCCAGTGTCTTGAATAAGTTAGAGCTTGCGGAACTGGGAGGTCAGCAAGCAGTGTATTTGGGAATTTGAGCCTGATGATAAAGAGAGAGCAAATTATGGTTTTAACGACATCGGAAGTGAGACAGCTTGGAGGTGGGTGGTAGGGGAAAAATGCAGAAAAACACTTGCTCAGGGAACAGATGGGAGGGAAGGAGGGAGCAGGGAGGGAGGGAGAATCCAAACACTAAAGTTGTACACTAATTAGTGAGGTTGAAAGAGAGGCCAGCATCACAGAAAATCAGAGCCAAAGGCGATGACATTTTGGTGGGAGCCAACAAACTTGGCTGAGATCTTCTTCATGTTCAACTAAAAATAAGTTTGGGCCTATTCCAAATGTTTAACACACAACTTTATACAGTAATCTTTGGAGAACCTGATGGATGAAGAGGAAGAGAACATCAAGTGACCTGGAATCTAGAGTAGATGTAGAGAGGTAGTTTGGGTGTCCGTTGAATGCAATTGCTGTCAACTGCAGTGACTCTAAGAGTGCAGTGGGATCTTTGAATGTCCACCTGAACTGACAGACGGGAATGCTTGAATTCTGAAATAAAAGTGAAAACCCACAGGGAGTGTGGGTTGTTCGGGATCTGAAGGATAACAGTGAGATTCTTGTTTTGGGGATGACCATTCACAAAATCTTGCTACTTATTAAAAAGTAATTAAATTATGTTTACTTTAACCAATAAAACAGTGAAGTAGTGATAAAGAAAGCACAAGATCAAAGAGCAGCGCCAAACAAATGTCACGGAAGAGAGAGTCTAGAAATACGTAACAAAATGTGTCATCAAAATATTGCCGAACAAGTATAACATGGGCTGCTGGAACAGCTTTAAAAAAAATGAAACAAGGTTCCCAGTCACCATACCCCTTGCGTGTTTGCTTGGCACTGTTTTGAAAACAAGCATCATACAATTGCTGTTTGTTTGGAAATACTAAACACTGCCAAATATTGCATGGGACAAGGTCAGTTGGAAAAGGTACAGAATTCATTTACAGCATTTCAGGAGCACGCGGTAATTTGTTTTTGCTAAATACTATAATAATATTTGCATTTTAATATAGCGCCTTATCACGTTGTTGAGATATCTCAATATGCTTCACAAAAAGGTTATTGTGAGATGGTGACTGTGTATTTGTAGTTGAACACAAGAGCTAATTTGCTCATAGCCACATCTCACATTCAGCCATGAAGTGAATAACCAATTATCTTTTTGAATTATTAGAAGTAATAATAATAATAATAATCCTTGCATTTGATACAGTGCTTTTCACATCTTATGTGAAACATTATAAAATATGTAAAACATTAAAAGGGATTGAGAAAGTAAACCCACAGTAAGCACAATACTTTCAAACGTACAGAGGTTGCAGAACAAGAGAACACAGGTTCAAAGTTGCAAAGAGCAATGTCAACAGACACCAGAACATTTTTTTTACCCAAAAGGTAAATTAAAGAACAGGTTACCAGGAAGAGTACTTGAGTACAGAACATTGAGTTTATTTAAGCAGCTTTACAAGGTTATGGATGGATTTTAGGGTGGGCTGGAAGGAGAAATGCGTGAGCATAACGGCTTTTTTGTTCTGAACTTTTCTTGTGAGCTTGTCAGTAGGAAGAGGCCTGGGGAACACTACTCGGAGGAAGAGCAGAGAGCAGAACAAATCTGCAAAAATAGTTTGTTAGGTGAGCAAGTTACTGGATTTTTTAAATCGGCAAATTCGATTTCATAGGGTAAACAGGGATAAACTGTTTCCGCTTGTCAGTTACCTGAAGTCATAGATTTTAAATAGTTTCTAAAAGAAGCAGAGGTGGTGGGGGGTGGTGAGAAGAATTTTTTCACTCAGCAAGTTTTTCAAATCTGGAATGCTTGCCTGAAAGGGTGGTTTAGGCCGATTCGATAACAACTTTTAAAAGAGAGTTGGACATTTATTTGGGGTGGACGGGTTTGCTCGGTTATGAAGAGAGAGCTGGGAGTGGGATTGAGTTGCTCTTTTCAAAGAGTCGGCACAGACTTGCTGGGACGAATGGCCTCCTTTTGTGCCGTAAGAATCTATGATTCTATAAAATTCAAATTCGGATCTGTGAATCACATTTTGTAACAATTTCTCTAATGTTGTTAAAAAAAATCAGTGTGTTTGATCATTATATCAAACTCAGCCCACTCAACCAAACCCTATCCTGACCTCTCACACCCCTTTCTCTTCATATATATGGATGGCTGATCATTTCCCAGTCACCATTCTTCCTCTTTACCTGAATGGATTTTCTCCTGTCCAAGACATTTGATTCCTTCCAAATATTAGGGAGATTTTACTCTAATTTATGTAGCATGTCAGAACAACCGGAATTTGGTAGATTCTTAAATACAGCCGTAATGTTGAAGCAAATATGTTTCTTTTAAGAATGACAGAAAAAGGCCTTTTACATTTACTGTTAGGTAAAGTTCAGACTGAATTAAAATAAATAATCATTGAGCAAACTTAAAATTCTTAATATTATATTTGATTGATTGATATTTGCTCAGACTCTTTATGTGATTTGCCCTTGGATGGAGTCATAAGAAAATATAAAAGCATGAAAGAGACGTAACATGTGGTATGATTCGGGTTTTACACCTCTGTTGGTGGGTGGTTAAATTCAGAAAGATTCTACGCAAATAGTATTTCAGTGAACGAATAATGAACTTGTGGAATAGGTTCCCTTGGAAGACAGTTGAGCAGGAAGTGTTGATTCTTTCAAACACAGATTAGTTGTTATTTCCTAAAAGAAAACTATAAGGGGATATAGTACATTGGTAGTTTGGGACATATGTGCTTGCGACTGCCAGGAAGGTGAAAGGCGAACCAGATGGACCTTGATCATTTTCATCTAGCATTTCCCATGTACACCTCATCTAGTTCTCCTTATTAAACCATTTACAATATGTAACCTTAGAAAAAATAATAAATGTTACACTTCTAAGAGACAACACACAATAATCTGTTTTAAAGATTATTGTAAAATGACACAAAATTCCCTTTGAATATTGTAAAATAAAATTCAAAATAAGATGTACTCCTTGACCAGTTTATAGCTCTAGATGTATCCTCCCATTTGCTTTCCATTTGTTTTTGCTGCGTTTATCGGGTCAATTTTGCAGTGTTTCTTAGTAGAATTTCTTAATTAAAAAAGGATATTCAAGTGAAACTATTTCCTATTACTTTCTAGGGAATGCACATTAATTCCAAACCATACTGAAAGTTCCATTCAAGCACATTGTAAAATGGGTAACAGATAATTAAATGGGAAAGATGTCAATAAATTAAGATATCTTAAATAGCCATGGATTTTGGGGGGGATTATTACCCAGAAAGAGATCCACGAATCAATCAACAATCAGGTTTCAATTTACTCCTCAGTAAACAAAAGCGGGTGGCGTAAGGAAACCTGCCACAGGTTTTGCCTGCCCATGAATGGAACCCAGGTCCTATTGCTTGTGAGCTGCACACACTAACCACCACCAACAACAACTTGCACTTATATGGAGCCCTACATGAAGGGCAGCATCTCAGAGCGCTTGAACCACAATGCTGTGGGTCTCCAATTGATCAATTTTATGTAGGAGATTGTTGGCCAGGACACCTGCAGAAACTCCTTTCTCTTTTCGAATAGTGTCTTTGACATCCACCTGAACCAAAACATTAAACCAGATATCACAGCCCCCCACCACTGAACGGGAGTGTAACTGTCATGTATGATAGACACTTTCCTGCTTCCAAAGTTTCAATCTGTTGGTCAATCCACAGTATTCTTAATATTATCCCTTTAGTTATTGATCTATTTCCCTTAACATAGCCATTGTATTGATTCCACTTAGACACTGCGGATCCTCCTGAGGCTGAACTGGTCTTTGAAAGACAACAACAACAAAATTACATTTATAGAGTGCCTTTCACGTCGGGAGGACATCTCAAGGCGCTGACACCTCTGGCAATAATCCAAGACACATTTAATGGTTGACCAGTCTGACTGGCTTGGCCATTAAATTTGGAGAAGTAGATGTGCCCTACATCTTGCAAGACAAATTCTTGTTGGATAAGATGTAAGCCTCTAATGTCTGATCATTTCATCTCATTTCCCAATCTTTTCTCTACATCCCTTAATACCCTAGTCTTTCTCCTTTTTAAATATCCCATTATATTTTGCATCTACATCTTCTGGATTTTGTATCATTCCACATTGTGAGAACACTTTGTGCGTGAAGACATGTTTTTTCATCTCACTTCTACGTGGTTTAGTTTTAATGTTGATAAGTCAGGAAAACTTATACCCTCAACATTGTTCAGTGAAATCTCTGCAGCACCAAAAAGCCCATTTATTTTCTCCAGTAACAACAGAGATATATTTTGTGTTACTCATGTTACTCATCTTCTCTTGCGGATCTAAAGGATTAATTTTGCACAGGGTGTAATGTTCCCACTTTCTTTACGCTGCAGACTACTAAATCATCCTTATCAAATATTAAGCACACAGATAAGCTGCTTGCATAAGGGAACGTAAACCAGAACAATATTAAATTCTGCAGTATGCACTTAGTTTATATTCAGGATAACAGGACATGGTTTATTGATCATTGTAAAGTGCTCAGCTGTATTTTATCAAAAGATAATTAGAAAATACATATCACAAATTCATTATATGTCTGGATAAGATTTTGTTTCTGAAGTATTATAGCCAGTTTTTTTTTTATAGTTGTGCTTTGTTTTTCCATAACGACAAGGAGCATGATGAGTTTTATTCTTTGAAATACAACAACTTGCACTTATACAGTGCCTTCCACCAAGGCTAACATCTCAGAGTGCTTAACAGTGGTGGAGTCTGACTGCTGTATGCATGTAAGGAGAGGGCTTCATTTCTCTTTGCTTCGAATTACATTTTTGGAAAAGACACAAGATTTAACTTTTGTTTAGGTAACACTAAGCTCTTGATCTTTGAGTGACTGTTCAGTTTCAGGTTCCACTTAATAGAATGTTCTTCCAATTATCATGATACTGCTGGAAAAGTGAAGGGACATTCAAATCTTGGTGACCTGGCTAATAAAGCTACAGATTAATTGACGATTGACTTCATGGCTACATTAAGGGGACCTTGCTGTGGGCAACATGGCTGCAACGTTCGTCTACAAAAATGGTCACCACACTTAGCTTTAATTATCATGTATTGCTTTGAGGTGTTTTAATACGATTTGGCTATATAAAAAGCAGCAAGTTCTTTCTCTCTACTCTCGATTACTCCAAACCCCATGCAGGAAGACCAGTCACATTAATTGACAATTTAGTGCATCGCAGATATATCTTCTCTCCAAGGGTTCAGCGTTGCAAAAGTGAACTACATAAAATCCTGCTGGTCGCCATCTAGAAACCAAACACTGAATACATTGAATTATTCTAACGTTTCTTTCCAACCTCTGATTTTTTCCAAAAAAGCACAATTCATTATTAATAAAAATGATATGAAATGAATGTATTATTTATTGGGAATTTTTCAGTTTCAGCAGTGCATAACCTCAGATTTCTACCCATGTGCTCTGCCTTCAGTGTTGCACGTTAAATATGGCTTTATTCAAATGACTTTGCCCAAAGCAATTGTTGCAATCATTGAGTCGTCCTGGGGTGCCTTTGAAGCTGCCACCATGCAGATCAGAGAGTTTGAGTCAAATCACAGAATAGAGGCTCAGTAGTTAAAGGTGCAACAATTGACAAAAACGCGTGCAAGAAATTCCCAACGAGTGAGCTAAACATTCACACAGCAATTAAGAAAAATGCTTCATTTGGACTAATTATACAAACACTGATCTGAAGCAGGATTTTTTGGTGGGTGGGGGAAGAAGGAGATGTATTTTGTGGCTCAATTTTGCATCATAAAAATTCTAATCTTTGCAGTAACTCATGTGACTGGGTGCCAATAATTATCCTTTCATTCAGTCAACTCCAATTATAATTAATTTTTAACATGTCCGAAGACCATTAATTTGCAGGTAATGTGCAAAGGCATTTAATATCCAAGGCAGATATCATCAAGGACACAAGTCTGAATAGGTGAAGGCTTCGGCTAGTATTTCCCAACATGATCAAGCTTATCTTATTGGAGCAGAGTATTCAAGAGAGTGACACAATGGAATGATAACTTCATTAAGCATGTTAACAATTTCAGTGATAAACAGGCCCGAGAGAGACAACACTGTAAGGCACATTAATATTACCTAATGAAGATGAAAATCAGGTTAGTACACAATGTAATGTCATCTTAATTGAACTGTCTAAACAACGATTGAAGCTGATAGATAGGTCCCCCCGAATTATTTGAAACAACCAGAATGATAACAAAACCCAACCCAGCTTGATTTGAGAGCAAGCAATCTGAATAAATAAAAACTCATTAAAAGCCATACCACTGATAATCACCCTGCCGGGTAACAAATCTAAACAGATTAAGTTACATTATTGGACATATCCAACAGATATTTTAAGAACCATTAAAAATAACAGGGACTAATGCACTCCAAGACTCTACCTAATAATAATCCCTCCAAAAAAAACCACAATAATAAAATTGGTCATTTCAATCCACGACTGTGTGTGGGACACTGCTGTGCGCAATTGGCTGCTGCGATTCGCCCACAAATATATACAGTCAATTCACTTTACAGTATATTCTGTGAAGCGCTTTGGGACGTTGATAAGATGTGGAAAGCGCTATATCAAATGCAAGGATTATTATTATTATTATTACCTGAATGAAGCCTGCAATTTGTTGTTTCAACTAAATTTTTCAGATTACATCTGTGTTAATGCTCATCCATTAAATTCAACAGGAACATAAAATAACTCTTTTGATAGTTTGATAACCTCATGGACTCTTTATGTAGGTTTGCTGTTGGCTTAATGTCAATCACTGGTGGCAATTTTTTTGCATTGCTCATTACCTATATTTTCTCCTATCATTACCCACAGAATAGACTTCGAAATAACTCGAAAAGCAAAGCTTTAGTACTATAATAATGCAATAAAGAAACAAAGAATTCCAGAAAACAGATGTCAAGGAAAATTTTAGGACACAAACTTTTTTTAAACACACACACACACAGTAATCAACAACTGGAGTGGTTTTTCGGGAAGCATAAGATCAACAACAACAACAAAATTACACTTGTATAGCGCCTTTCACATCAGGAAGACATCCCAAGGTGCTGCACATTCAATGCTTCAGACCCAAGCTGAGGACAGGGTTGAGGAGGGTAGGAGGGATTAGCAGTTGCCGGTCGAAGAGGAGAGTTTTGAAGCGAAAAGGAGGCCAGGAAATAAAGAAACTTCATCTGAACCTCTTCTGATCTTGTTTCCATCCCCCATCCTCTTTTTATACCAGCCCCAACCTCAGTCTTTCTATCAGTACTTTAGATTAACTAACTTAGTAGATGCCAGAGTTTGAACCCAGTACATATTTTTCTCTGTGTGATTTAGGAATATCACACTAGCCTGTAGCTTTACTCACTAAGGTGTTAGAGCCACACGTTCTAACATAGCTGCAGTTTTAATAGTCCAGTCAGACCAATGCGCTGTGTGGTGATTTCATGGTTCAGAGAACTCTTGGAGACAACAAGCTGTAGAAATGAAAGAAGCTGTGGTGGAGTAATGTTGAAAATGTCTGGAAAACAAATCAAGCTGCCACAAGTCAACTAGTGGAAGGAAACATTTTCCTGACTGGTCTTGCGTGGAGTGGGTGGTGGTGGGGGGGGGGGTTGGAGAGACATAACAACAACAACAACAACAAAATTACATTTGTATAGCACCTTTCACGTCGGGAGGATGTCCCAAGGTACTGTCCAAGTCAATAACTTGGACACGAGCTGGGGTCGGGATTGGGGATGGTGGAAGGAAAGGAGGGAAGGGAGGTGACCAATGGTACCATCAATGAGGAAGGTTTTGAGGCGGGATTTGAGGGAGGCTAGGCAGGGGTTGAGGTAGAGAGATTGTGAGATGGAATTCCAGAGGGTGGGGGAAGAATGGCTGAAGGCTCGGATCTTTCATATTGACTTATGTAATTGCTTATAACAACTTACTTGGCGCACGTACATTTTAAAAATCTTGTTACATAACCACTTACATACAACAGATGGTGCAGAATTGTGTAAAATGCATAAATTTATTCTTAAGTTAGAAGCTGGTTCTTTCAAATTTGTCTTTACAGGCTAAGTCTGTGTGGAATTTCAGGCCTCGAGTATTTGTTAAATATTGCATATAGAGTTCAGTAATATTCACTGTAAGTCTACCACTGGGAACTTTACATAAAGCACAATGTACTTCACAGCAGTGCCTTTCAAAGTTTGCCTGCCAATGAGGCAACCATCAAAAATGCATTTGAGATCCGAAGTCATATATCAGAGAGAGGAATAATGAGGAGCTATGTAATTATTAATATTGTGTAAAGCCAATTTACTGGTCAAGATCTTTTCCTCTCCCACACCTGATGATGCTATGCATAATGACACAAGTTAGTCAAACTCCCACTCTTTGGAATATAGGTATACCCTAAAAGGTCTGCTACACTATTTGAACCTGCATGCGGATAAACTGTACATTACTACAACCTAATTGTTATGGCAGCACTGTAATTAGATGGTATAAACAATGCATGCAAGAATGGACGTTCCTGCCCTATCTTGTAAAGGGCAACATGTAGCTGAATGAAACATTGCATGTCATCTCCCCCTTTCAACAACAAACAACTGGTCACATGTTGTATGCACAGTCATCTCCTTTACATCAGCGCCTTGGGACGTCCTCCCGACGTATAAATTACATCCATAAATGTAATTTTGTTGTTGTTGTAATCAACTTCTTCCTGTAAACCCTACAACGTCGTTATATCTGCTGCAAAGCCTATGATGATGAAGGGTCAGAAAGTGTTTCAAAGGTAATCACTGTCAAATATAGTGACTATGTATTTTTATATAAATGTAGCAGCCAATTTGGATATTGCAGATTCTCATAACTTTATGTGAAGGATCAATTTGTCTGGAGGATTTTTGGCCTGAACACCGGGGATGGGACATGGGTAGAGGGAACAACCTTCTCTTTGACTCCCTTTCATTCAGGATACATTGGTTTAAACATTTCATCCAAAGGATATCACCTGAAGTTACCACTCTCTGGAAGCTCCAGTTTTATGCTGAAGTGGACCCTACTGCCCCAGCTGCTCACCCAACACTGGCCTGCCAAGAGTTTGCCTTACCCCACCTCAGCAACATTGCTCACCTGTGCCACTCCCTAAGGCTGCCAAGAACCTAATTTATGCTTTCCTAAAGTCAAGGCTCAACTATGTTAATTCTCGATTGCCAGACTTCCCAATTCTTCCCTCGACAAGTTGCAGATGATTCAGAAATCTGCAACTCAAGTCTTGTCTCACACCAAGCTCTGTGAGCCATCAGTGTCCAGCTTCATTGACTCCCCATCCCCTAGACTCTAGGGCCTAGAGCATAGAGTTTACGATCCTCACTCTCACTTTTAAAGCCCTCTATGGTCTTGCTGCTCCCTACCTCTGTGACATACTAAATTCTTACCAACCAGCCCGCACCTTCACTCAGAGGGTACTGTCCTGCTCCATGTTCCCTACTATTGCCAGTCAAGCCTTCAGCCTTTCTGCCTCTACCATCTGGAACTCCATCCTGAAGTCCTTTCACCTCAACCCCTCCCTTGCCTCATTCAAAGCTTGTCTCAAGACCTTCCTGTTTGACTGTGCCTTCCATCATCCTCCCTCCCAAACGTTTACTTATTGTCCTCCACACTACTTCATTCCAACCCCAGCTCGGGTGCAAACCTTATTTATAAGGGTTGAGTACCCTTGCAAACCCATGTCCAGCACCTTGAGACATCCTCTCGACATGAAATTGCTAAATAAATACAAATGCAATTTATTGTTATTGTTGCTTATGTCCTCTGACTTCTCCAAACTACAACCAGTGGGTGAGTTTTTAAGACATTCCACCCCTTCTCTCTGAAAGGCCATCCAAAATCTCTCCACCCAACTTTTCCATCAAAACCAACCTTAAAGTCTATTTCTTCTATTGTGTTTTTGGACACTTTTCCCCATCCTGTACCAAGCCCTCCCCAACTTGAGCTCCCGTCAGTTGGGTGAGACATTTCAAAGCAAATTGATATATTCTTGTATACAAGACACCCATCTGACATGAAAGGCATTAGAATCAATGTAAATTGTTAATGTCAGCCTATCTAAATTTCAACCTTATCCTTTCATTACAAATGGACACAGTGGAATAGGTTTTCTGTTTAACAATAAGACCGTTGTTGATCTTCTGCTCTTGTAGATGTGGCCGGCGATCCATTTTCATTTTTAATGGGAATTAGTCTAAGATACAACAACAACAAAATTACATTTATCAGGCGCCTTTCAAGTCAGGAGGACGTCCCAAGGTGCTGGACAGTCAATCCAGTAGGCCTTCTGACAGTCTTTCTCACTGTTATGGTGGCTGATATTGATTTGTACTCAAACGGCCCTGAGAGTGGAAAGTGAACATAGGGCACTAGAGTACAGATTAATATACTGCATTTTGTTGATTAGGAATTAAAAAAAAGTGTGTTTACAGTCTCCGGCTACTAAAGGTCATCTAACAGTGTGTCAACAACAACAAGAATGCATTGTGACTATGTAACCAACCTTCAGCTATGTATCTATTTGCCAGCAGATGCTTTGCTAATTGTACTAGATAAGATGCACCTCTGGAAATGCTGCTGGATCTCAATAATTTACAACAGGAAAAGCTTTGTGTGCAGTAGTGTCTTGGGTAGCTCGCTCACCAACGAAACTAGTAGGCCAAGATTGATCAGTAGTCAGTCATTTTAAGACTAGATTTGTTTATCATTTGATGTGTTATTTAGCATGGAGAGGTGGCATTACTGGTTCTCAATTTTCCATATGTATCTAAATAAAAGACAATTAGAAAGAGGCTCAACTTTTTTTATGCTGCTTGTTTCACATCCTGCTAATTTACAGTCTGCCACTGTGTTACAGTTAGCCACTGTGCCCTTCACTCTGGATCTCATTTCCAAGATCTCTTTATCTTCTGCCTTTTCTCCCTGGCTTCAAACCCCTTGCCCGATGAGCTGGAAGTTGACCATATTTTTCTTGTACAAAAATCTAAGATTCTGACTTCTGGGCATTAGCTCGGCAATGTGTAGTGATCCAAGAGTCATTTTAGCAGAAAATCCAGAAGGAGCCGAAAGGTCATAACGCAGCACGTTTCATCGTGGTTGCACTTAGTTTAACAACCCAGAAACACACAAAAATGGCTGACGTGGATCATTACGTTGCCACGAAAGTCGCTTTCTTGATTTACAGTTGCACAGCACACAGAAAGTGACATTGGTAGCTACGCAGTAACCTAAACCTTTCAGCACTTTGGGATGTCCTCCCGACGTGGAAGTCAATCTGTAAATTCGCCCACAGATATATGCAGTCAATTCACTTTACAGTATATTCTGTGAAGCGCTTTGGGACATTGATAAAATGTGGAAAGCGCTGTATCAAATGCAAGGATTATTATAAATGTAAAAATTGTTTTGTTGTTGTTGTAAAGGGAGCAAAGTTGACTGTACACTAGCTCAGTGAAGCTGGCCATCAATTCTATGGATTCCAACTACATACTGCGTTATAAAGCATCAGTACTGTACTTGCTAGTCTCAGTCTGCACTGAAGCAGATAACGTTTTTATTCAGTTCAGCAAAGTAGGAAATTAAAGTTTGATTAAATTTCCATAGTAACCCAGTGTAATAAATTGTTCTACTCAGTCCCGTGATCTCTGGTTTATGAGAAAATATACTGTACACAGAAGATTGTGACAGATTATGAGAAAGGAGAACAATAGCTGGAAAGAAGCCGTGTTTCACTGAATGGGTTAACAATGTTAGTCCACGCTTAATGATCCTCGTGCTCAAACGCATTACTGCCAGCAGGCTGGTCAGAATTAACAAACAACTTTCCGGATTAAATTCAAGGCCTTGCTTTGTGTTTAAATCTCCGCTTGATTCATAAAAATGAGCAGCAAAGTTCAATCTCTCTTCGATTCACATCACTAATGCTCCGATATGTTGGTGATGTGGCAACATTAGTTGTGATTTCTCTTCAAACTGCCTGAGTGAAGTAACCGGTGACCCATTGCTCAGGGAAAATAGGAAATGGCTGAAAATGAATGGCATTTGGGTTATCTTAAGTTTAAAAGAGGGATATGGAAAGAATGCGTTTGTGTGTTTGTGAATGGATAACAGATGACAGCAGGATAGATTTCAGCATCTCACAGCTGAATAGCAGCAGATACTTATTGGATGGAATTCCACATGGGTCTAAATTTACTCAATTTAATTAAGTGACATCTTAGAGTTTCTAGAATTTGGCAAATTCTTCAAGAAACTATCGATTTTCAAGATGGTTTTCTGTAAGGCGTTTTACGAAACTGAGGAAAACCAACTTCAAAGTCACCCTGACAAAGGGTCGTGGACCCGAAATGTTGACTCACTTTTCCTTTCTCCATAGATACTGCTTGATCTGCTGAGTGTTCAGAGCCTTGGGATTTCCTACCGACGTGAAAGGCGCTCTATAAACGTAATTTTGTTGTTCCCAACGACTTTTGTTTTTGTTTCACAGTTAAATCTGAATTCAACAGTTTGCAAGTTCTGGAAGCATTAAAATACTACATAAATAAGTAGAGTAAATCTCAACCCGGAGATAATTCCTCACCACTGTAGAATGCGTGTTAAGAAATTCCATCTAGTATTCAGTTGGTTAATAATAATAATCCTTGCATTTGATATAGTGCTTTTCATATCTTCTAGATGTCTCAAAGCGTTTTACAGAATATACTGTAGGTTAAATGGTTTTGTTTAAAAGGTAATGTGGAAAATTCTGAAATTCAATTTAAATTTGGAAGATTATTTGATTTTGGAGTTACAGGATTCCAAATTAAGACTGAATATCTGATTTTTACATCATTTTACGGATCTGATATTTCAAGGGAAAATGACGTTAAACTCGACGGCTAAGACAATTTGAGATTGCTGTTACCGGGGGATCCAATGAACAGTATAAACCTTGCCTCCAGGAGTGAAGGGGAGAACAAAATTGAAGGACAAAACTCACAGAAATGGCCGTAATAATAATCCATGCATTTGATATAGTGTCTTATTGCATCATGAAGCCATCTCAAAGTGCTTCACAGGATTTTACTGTGAAGTACGGTGACTATATATTTATACATGAATGTAGTGGCCAATTTACACACAGCAATGTACCACAACAAGCCATGAGGAGAATGATTAATTTCACTTGTAGGGGCAGAGTTATAATGCCAACTGTGCTCATAATAAAGATGTTAACATTTAGCTTCTCTTAAAGGGGCATTGTCCTGTCAAACTGTTAAATATAATAATCCTTGCATTTGATGTAGCATCTTAAATCTCTAAGAATATACCGTAAATATCTGGAACATATTATAATAATAATACTTGCATTTGATACATCACTTTACACATCTTCTAGACATCTCAAAGCACTTCACAAAATATACTGTAAAGTGTGAAATGTACATACGTGGATGAAACGTGTAGCCAGTTGTGCACAGCAGTATCTCACAAACAGTCATGGATTGAAATGTCCAATTTACTATTTTTTTTGAGGGATTATTATTAGGTGTGTGGAGTATCGAAACTTGCTCAAGGTTTCACACTGCAGGGGAAATAAACCCAAGTCTCTCACAAGTAAGGCGAGTGCTCTAATCACTGAGCTACAGGACTCCACCATTGGTATCTTCAAGACTACAGAGAGGTCATTCCTCATTGATTGAGCATTAATTTTAAAACCTGTCTTATGAATTTATTCAAGTAATTGATTGCAAGAGATTTTATGCAGCAGTGGACAGAGAAACTTCTCTAGGGAAAGCTCCTGGAGTCAACCCTTGGGTGTTCCTGCTTCATGTTCCATATTCCAGGGCCTGAGCCAACTTGAAAAATTCCCAACCCTGACAACGTTCTTTTACACATGAAACCCCAATAATTGCCTATGTGCCTCAAAGCATTCCTAGACAATGCTGGCATTCTGTCATGGCTGAGAGATTTACAGAGAAACTCCTGACATTCAACAGCTTGTGAAACAAAAGAACACAGAGAATTGGTTTAATGAGACACATCAGAGAATAGAGGTGGAACAGACCTTGTGAAGTGCTTAAAAAATAGAGGTTATGAGGAGACAAGTGAAACACTTTTAAAATGAGCACGGGACTGGAACTAAAAGGTGAACAAATGACAACAACAACAACAACAAAATTACATTTATAGAACGCCTTTCACATCGGGAGGATGTCTCAAAGCGCTGAATAGTCAGGTCAGGACCTGAGCAAGAGAGAGGGGCAGGGTAGGGGGAAGGGGCAGGAGAGTTCGGAGGGGACAGAGAGAGAATTGGGAGGGCAGCAGAAGGCATGATTGAAGAGGAGGGTCTTGAGACCGACCTTGAAGGAGGCAAGGGAGGAAGCGAGGCGTAGGTGACTATGGAATGGAGTTCCAGAGTGTGGGTGCAGAGAGGCTGAAAGCCCATCCGCCAATGCTAAGGCTGGGGACTTGGAGCAGACCAGAGCCTGCTGAATGGAGGGACTGGACGGGTTCATTGGGGGACAGCAGGTCAGAGAGATAGGAGGTGGCAAGGCCGTGAATGACCTTGAAAGTGAAGACTAGAATCTTGAATTTGATGCACTGGGAGGTGGGGAGCCAATGTACCTGGGCAAGGGTGTGAGTGATGTGGTCGAGGAGCTTTGTGCGGGCGAGGACATGAGCTGCAGAGTTCTGTATAATCTGCAGTTTGTGGAGGGAAGAGCCAGGAAGGCCGATGAGGAGGGAGTTTCCATAGTCGAGGCTTGATGTGACAAATGTGTGGACTAAGTGGTGAGGCAGTGGTGGAGTCTGGCAATATTGCGAAGGTGGTGGAAGGCAGTACTGATCATGGTGTGGATGTGGGGGAAGAGACAAATTGAGAAGTTAAAAATGGAAATCCACTCTCTGACTTGCTGGTATCCTCTCTCGCTTCCCTCCTGTGTCCATAATCATGCCCAATTTTTATTGTAGGTTACTGCTGATTAAATAAATTCATGTGTATGCAATTTCTGAGGAGATGAAATCTGATTGTGCAAAAGCTATGGGAGCATTCAATGGTCAGGATAATTGCAACTCAGCTTTAGAGAGTTTCAGAAGCAACCACCACAACAACAAAATTGTGTTTATCTAGAAACAATGGGAGTAATATTCAAAGCATTGGAAAGTACTGTGAAATAAAGTATTTCTTTATCCAGAGGGTAATTAACACATGAAATAGAATATCAAGAAAATTGGTTGAGGGCTTGAGGCCAAGACAATTAAAACACAGTTTGTTGGTATGATGGGAAAATATACAGTACAGCAAATATTCTGCATACAAATTTCCCAAAGGATTTCATTACCAATCTGGATCTCTCTACCAATACTACACTATACATGGGTTTCTATTTTATAACAGAGGGGAACGCTATGTTGCTTCTATCATTCAGCAGAATAAACATTTTGGCAAACACTGACAATTTTCTATAAAAAATTGGCATTTGCCTTGGATCCATAATTTACTGCAGTTTGAATAGATTAATAAATTACAATGATCCTATCTTGGGGCAGAATTATCCCTTGAATTACAATGCTTAGCATAATTAATTCCATCTCATGTCAAATGTAAACAAACACTGTTAACAGATGAGTAAACTGTCAGAGCATTGCAGCTATCTGTCATGTAACTCCATCCAATCAAATTCACAATTGAAATGGGAGCTGCCTCTGCCAGTAAAGAAGCTTGTTCCAATGAATTTTCATAACACTACAGAACACCCATGAACCTCACCCATTCCAAGAATCATTGATTAAAAGCTATGATAAATTAAAGAGTAAATAAAGCATAAGTAATGCTGCTCTCAAAAGCTCCTATACTGTAAACATAATAGAAAGTAATTGGAGCACAACAGATGTATAATAGTTTGAAATAAAAGGAGAGCCCTTACTTATTGGTATTAAATATGATATATTCTATATATGCATGCATGTACGCATAATATATAGATATTGCCTACAGGAAACTATAGGCTGGGAGAGTGGCTACAATTGGCAGGAAATTCCACCTGGGACTAGATTTACCTTATTTATAAGGCATATCAGAGGGTCCTGAACATTCAGTTCTTTTAAGAACTACAGAATACCGTTTTGAGAATCAACAATTAATCCAACACTTTGCTAAATAGTGGAGTGCTGAAATGCTACATAAAAAGAGCAATGTTTGCAGACCCAGGTGGTATTGATCCATGTATTCCTTATTGTAGGGTCCGGCGATATATTGATATATTGGTTATATCCGATATAATTTTCATATCAATATGCCGATATAGGCATTTTAAAAATATCAATATATCGAAAAAGTCGATATATCGAAAAAATCTGAATGTGCGCACACTGAACTACAAGACCCAGAATGCTCATACCTATACACAATGCACAGACCGAGGTGCAAGCTGCCATATTGTATTCATAGTCCTCGAATACAATATACAGGTATGCAAGGGGTGAGGGGAGAGAGACGGCAGGGGGTGGGGGGGTGGAGGGAGAGAGAGACGGTGGGGGGGCCGGAGAGAGAGAGACGGCGGGAGTGAGAGAAAGATGGCGGGGGTGGGTGGGGGGGAGAGAGATGGCGGGGTGGTGGGGGGGGAGAGAGAAACGATGGAGGGGGTGGGGGGGAGAGAGAGATGGCAGGGGGGTGGGGGGGGGGGAGAGAGAGACAGCAGGGGGGGTGGGGGGGGGAGGGAGGGAGAGAGAGACGGCGGTGGGGGGGAGCGGGAGAGAGAGACGGTGGGGGTGGTGGGGGGGAGAGAAAGACGGCGGGGGTGGTGTGGGGGAGAGAGAGACGGCGGGGGGCGGGGGAAGAGACGGGGGTGAGAGACGAGGGGATGTGATAATATACAGACAGTGTTACATTTTAATTAAATTTATTTCAATTATTATTGAATTTTTTATTGCCAATCTTTGAGATAGTGGGACAAAGTCTGGCCACCCAAGAGACAATCTCTCTTGAAGACTGAAAATGGAGGGGAAATGATGCCTCGATAGAGGTGTTCAAGGCTATAAAAGTTTGAGAAGTTTGAATTCTGATTCATTTTCTGCTGTCAGCAAAATTGCAGGTGAAAACAAAACAACAAATTGCAATTTATATAGTGCCCTTCACATAGGAAAACATATTGGATCAAGCACTTCACAATGACGGGATTGGACACCAAGCAAGGAATAAGCAGGAGGGGGAAAGGAGGAAGGGAGATATGTCTTTCGGCTCAGTCTATTCAGTAGATTGGGATTTAAAGAAAGATAGAAGGTGTGAACGACAACAAAGTTACATTTGTGGAGCGCCTTTCACGTCGGATAATGTGCAAAGGTGCTGAGCAGTCAGGGTCAAAAAAAGCAAGTTCTAGATGTTAGTAGTAATAATCTGGGACAATATACATTCTCATTTAGAAAAATATAGTTTAATGAAGGAAAGTCAACACGGAAACCAAGCTGGGGAGACCTGTGTTCGAATCCAGGCAGGTCAGGGCAAAACCTTGGGCAAGTTTCCTTACTCCACATGCCTAATAATAATCCCTCCCAAAAAAACACAATAATAAAATTGGTCATTTCAATCCACGACTGTGTGTGGGACACTGCTGTGCGCAATTGGCTGCCGCGATTCGCCCACAAATATATACAGTCAATTCACTTTACAGTATATTCTGTGAAGCGTTTTGGAACGTTGGTAAGATGTGGAAAGCGCTATATCAAATGCAAGGATTATATTATTATTTGTTAAAGGCAGATTGTGTCTGACAAGCCTAATAAAATTTTTGGATGAAGTGGCTGAGAGGCTGGATGCAAAGTAGTGCAGTGGACGTAGTTTATTTGGATTTTATAATAATAATAAGCCTTGCATTTGATATAGCACTTTTGGACATCTCAAAGCGATTCATAGAATATACTGTAAAGTGAATTGACTGTATTTATGTGGGCAAAACATGGCAGCCAATTGTGCACAACAATGTCCCACAAATAGTTGTGGATTGAAATGACCAATTTTTTTAAAAAAAATTGTAGGGATTATTGTTAGGCCTGTGGACTAAGGAAACTTACCCAAGATTTTGCCCTGCCTGGAATTGAACCCAGGTCACTCGTTGTAAGGCGAGTGCTCTAACCACTGAAGTACAGGACTCCACAAGTGGAAATGCCTTTGACAAAGCTCCACATAAGAGACTTATAAACAAAATAAAAACCCACGATATTAAAGGGTCTGTGGATCCAGAATATGGATCCAGAACTGGCTTGGGGACAGAAAGCGGTAGTGAATGGTTACTTTTCTGACTGGGGGTAGGTGTGTAGTGCTGTCCCCCAGGGGTTCGTATTGGGACCACTGCTCTTTCACATCTATATAAATTATCTGGACCTGGATAAAGGGGGCACAATTTCCAAATTTGCAGATGATACTAAGCTAGGAAAAGTGATAGATGGTGAGGAGTATAGCACCAGACTCTAAGAGGACTTTGACAGATTGGGAAAATGGGCAAGATGAGGTTTAATGTGGAGAAATGTGAAGTGTTGCATTTTGATAGGAAGAATGAGGAGAAGCAGTATAAGCTAGACGGTACAATTGTAAAGGGGATAAATGAATAGGGAGACCTGGGGGTACATATGACAGGTAGATAAAGCTGTTAAAAAAGCATACAGGAAACTAGGATTTATAAATAGGGGTATAGAATACAAAAGTCAGGAGGTTATGATGAAAATCTATAAAATGCTTGTTAGGCCTCAGTTGGAGTACTGCGTTCAGTTCTGGACACCACACTTTAGGAAAGATGTTAAGGATTGGAGAGGGTACAAAGGAGATTTACCAGGAACGTACCAGGAATGAAGGGCCTTTGTTATGAGGTGAGATTAGCGGAACTAAGATTATTCTCCCTAGAGCAGAGAAGATTAAGAAGGGACTTAATAGAGGTTTTCAAGATCATGAGGGGATTTGATGGGTTGAACCAGGAAAAACTGTTTCCATTGGCATGTGGGTCAGTAACCCAAGGACACCGATGTAAGATAGTTGTTAAAATAAACAGAGGGGAAGGGAGGGAAAAAATGTTCACCCAGCGAGTTGTTCGGATCTGGAATGCATGACGTGAAAGGGTAGTGGAAGCCGATTCAATAACAACTTCTAAGAGAGAAATAGATGGGTACTTGGGGAGGACAAGATTGAAAGGCTATGTAGAGAAAGCAGGCCAGTGGGATTGAGTTGGATTGCTCTTTTCGGAGCTGCCCAGACACGATGGGTCGAATGACCTCCTTCTGTGCTGTATGATTCTATGATTCTAGTAGTTACCCAACTCCAGCTTGGGTCCTCAACCCCTGATTATCTAGCACCCTGGTAGGTCCTTCCCGATGTGAAGGGCACTATACCAGATGTAATTTGTTGTTGTTGTAGCTGGTTTGGACATCATTGGTAGCTTGAAGTGAGTGGGGAGCCAAGTGTTGCAGGTGAGCAGAAGAGTGAGGTGTGAGAACAGCACTGAGATAGGGTGATACTGGGGCATGAATGGACTTATAGGTTAGGGTGAGGAACCATTATTGTGATCCTTTCTTTTTCCTCAGGTGAATTCAATTTATAGCAATGAAACAGCAGCAGCCAACAGTTTGTAAAAGGACCTTTAAGATGGAAATCTCCTTCTATTGGCTGTGAAAGAAACGGAAAAGACTGCCCAAATTCTGGATTGACACAACTAATCTTTGTAGTGGTGATTGAAAAACAAAAGTCAGTTCAGACTTTATTCATTGAGGAATGTCCGATATTGCACTTTATAACTCGCCCAAAGAGAATGGAAGCATACCACAACTGTTGTCATGTGAGTCTGTTTGAATTGTTTTAAGCAAATGTTTACCCTGGCAGGTTTCTGGGTATTGTCCTTACGTGATTAGGTTAATAAAAACAAGGCAGATTGACGTACAGAAGCTCAGAACTTGTTGACTCCCAGGAGAATATGAATTGGCCTAACTGACATTACCATTCTGCCACCAATTGAGCTGCCAATTAAAAAACACATTGAAAAGGTTTAGTTTTGAATAAAGAGATTAATTTCAAATGGTGTGATGCAGTGTCATTGAGTGAGGCAGGCCGGAACGGCGCAAGGGTATTTGGCGCCCTAGGCGAGCCTTCAGATGTGCGCCCCCAGTAACTTTTGATAAGCTAATGTTAATACTAAAAATTCATATAATTAATTATCAATGAAAGTAATGGTAATAGTTATATACTGTATTTATTTATGAAACATACTTCTGTTTTATTTAAGTATTAAGCATTCTTCAGTCAACTTGTTACTAACTCCCACGCCTCTGCCACTATATGCCAGTAGATGACAGCAGTAATTTTTGCTGTGCGCAGCAAACTGTACGTGCTCTGTAACCAGGGCCAGCGCCCCCAAAATTTTGGTGCCTTAGGCAACCACCTTTTCTCTTAAAGGTAGCGCCGGCCCTGGAGGCAAGGCTATGCTTTGGATGGGCAGGAGAGAAGTGGGTTGGCCTGGATGAGAGCTAATTGTCTTCAGTTGAAAGTCAATAAGAACAAGGCCCTCCTGATTGGTGCTCGTTAGCATCTCCACACCTCAAGCCCTGATAGCATCACCATCCGAGGATGCAAACTCTAGCTCACTGAGCCTGTCTGGAACCTTGTTGTCTTGTTTGACCTTCATCTATTCTTTCTACCCCACATCCATGCCATAACTGCAGGCTTTGCTTTTCCCCACCTCCGCAACATCACCTGGCTCTGCCACTGTCTCACACCACATCCACTGATACCCTTATACACGCATTCATAATATCCAGGCCTGACTATGTAAATTCCTTGTTTGTTCACCTCCCCAACTCCTCCATCCATAGGCTGCAGATCATCCAGAACTCTGCTGCCCGTGTCCTCTCCGACAGCAGTCTCTGCAACCCTATCACCCCCTTCCTTGCTCGACTCCACTGGCTTCACATCATTCAGAGGATACAGTTCAAGATCTTGATTCTCACCTTCAAAGCCCTCCATGGTCTTACTCCCCACTACTTCTGCAACCCCAAATTAAATTGTTTAAAAAAATTTCATTAAAGAAACACAACTGTTCAATGACTTTGCACTGAATGGGTGAGGAACCGTTGTACTCTCAGTTAAAATAAAACTTAAAAACACTTCAATAAGCCACACTGCTTCATTAACTTAGAGGTGAATTCAGTCCATCAGTGCAGATCCCTAACTTTAATAATACATAATAATACTTTCAATTGATATACAGTAGTGCTTTTCATTTCTTCAAAATGCCTCAAAGCGCTTCACAGAATATACTGTAAAGCGAATTGACTATATTTTGTAAGCAAAAATCTCAGTTCATTCCTCAGTAATATTGTAACTTCTATGACCTGTATTCCTCACACATGACGCCAACTGACACAGACATTGTAAAGCACCTTCTTGCAGTTTAAAGACCGACGTTTAAGCTGAAAACTGAGCTCACTGTGCATCTGCATACACTACAAGGCCCATACCTCATTCACGATCTGACCTCACATTTCTGGCATTCCAATCTCCACTCAAATTCTTCACAATTCACCTGACACGCTGCAAAGTCCTCACCTACGTACACCCCGTCTTCCGATCCTCTTAGTGACATTGAGGTAATAAGCTCTGGATTTTGAGCGCATTTTCCTATCCATGTCACAACCTCTGCTTCTTTTGACAGCTTCTGGTCGATTCAAGAAACAGACATGGCCAGTGCCCTCTGACTGACTGGGTAATCGAAAGCATGTGATGGCTGATATAAATTCGATGGTATGTAACTCACTTAGCAGCAAGACAGACTCCAGTTTTAAATGTCCCAATATGTCTTTGTTCTCTCTCTGTTCCACTTTCTAATGTAATTACTGCCAACGTTCAGTCTCCAGCTTTTATGAGGGTTAATGCATATCGATAACATTACTTTCCTGAATCCTCAAAAGGTGTAAATCTTTCAGATAAAAGTCCATTATTTCTGTTCTGAGACAGATTACTCATTTCCTTACTCCCGCATCCCCCACCTCTTATGTACACACACAGCAAGTATTGTGTGACTCTATTTAATCGGTGAGACTCATTAAATGAAAACATCCAAATTACTCAGAAATCTTTCTCGGAATCTCTTGGGTTCATGAAAGGCCCTCATTGTATTTAGTGCTTGAAATTGGACCAATTCCTAAATTCAATCGTGATTCGGAATCCGGTTTATTTTAAGAACTATGAAAATGGCTTCCAAATTATCACTGAATTCAGGAATATTTCACAATTTCTCGTAATCTTAAATTTTAATGATCGTGACATTTGGGAGGCATGATGTTTGCCAACCATGACATATACGCACAGTAAGTATTTAATCTGTGAGGCTGACTGTTAAAATGATAAAGGAAAGTTGACAAATTGCTCGACTGTTTCAATATCACAGATATATAATTTCTTTAACTTGACTTTCTGGATCTGTTCAAAAACATTTCAACAACAACTTGCATTTACAGAGAAGTTTATGTACGGATCCTGTAGATTTGTGCATTGGAGTTTATGTGATATTCGACAAAGAAATGCTTCCCATTACAAATTGTTGCAATTTGACTTGTTTTTCTGTACTTTTTTTACAAGACCAAGTTTGTAAAAAAAATCTAGGAAATAGGCTGCCAATTTTCTGCTTTTCTCTCCTGAACATGCTTGTTTTCATTAACAGTTTCAATCTCCACGTTCCTAACATAGCACGCTTGCTATACCATTATGGCTGCATTTTAGCTTGAACAGTCCCTGTTTTATATGTAATACATGAACGCTGTGGCAGACACTTTCAGCTGAGATTCAGCACAAGATTCAGCACATTTGACGGTTTTCATAGTGAACTAAGCATAATTTCTACATCTATGCGATAGGAAAAGTAAGCCAACAAATAAACTTAGAACAAAATAACAATAATGCTTTCAATACAAGTTTTAGCATTTTCACGCGTCTCAATGTACTTCACCCTGATGAATGCATGCACTATGTAGATTATAGGGTCCGTCGATATGGAAATTTTCCGATTAGATATATCGATGGGCTCATATCGAGATATACCGAAATATCGATATTTTCAGGTTTTTGTACTGCGCATGCGCATTCAGAGGTGCACGCGCATTCAGGGCCTATCCCCTCAGGAGGTAAATATCTCTCTCTCTCTGTGTCTCTCACACTCACTCTCTCCATCTCTGTGTTTTTCTGTCTTTGTCTCTGTGTCTCTCTCCTCTCTCACACCCCACCCATCTATCTGTATATTATCACATCCCCCCATCTCTCACCCCTGTCTCTCCCCCCCCCCCGCCCCCACCTTCTCTCTCTCGCCCCCACACCCCCCCGCCGTCTCTCTCTCCCCACCCCCCTCCCCGGCGTCTCTTTCTCCCCCTCACCCTCCCCGCTGTCTCTCTCTCCCCCCCACACCCCCTGCCGTCTCTCTCTCCCCCCCACCATCCCCCGCCGACTCTCTCTCCCCCCCCACCCACCCCTGCCGTCTCTCTCCCCACCCACCACCCCCCCCCCCCCCCCCGCCATCTCTCTCTCCCCCCCCAGATTTTTCGATATATCGATATTTTTCAAATGTCTATATCGGCGCATCGATATGAAAATTATATCGGATATAACCGATATATCGATATATCGCCGGACCCTAGTAGATTACCACAACAGTTAATCCCCACCAGTAAAGTCCCATAATCAGCAATGCAACAATAATTTAATAATAATCCTTACATTTGATTTAGTGCCTTGAAGAATGGCAAAGAGAACTTTGAACTTAACATGGAAAGAGATGTGAAGGATAATAATAAAAATGTTTTCAGTTACATTAAGAGAAAAACAAGGGATGGAATAGGAGATTGGGTGTGGATATGACAAGTGATGCAACACATGTTGCAGACATATTAAATAAGTTTTTTTTGCCTCAGTTTTTAGTAAGACATGTACGGGAAATAAATTGGATCTCGAAACAGAACTCAGTGGTGTTGCAGAGGCAAGTTGTGACACTGTACATATCACTACCAGCATTGTAGCCAAACAACTGTGTGAACTCAAGGTAAACAAACCCCAAGGTCCAGATAAATTGTATCCGAGAATCCTTAAGGAGCTAAGGGAGGAAATTGCAGGAACTCTTGTCACATATCTTTCAGAAATCACTGGATACTGGAGAGGTGCCAGGGGACTGGAGGAAGGCAATGTTACTCTTTTTTAAAAATAGCGAAAGTGCTCCAGGAAACTAAAAACTGGTGAGTTTGGTGTCTACTGTGGGTAATATCATGGAAAATCTTATTAAAAATAAGATCATAGAGCATCTGAACAGCAATACAATGTTAAAAGATAACTTGTTTTCTTTGACTGTATGACCAAGTAGCTTGATAAGGATAAGACAGTGGATGATGTATATCTGGATTTCAGTAAGGTCTATCATACAATTCCTCATGAAAGGCTGGTACTGAAAATAAAGAAACAGAAATCAGAGGAAGTATCTCACAATGGATAGATAATTGGCTGACCAATAGAACCCAGAAGGTGGTGGTACAGGGAATGTTATCAGGCTGGGAGAATGTTACCAGTGGAATTTCAAAAGGGTTTGTTTGGGACCACTTTTATTTGATGTCTTCATAAATGATCTGGAGCCAGGAGTCACAGGCACAATGGCTAATGCAGATGACACAAAACTAATTGAGGTGGTAGAATGAAAAAGCAAACAGGATAGGTTACAGTAGGACATGAACATTCTTAGGAATTGAGCAGATAAAATTCAACGTAGAGATCATGATCTTTAAGATCGTGAAGGGACTAGATAATGTAAACTATGATAAACTTTTTTATCGTGTACCGAACAATAGAACCAGAAGACACGGCGGTGGAAGGGGGGTAAATTCAGAACAAATCTGTGGAAACATGACTTCAGTGAGCGAGTAGTAAACTTATGGAACAGGCTCCCTAGCGAAACACTGGAAGCAGAAAATGTTTCAAGAACAAATTAGACAGAATTCTGCTAGAAAATAAAATCTTGCGATACAGTATATAGTTTGGAACATGTGGAGTGATTGCCAGAACGGTGGAAGTTGAACTAGATAGACCTTGGTCTTCTTTCATCTAGCAAATTCTTATGTACTAGGAAACATCAGGTTCTTCCTTCAAATAGTGCTGTAGGACCTTTAATGTCCATCTTGCAGCAGACCTTTTTGGGGGAAGGGAGGGAAATCTAATCCAAAGGTTGAAAGAAAATGTGGACAATAGTTAGAAAATACACTGCATTGTTGCTGGAGAACATTAGGATGAGGGATAGAAAAAGCACATTGGAATTCTGTGAAGTTAAAGCATCATCTTCTGTCAGATATAAGGGATTTTATTTTATAGTACAGTCAGTTTTTACAGGTATAGCATCTGACAGTAAACTTTACAGAATTTAGATTTGGCTTTCGCAAAACTGTCGTCCCTCTTTGAATATAGAATTGAAACAAAGTTTTTTTTTAAAAAAGGGCATCAGTAAAACAGAAAGAGAGTCGATCAATCAGCCTTGAAACTGACCTGAGTGAACAAGAGCTCAAGTTACTAATTACACACAAAGCTGGGACCCTCTGCCAGAAATCAGTATCACAAGATTGATTTTGATGACGAATGCCCATCAGCCTAATTGATCTCATCCTTCCAGAATACCTACCCAACCATCCCCAGCATTGCATCAACAACCTTTCCTGATAACCTGTTCCAGTCATTACTTAACCTATAGGTAAAGAAATACTTCATATTTGAGCGCAAATTTCCTTCAGCTCAATGTTGACAGGACGGAAACCATACTCTTTGGCGCTTGTCGCCATCTTCAATCCCATGGCTCTCACCTCCTCCACCTACCCGACCTGCCCCTAAAACTCTCCGAACCCGTATTCAACTTAGGCATCAGGTTCCACCCCTTAAGGCCATTGTATTAAAATGAAAAGTTCTGCATGATACTGAAACATTTTTAAAACTTAATTTGGAAGCTGATTTTCTGCAGTTCATAAAACAATTTGTGTTTAGGGAGGGAAAAATCAGTCTCAAACTCTTGCTAGAATGTGTCCCTGTGTAGATCATCAATGAGTATATAATTGGGCTGGGTTGTTTCAGCCCAATTCAAAGCTTATGAATAAAGCTCATGGATGAACTACTGAAAAACACCTTGAACCCTTGAAAAGGAAGTTGAACATCCTGGAGAGGAGTATTCGTGTGAAGGGTAGAGTAGAGTTGATTGGTGGGGGAAAAATTAAGAAACTTGCTAGTTGCAAAATAAATGGCAGACAAATCCAACCAAACAATTTGAGCAATATTTAATATGGATTATCGTACATCAAATGCCTCAAAGATTAGCTGCAGAGGAGCTATACCATCCCGCTGTACATGTTAATGCTCTCAAACCTGCAGCACTACAACAACTTCAATTTATATAGTACCCTTCACACAGGCTAACATAAACAGCCCTTTGAGACTCTGAAACAGACCATTATTATACAATTACAGCACCTTTGATTCATAACAGCTCACAGCACTAATAATAAATGTACTATTTTCGTGCAAGTAACAGCACTAAACAAAATAAATATCTTACCAACAGCTAGCTTCACACTGTTGCATCAGGGCTATATAAAAAAACTTTCAAGTCAAGACTCAATAAAATTAACAATCGCTAATAGGTTCCAATTTGTGTATTTTAGACGTAATTAAATTAATCTCTTCATCAACTCTTGGAAACAATCTTGGGATTTCCAGAAAGAGGAACCTGGAACACATTTTGTAAGCACCTGGCACTAAATTTAAGATGGATTGAAAATCTAGTTATTTCAATGAGATATACGGCCAGGGCAACACTCTCAGAGCATTTAACTGCTGTTTGTTAATAAAATGAGTGAAACTTACCTGGCAAATAGAGTTCGTATACATTCTGTAGGACTGGGATGAGGAGATTTCATGACAAAACTGTTTTGCTCTTCTTCAAGAAACAGTAACTGTTCATCAAATTCCATGCTTTTAACTATTTTTAGTTCTATTTAAGTGACAAGCGTATTGATAGAGGACGATCTAAACCAAACGCAAGAGCTTCTATCCTAAAGATAAGATTTCCAATGCTACCTGAAGCCTGCTGGGCAGG
The DNA here is from genome assembly GCA_035084275.1 of Hydrolagus colliei. NCBI lineage: Eukaryota > Metazoa > Chordata > Chondrichthyes > Chimaeriformes > Chimaeridae > Hydrolagus > Hydrolagus colliei. The sequence continues at coordinate 32,417,038 of CM068742.1, forward strand.
ACAGTACAACCCAATCCAGTCTGGTTAGTTTGTAATCAGTTAATAAGTAATTTATTATCCTAGTTCTGCGACTGCTGTTCAAGGCACTAGATAAGGATGTCTCTATAGAAAACAAAGCTTCATTCAGTGACCATTTTGCTCTCAATTGTCTCCCAAGTACCAGAACAACTTTACATATAAGGGAGCTGAATTGTACAGATCTCTGAGATGAGCAAATCTTTAACTTTTCCTCAAGCCACACATATCTGCAACTGATCAGAATTGCTTGCTTCCAAACTAGCTCAGTGTATATCTGTATTCTTGGATAAAAGAGGGTTGTGCAACAGATTATTTATACAGTGTGATATCCAAACTCAGCATCTGAAGCAGCAGCTGTGAAAGCATTCAGCATTACTGGGAACTTTAGTTCAGACCTTAATTTTGTAAAGGAAATTTGTTCCTCAAAATTCTACAGTGTGCGGACTATTCATGCCCAATAGATTGTCAAGTGTCTTGAGCTGCCTTAAGCTACCCAACAAGTCACAAATGTCAGATGAGGCTACAAATTCAACCCCACTAACTCCCACCATTCCTCTTCCAGAGTCCATCAATATTGGTGCTTTGAGATATATATATCTATAGGTGCTATATAAAGTTACAATTGTATGTGTGTTACTAATAAGTCATCTGTCTTTTTACCAGGGCAAATAGCTGTGGGTGTCCTGGTATGACACCTACATCTATGTGTCCTGGTAGCGAGAAGGTTGGTTCAGAAAGGTTGGTTCAATTGGGTGGTGCTTCCAGGAGTCAAGTCTAAGAAGAATGATTTACTTCTGTATTTCAGTAAATATTCTAGGAATGGGTAAAAAAAGTAAACTGTTTCTACCTCTATCCCTTTACCTTACACCTTCTCTGTATATCTTCAAATACCATCTTAACATCTACCGCTTATGTCTAAGGTTATTAGACTCATTACAAAAAAAATCAGCTTGATGCTGTGGTGGGAGGATGAATGTCCTAGAAGAATGAGATCAAATAGGTCAAAGGGATTTTTAAAATCTAAACCAATCTTGGGATCATTTGAAACTCTGGCATCTCATCACTGGCAGAGGGCTGGGCACTGGTAAATGGCTAGTACTCTGTAGGCAGAGTCTGAATATGAACCCTTCAGGCTTTAGCTCAGCATGCTCTTAGGCCACAATAATACTGGGGACAGGGATTCTTCCCACTCAGCTCTGTTAATCATGCAAGCTAAAAACCTAACAGATAGTGCAGTCCAAGCTGGACAAGAAAATGGGAAGCTTGCCAGACAATGGCAAGCTATGTGGTATTGGGACAACTTCCTCCAATTGAACATGAGCAAGACCGAGGCCCTCCTGATTGGCTCAAGCCAGCGCCTCCGCACATCGGGCGCTGCCAGCCTCAACATCCAAGGCTGCACTCTCCACCTCACAAAGCCAGTCAGGAACCTCGGCATCATGTTCGACCATAAACTCTCCTTCCTCCCTCACATCCGTGCCTTGACCGGCACCGCTTATTTCCACCTGCGCAACATTGCCAGGCTCCGCAACTACCTCACCCCCCACGCTGCCGAAACACTTGTGCACGCATACATCACCTCACTGCTGGACTACGGAAACTCTCTCCTCGTCGGCCTCCCCAGCTCCTCCATTCACAGGCTGCAGGTCATCCAAAACTCTGCAGCCCGTGTACTATCCCGCACCCACCTCCACGACCACATAACCCCCACCCTCGCCCGTCTCCACTGGCTCTCCATCCTCCAGAGGATCGAGTTCAAGATCCTCGTCCTCACCTTCAAGGCCTTACATGGGCTTGCCCCGCCCTACTTAACCGATTTACTTTCCCCCTATAAGCCCACCGGTCAGCAGGTCTTGGCCTGCTCCAAGCGCCCCCGCCCGAACCGCCCCACCATTGGAGGCCGGGCTTTCAGCTTTTCCGCTCCCACCCTGTGGAATTCCATCCTCCAATCCCTCCGTCTCGTTTCTTCCCTTTCCTCTTTCAAGGCCGGTTTGAAGACTTTCCTCTTCGACCGTGCCTTTTGTTCCCCCCCGAATTTTTCGACCTCCCCTACGTGTTTCACCCCTTCCCGAACACTCCCCTTCCAGCTCGGGTCACACGCCTCCTGTGCAGCGCCTTGGGACGTCCTCCCGACGTGAAAGGCGCTTTATAAGTTTAAGTTGTTGTTGTTGGTTGGTTAAATTACAGCAGTGCCCCCAGGATACACGTTGAAGTCCTCAAACCTAGGCTCTTTCCCACCTGCAACTAACATTCTGCAGAATTAGATAAGTAGACCGAGTCCCTTCAGGTGCATTCTATTCCAGAAACAGAGGAATTTCCATTTGTAGATGGGATGCATGGGACCCTTAATCTGGTTTGGATAGTCTTAAGCACTGTGATGGATTTCTGCATATATGAGAGTTCAGGCAGATGAAAAAAGTGTAGTAAAACCTTAGTGCTGGACAAGTCTTTCAGCATTCCTCTTTCTTATCTGTCCCATTGGCTGTGGGACCCATCTCATACTGTACTTCTGAATAAATGAAGTGGATTTAGTTCTAAGATAAACCCTTTGGAAGGGATAAAACAGAATACCAATTGACTTTAGGGATCAAGGAGTTAACAATGCCTTTGAAAGTACATACTGTATTAACCATGACTCAATAAACAATCATGATTTGTATCCAGATAAGGGTGGACACAAAATGATTTAAAGCTTCCTTAATAATTAGTCATCAAACACGAAAAGATAAAAGTACCAGATAAATTTCCTTAATTGTTCTCAAGGAAATAAAGTCCAGTCCCTATTTTCACATGTTGGGATCTAAACATATTTTCAGCAACAGACAGATTTAATAATAAACTCCCTTAGAGTATTTTATTTACCTTAGCCCAATCAAAATAATAATAATAATCCTGCATTTGAAAATAGTGCCTTATCATATCTTCAGGACATTCTCAAAGAGCTCCACAGTACATACTGTAAAGTAAATTTACTAGATATTTTGTGGACGAAACGCGGCAGCCAATTAAGCACAGCAGTGTCCCACAACGATTCATGGATTGAATGACCAACTTATTTTTACTCAATTTAAATTGCATTTGTTAAAATGCTCAAAATATGCTTGGCAAAGGGTTTCAAGCAATCAGAGTTCCCTGCAGCAAAGAGAAGGAACTGCAGAGAAAAACTGCAGGGCTCCAAAACTCTATTCTGCATAAAACACACTATATAAACACAAGTTATTCTTGTTAGTTTTGTTGGGGCACAGCCAATAAAAGAATGGCTGTGATGGCAATAAAAGAAAAATGTAGAAAGTAATGAAAGGAGAGAATGAATTTAGGTCAAATCTGCAGGAGTTTTAAACATTTTACGAGTATCCAAACCAGACTGAGAGTTCCATGCCTGCCATCTTTACACAATCATTCTCATATCTGGAATGGAATACATAATATCTCCCTGGAGGCTTACCTAATTCTGCAGAGTGTACAGCAATGACCCATGAACAAGTCAGGAGGTGACACTACCAATATTACTCTATTGGCCGAAGGTAAACATAATGTCCAATAACCTCTCCGACTATTGAAGATTATTGGAGACATGTATATGTTTACTTGCTAAAGAAAAGCAGAGACAAGCCTCTAAAACCTTACTGAAGTCTGCAGAAGTAGTGAATTTGCTTTCCAATGCTCATAGTTTTCCTTAATCCATGTAACAATTGCACACAGCTATTCTCTGAAATAACTGAAAAAGAAGCTATTTGGTAGAAAAATCAGCCACAACAACAATTTATATTTGTATGACTTTAATAGGATGCCTCAAAATACCCAAAACATGATTGTAAAGAGAGGACTAAGGGTGGATTTTCAAACTGTGGAGTGGGGAGAGCAAGTCAATCTACTTTACAATATATTCTGTGAAGTGGATTGTGTGTGGATTGACAATATATTGTAAATGTAAAATGGATTCACTGTGAATATATTGTAAAGTGGATTTACTTTTAACATTCCGCCTCCACCCTCTCGAACTCAGGGAATGAATGAATCACTGAAACCTCGCCTACAATCCATCTCGCCTATGGTGGGTTGGATCAGACAGGAGACATGAAGCAGGTTAGTATTTACTGAGCAAAGGGAGTGCTCAGTACTCCCTGAGGGAGGATCTTGAATTCGATTCACTGGGGATATGTGGCCAGTAGAGATGAGCAAGGATGGGGGTTGATGGGCTCACACAGCCTAGTGTGGGAGAGGACACAGAGATCTGGATGTTAATAATCATAATACTACTAATAATAGTAATACAGTACTACTAATAATAATAGTCCTTACATTTGATATAGTGCCTTATCATATCATTTGAGATAAGGTGCTATACAGAAAATATTATAAAATATAATTTACAAGTCTCACAAAGCATGTCACAGAATATATTGTTAAGTGGATTGACTGTGTATCTTGTGTGAGAAACATGGTAGTCAGCTGTGACCCACAAACAGCCTGTGCCCCACAAACAGTCGTGGATTGAGGGGCCCAATGTTTTTTGATGGGTGAGGGGTGTTGGGAATGAAGGGATTATTACCTCCGGAAAGTAATTTGCCAATCGACTAACAGCCGTGTTCCTACTTCCCAGGTAGCAAGCCCATGTGGGGCCCATATGGGCATGGATCAACCCCAATGTGTCCCATATGGGGCCCATATGGGCTTGCTACCTGGGTTGCTGGTAGGTAATCAGAAACATATGGGGTACGAAAACTTGCCTAACATTTCATGCAGCCTGAATATCGAACCCAGATCCACTTACCACTATGACATGGGAGACCAGGCGGGGAGTTAATGGTTAGGCGGGCAAGGATGCAGAAGTGAAGGAAAACAGAGCAAGTGAAATCCTGGATGCAGGGTTTGAATCTCCTCATAATGATAATCCTCAAAGGCAAGCATGTCTTGAAATCCATGTAATGAAATCCCAGCACTAAACTCTGCTGATGAAGCTCTGTCTTGTATTCAGTTCACACGCTAATCTTTTCTGCTCAGCTGTGTTCTCTTTTATTGGTGATACACACTTAATAGAAACCCTACAATATTAACCCTGTTGCATCACTGAACATCTGACCACTGCACCTCTTCACCTATGTATCTCTGCACCATTGCACTTTTGAACCCTTGTACCTCCTCACAACTGTACAATAGTATAACTATACTAGTGCAAGTGGTGTGGTTGTGCCAAGGTCCAGGAGAATATGGTGCCAACCCATTGGTGGTGGAATGTTGTGGGGACGGAAACATATCTCAGCACCCGCCCACCCTCACCAACCTCAAAAAAAAATTGAGCCATTTGAGAAATGCTTATCTGTGTCCTGGGCTCGAAGTGGGCCTGATACAAGCTGATAAGCAAAATTTTAGATTTCAGATTTGGAAAGTGGCCCATAATGATTCTTGCACCAGAGACCCCGCCCTCCCCTCCCCACCACTACCACCACCCTGTATTTATGCCATTGCCTCTGATACCTCTGTATATCTCCATCCCGATTCAATAGCAGTAGTGACGTAGAGTAAATTACCAGCAGAAACACAGTTCACACTACAGAGGGCTTTTTTTTTCCAGTAGCGAGCAATTTATTAATCAGCTGCAGCACTGATTAATATTCCCCTCCCCAGCCCAGAGGCTTTGGGATCAATCGTAACAAGTGCGTGCTATCTTTGTATAGACTGAGATTCTGACAGTTTCTGGTCCATAAAGAAGTCCCTTTACCATCTTGTAGTTTTCTAAAGCACTGTAGAAAAATACCACTATTATCCTGGCAGAACATACAAACCAAGCAATTTTCATATCATTATACTCTGACACTGTTTTGAAACTTCAAAATGAAGCTTTATGCTCCATGCATTGCAAAATTAATTCTATTGCTCAATGTTTTAATAAAAATGAATTGAGTTATTAAATAACACCATCATAACATTGCAATACATAATTAATATGTGTTTAACCAAAATCTGTTATGGCGCCACAGCAATTACTGATATTTGAGTGAACCAGTAAATACAGAATTGTAACAAGTTTATACATTTTTTATGACATTATCTAATATGCATTATTAATTTGTAATAAAATCATTATGAAATATTCAAATCAAATGTAGGCTGCTGTTGCATTTGAGTTTTCTACCAAAGATTTATCTCTTCACCTTGAGCTGAGCAAAAATTCTCATTTGAGGCATATTGAAAAAGGAAAACCATACCAAATATAAAAATACTGAAAATTCTCTGTAAATCTGATAGCATCTTCCCACAACTTTAGATCATTTAAAATTGATGGCACTTAATTTTAAGCATCCATTATATGGTCACAGATAATTTTATTTCTTATAAAATAAATCTTTAATAGCTGAATAAAATATTTACATGGATGTCAATGAATAGTTACTGATTTTTGGGGGGTCTGCGAGAGTTCGACACAAGTGGCAACTCAATCACAATACTTAACAGTATCAGGACCAAATTACTGAGAGTTCCATATATCCTTGGAAATTTCCTTTAATCTGGAATGGTATGCAGATTCGCCCCAGAGGGACTCATCCTCACCTAATCACACAAAGTATTAGGCTCTGGAGTTGGTAAAAGCTTGGGGACCCCAGAGCATGATTGGGTTACTGCATACTCAGCCATGTAGCTTGCCATTGTGAACACTGACTGGTAGCTTCCTGCACCTTGTTCATTAAGGCTGTGGCTGGCAAGATTAATAGGAGTCAAGTGGGATGAATTGGAGCCCCACTGACTGGTTTGCTCCTCCAAGATTTGCTGAGGAGCCAGACTGGCTGGTCTGACATCAACAATTCCTAATGCACTGTGAACCTGCCTGACTCAGGACCTGGACTACAAAAAAGGCTAGAAAGTGGAACTGAGATATGACAAACCAAAAAGGTCTCATGTTCAGTCCCAGATGTGGGCCAGATTAATTGATCTGAGTCAAGGAGCAGCGATTTGCGGGAAGGGGCTACAATTGGTATCAGTACCCATGAAGCTAGGCATGGGATAAATTCAGTAGGATTCCTGATGGTTCCTAACCATTACAACTGGTGACTTCTACAGAAGAGTTAGAATACATCGACATCTAGGTGAAAGATGGGATTAGAAGTGGCTTTAATGAACTTTGCTCTTGATGATTCAATTGGCTCCTAAATCCCAAACACCAAAGAATACAAATCACAGCCCAGGTTGACACTCTAATCCAGTTCATTGTTGAAAGTGTCATCCTTCAGATGAGACACTAGACTAGGTTCCCAATTGGTTTATCAGGTAAACAATAAAGATCCCATTCAAAAAGTGAAATGAGTTTCTGGCCAGCCCTCCAGATAAATTGGGAATTTATCGGAGTCAGGCCCTGCAACTGTTTAGCACTGTGAGACGCTACCCTGCATGGAAGGCACTATATAAGTGCAAATTGTTGTTGTTGTTGTCATTCACATTGTGGCTGCCTATGGGACATTGCTGTGTACAAAATGACTGCTGCATTTGCTTACAAAATACACAGTCTAAACACTTGGCAGTAATTATATGTGAAGCACTTTAAAATATTTTGACATGATAATGCTATATCAAATACAAGGACTATCAATAACCCAGGTAAGGTACACCTGCGCAAATGGTGGCAATAACATTGCATCCTTCTCAGCACACGTCAGGAGAAGAGGAGGGGAGGAGGGACTGTATATATTAAAATAAGAATGACTATCTGGGATTAATAAATCAGGAGTTCAATCAACTGGTCAGATTATCCTGAACTGCAAAGTAAAGCTTGAGTGGTTTATAACCACCACATTAATTCTGAAATTGCTTGACAGGCTTATAGCAGCTGTTGTATCTATGTTTTGATATAATATATGCAATTGTAATTTTTGTGAGGGAGCTGGACTCATTTTCATGACAGCAATGGCCAATGACATTGACTGTCAGTGATGATTAGAAATTTATTTTAGTCAGAATATATTACAATGTTTTTACATATCAAGGAGTATTGAAACCTAGTAAGAGAAACGGCAGTAGCTTTTAACAATGCTCTCTTACCCATTTGTTGATGGCGTGACAAAACCCTGCTGCATGTATTGTTTAATCTACCCAGTCCCAATATGGGGCTCTTTCTGAACCACACATACAAACACACAAATTAATCATTTAATCTTCATACCATTGGCATTGTGGAAAGTTCTTAATTTCAGTCTTTGTTTTGGAAGCTGGTTGTCCTTAAGAGCTACAGAAAACCATCTTTGAAATTCTGGTTAAATGAAAGAATTTTCCACAATTCTGAAGGATATTCAATTTTAAAACAAAATTATTGTATTAAGATTGGGTTGATTTTCAGATCTGTTGGAGCATGGATTTCGGCTTGGCTCTGATACCTCTCAACCTACTGACATTATTGTGTAGGCTTATCAATTTTATAAATAAAGAATGGGCACTTAGATCCTTGTGAAGTTGTGGGGTCTTCAATAAAGCATGGAAATAAATTATTTAAAAATATACCGTATATATTTGAAGTGCTGGTTGGGTGACACAATAATAAAATAACAATAATATTAATAATAATAATACTCCTAGCATTTGGTAGAACATCTTTCATGTTGGTCCTGCCCACCGACTGTTCAGTGCCTTGGGACACCCTCTGACGTGAAGGGCGCTCTATAAATGTAATTTTGTTCTTGTTGTTTAATTTCATGAGTACACCTCAAAGCACTTCACAGGATATACTGTAAAGTGAAATGACTGTGTATTTTGCATGCAAACGCAGCAGCCAAATTGCCCACAGCTATATCCTAAAAGCCTCCATAAAGTGAATGGCCAATTTTTTTTGTTGGCTCGGAAACAATCTTTTCTGTTTTCAAATAATGCTGAGGGATCTTTAACATCCACTTGAAGAGGCAGATGGGACCCTGGTTTAACATCTCATCTGAAGAAGGGGAAGATTAATATTGTTTCTCTCTTTGGGACCAAACCAGATCTGAATCCAGGGCAATGAGTGGGATGGCATTCTTTGCTGTATATTTTCATCAGCTCTGAGGGTGTTCAGCGAAATTAGTTTGGACAGACTCGATCCAGTTCTTAATAGGCACAAGTTAACAGCACAAATTGTCCATAACTCAGCACTAATTGACTTGAAATTGGCAATCTGACTCAGACAGGCCATAAGGATGGTTAGCATAGGAAATAGAAGAGTAACTCTGCACTCACATTCGTAGTTGTCATTTCACTCGAAATGCGATAAAAGTATGTTGTTTGAGGATTTTATATAGCCGATTTCTAATGGAATTCCTTAATTAAGGAAACTGGAAGTATGTCACACTGACTGATATGAACTCTGTTCTGACTCAAATTGATTTCGGAGTGTAGATTCTGCGAGCTGGAATGACATGTGTGATGTCTGCCCATTACCAGAGGATTCCTCACTTGAATCCCTTTATTAAGGAATCATGTTAGACGTAGTTGAATGGTAGCCTGATGGTATAATGGATACAACTGCAAATTATGCATTTGTCCTCCCAGGAAGATTTAGATTCTGGTTATATCTGCCCTCTGTTTTTCAAAGATGTGCATAATCTCGGCACTCAACGTTTTCTTGTGAGTGATATGAAATTCATTTGAGAATGCAAGCAAGAAGACAACTAGAAAGTACCCGTTCAGAAACTCAGTAACATTGCAATCCCAGTTTTTAAATATCTTCTCTATACTCAAACATCTGCCATTATATTCAAATATTTCACCAAGTTTTAATATGCATTTGGTGCAGTGAATATCAAATGCACAATGCTGAACAAAATTATTTGTTTTAAGACTGTGGCGATGCAGATTACTCTCAGCAATGCTGGAAAGTGCAACAATAAAATCTAGATTTATTGGAGATAGCAGTGAGATTTGCAATCTAAACATCCAGATGGTTGCTTTAATTTCAATGGCAATGTCATGTGTTTTGGCCTTAGATTTGACAAGTTAGCTTATGCTCTCTCTCTGATACTTAGAGGTGCAGCAGATGGTACAAAAGGAAGCACACACCAAGCACATTACATACAAATGTTAGAGTGTCGATTTGAATCCATCCATGTAGGGTATACAGGCTGACCAAAAAGCTGTGATATCATTACAATGTCTAAGAAGTCTTAAAGAAATTTGGATTTCTTTTTAGATAATAGGGTAGCTGAAAAATATGTTTTAGGTGGAGGATTACATATGCAAAATCTTTCATGTTTCTTTTTATCTGTTTAAAGCTTTCACTAGATTGATCAGATCCAGCTGTAAAGTTAAAGATGTATAAATGTATTTAAAGGACAACAGGCACTTGATATTTTGAATGCATGGAATTTGATCTTTATTTTCATTATCTTATTATAATAAAATAATGAATGCCTTCCCTCACCTCCGCAATATTGCCCAATTCCGCCATTACCTTACCCTCCAGGCCGCTGAAACCCTCATTCATGCCTTCATTACATCCTGGCTTAACTACGCAAACATCCTTCTTGTCAGTCTTCCCAATTCCTCCCTCCACAGGTTGCAGATAATCCAGAATTTCATAAACCCAGATCCTCTACTGCTCCAAGCTTTGTGGCCCCATCTCCCCCATTCTCATCTGACTCCATTGACTCCCCATCATCCAGAGGATCCAATTCAAGATCCTGGTCCTCACATTCAAAGCCCTCCATTGCCTCGCCCAACTCTAAATCCACGACCTCCTAACTCCCGGCCAATCTGCCCATCCCCTCCGCTCAGCAGGCCTGCTCTATGTCTCCTGACCCACATGCCCCACCATTGGCGAGTGAGCCTTCAGCCACTCTGCCCCCAATCTCTGGAATTCCATCCTGCAGCCCCTCCGCCTTGCCCCCTCCCTGGCCTCCTTCAAGTCCTGCCTCAAGACCCTCCTCTTCGACGGTCCCATCGGTCACTCCAAATACCCCCTTTCCCTTCACCCTCCCTATCCCCAGCTCGGGTCTGAAACAATGAATGTCGAGCGCCATGGGACATTCTCCTGACGTGAAAGGTGCTATACAAGTGTAATTTTGTTGTTGTTGTTATTCTATTACATGTACACCAAATCAACAACAACAATAAATTATATTTATTGTTCGGGAAGACATCCCAAAGCACTGGGATGCTATAATTCAAATCCTATTCTATATCCATAAGCAAGTACTGTACAAACTAATTTCTGTATTTTGTAATAGACTACAAATAATTAAATGAATTATCAATAATCCAAATGTTGACAAATACTAATGGAGTACTCATTTGATTTGGTGGATTTTAACCCATGCACAAAATGCCTTATTCTTCACTTCACTTAGTAGCATTATATATTCTCAACAAGAATTCTCAAATTCTCACCTGATTAAGTCTTTCCCAGGCCTCAGAATGGCAGAGATTTTGCACTTTGATTTGTAGTTCATCTTTTTCACAATGATCTTCACTTTGGGCTTGCATTCCTGCGACATTATTTTTGAAGACTCGCAACGACATAAGAATAAACTTACCAACAGGGAAAGATGTGAGGAGCAGGTGACTGTGTCCTTGCAGACTATTTCCTGCAGCTTCCTGATCTGCTTATGATAATTAATTCCCTTGTTTAGAGCCAGATAAGGTGGAAAGTTCATATGCTGCACACTCAGAAAGCAATTTGCAAACTGCATGTTCCTCCTATGATTTACAAAGCACAGTATCATGGATTTGGAGCTGAAAATATTTTACTCTTCACTTGCATGGTTTCGTTAGTGCAAGGACTATGTGTGGTTCTTCCTATTTTCCATTGAGGTTAGAAGATTTATAGCTGTGTAATATAGCTGGCTGGTCTAGAAACATGCATCTGAAAACTAACAGTACTCAAAGCGGCTGAAATTCCACTTGGGTCTAGATTTATTCTTTTGTCCAACATTGTAAGGCCAATTCATCTTAAAATTTACAATGCATCAGAAAATTGTTTCATTTAGTCTAAATTAAAAATAATAAATAATTTGGTCACTCCATCCACGACAGTTTGTGGGACACTGCAGTGCACAATTTGAAGCTGCATTTCATCCACAAATTAAACAGTCAATTAACTTTACAGTATATTCTACCAAGCTCTTTGAGGCATCTTGAAGACATGATATATGAAATGCAAGGATTATCATTATAAATTTTGGAAGTCACTTCTTTCCAAGAATGATGGAAAATCAGCTTCACAATTTGGACTAAGAATTTTATGCACAAATTCTGCGTGACCTTAGATTTTGTGATAAAAGGCAATGGAATTTAGAACCCTATTTTCTGTGTGTTCCAGAGAGAGCAGAATTTTAATCTTTGAAGCTGCTGTATGTAGTTCTTAAAAAATAAAGAAAATATTTCAAAAATTTTAGGAATTCGCCAAATTCTGATTGCTTTGAAATGCTACGAAATTAGAGGGAATCTGGATCCAAGTGGAATTTCCCCCCAGAATGTTTTATTCTGCATTGATCGAGTTACTGGATTTTAGTGAGTCAGAAGAAGAAAAACAACAACAAAATTACATTTATAGAGCGTCTTTCACGTTGGGAAGATGTCCCAAAGCACTGAACAGTCAGGGGTCAGGATCCGAGCAAGGGGAAAGGACAGGGTAGGGGGGAGGGAGAGAACTGAGAGGGCAGCAGAAGGCACAATCAAAGAGGAGACTGGCATTGAAGGAGGCTAGGGAGGAAGCAAGGCAAAGGGACTATGGGATGGAGTTCCAGGGTGTGGGGGCAGAGAACCTGAAAGCCCAGCCACCGATGGTAGGGCGGGTTGGGGGGGAACATGGAGCAGACCGGAGCCTGCTGAACGGAGGGGGTCAGCATTTTAAAGCCTTTCACTTTGCCGAAGTTATTACACTTCTTTAATAAGCACAACAATAATAATCCTGTTATTTAATATAAATAAAAATCACTGTCCAGCACCTTGGGACGTACTCCTGATGTGAATGGCGCTAAATACCGGTAAGTATAATTTTATTGTTTTTGTTGTTGTAGTAGTACATTAACACATTGCCAAGATATTTCAGAGAGTTTCAGAGCTTTTGTGAAGTGGAATGACCATATTTTATGTGGCCAACTGTGGCAGTCTACTTTACTTACAGCAGTATCGAAAGACAACAACAACTTGCATTTATATTGTGCCCTCCACCCCGGGGGGCGTCTAAGAGTGCTTAAAACATTCGTGAGTGAATGACCAGTTTTACTTAATTTTCTCCTTTTCTACATTAAAGAATGTGATTCCTGCTGCTATTTGCATGAATAGATACCAGCTGAATCTTGCCCAAGTGGCTGTTCTTTGTTTGTAAATTCAGACTCTTGGGTTCAGACAGTAATTCATGAAGGGATTTCCAAATAGAGAGCCTGCAATTCTACGTGGGCACCACCAACAACAATAACAACAAAATTGTACTTATATAGTGCCTTTCACGTCGGGACGATGTCCCAAAGCGCTGAACAGTCAGGTCGGGACCCGAGCAGTGGGGGGGAGAGGATTGGGGTAGGGGGAAGGGGAAGGAGAGTGGGTCCACAGTGTGGGAGCAGAGAGGCTGAAAGCCTGGCCACCGATGGTTGGGTGGTTAGGGCAGTGGACGCGGAGCAGGCCTGAATCTGCTGAACAGAGGGTGCGGGAAGGCTGATAGGAGGTCAGTAGGTCAGAGAGATAAGCGGGGACAAGGCCGTGAATGGCCTTGAAAGTGAGAACAAGGATCTTGAATTCGATCCTCTGGGTGATGGGGAGCCAGTGGAATGGGCGAGGATGGGAGTGATGTGGTTGTGAAGCCTGGTGCGGGAGAATACACAAGCTGCAGAATTCTGAATGATCTGCAGCCTGTGAAGGGAGGAGCTGGGGAGGACAACAAAGAGAGAGTTCCCTTGGTCGAGCCTGGAAGTGATAAAGGTGTGGATGAGAGCTGCAGCGGCAAGGGGGGTGAGGTAGTGGCGGAGTCTGGCAGTATTACAGAGGTGATGGAAGGCTGTGCCAGTCATGGAGCGGATGTGGGGGAAGAAGGATAGTTCGGAGTCAAACAAGATGCCTAGATTCCTGATTGGCTTTGAGAGGTGGAGAGAGCAGCCTTGAACACTGATGTTGTCAGCATCTGAGGTGCTTAGGCGCTGACATGAGCCAATCAGGAGGGCTTCCATCTTGTTGACATTGAGTTGTAGGAAATTTTCTGGCTCTCCTGCCTTCCCATCCCTCAGAGGATAGAATTCAAGATTCTCATCCTCACTTTCAAGGCCCTCCACAGCATTGCCCCCTCCTACCTCTTTGACTTGCTGACCTACTATTAACCTGTCCACTCCCTCCCTTCAGCAGACTCCAGCCTGCTCTATGTCTCCTGCCTCACTACCATCCATGGCCAGGCTTTCAGCCTCTCTTCCCCCATTCTTTGGAACTCCATACCACAATCCCTTCGCCTTGCTCCCTCCCTTCCCTCCTTCAAGACTCCTCCTGACATGAAAGATGCTCTACAAATGTAATTTTGTTGTTATTGTTCTAGTGGATTGTTAGGTTCTTTTACGATTAAACTGACTGTGATTTTCATCATTGCAAGAGTATTTTGACATCATTGTGGAACCAATCCTTGTGCAGTCACATTCCATTTCAAGCATTCCACCCAGACACCAAAGGTCACGCAAGGCTCATTCAGCAGTGTCCCACAAACAGTTGCGGAAATTATATTATTATTATTATGTTTTTTAATTTTATTTTATTTGGGGCATGTGGAGTAAGGAAACTTCCCCAAAGTTTCGTTGTGCTTGGATTTGAACTCGGGTTTCTCACTTGCAAGGCGAGTGCTCTAACCACTGAGTTACAGGATTCCAAGATGGGGAGGGGTCATCATTTCAGTACATCTCCTGGGAGGGCTGACCTCAGTCAGCATATGGGGTCCCACTAGGTATTTGTATGTGGACAATCCATACCATTCATTTGGGATTGGTATTGCAGTGCTTCCGATCTGAGGAGTTTCACCTGCCCTCACAAAGAGGAAGCGGATATACTGGAACTCAGAGCTCACTTGAGCACTTGGTCACTAAACTCAGGCCTGGCTTGACCTGCTGGAGCAGTCATCTGTCATCTGATTTGCTTGGGTGGTCTGAAGACATGGTTCAAATCTGCATTGTCCTTTGGCAATTTGAGGCTTAGAAGAGTTTAATGTGATTGGGGCTTATCTGCAGGAACAACAAAATTGAAAAAAATTGAAAGCAATTCACTCTTGTCTTTTTCTTGTCCTTTTGTTACTACCTCATGTTAGGCCTTTCCTTTCTTGGTTTACCCTCCCTTACATATTATTTCAGTTTATCAAGCTGCTATTAACACTCTTATGCTCTTTATGTTCATTATTTATTTGGATAATTAATGCCTCCCTTTTATTCACATGTTTTATTTGACGTTTTCTTCCTGCCTAACTTTTAGCAGTGGAGTATTTTACCTTCTGTTGCTTGCTTCCATAACTTTACCTTTTCCTGTTGTGTTGCCCTCCCTCTCTGTAATACCCCTTGCTTCTTCTCTCTACCCTTTTGGGTCTCTCATCTCACCACTCTCTGTTCTCACCTCTCTCTCTCTCTCTCTCTTTACCTCCCTTTCATCACCTCGCCCTCTGCCCCCCCCCCCCCCCCCCATTATCTACAATCCACCTCTCTGTATCTCTCTACCTACTTCCTCCACTCTCCTGCATTAAATAACATGCCAATTAAAGAAGAATTAGAAAATTGAGATGAGCCAGAAGAAATAACACACAAATAACAGGACCAGCCCTGACACTAAGCGGGAACTCCCTTTGGAAAGCTTATTCAAAATCTAATTCAAATGTTAAACCAGTTGGCTATATACTTTGCAACACCAATTAAAGTGTGATTGTTTTATGTCCCACACACCATTTTGGTACCAGAAGAAGTAAAAATCTTTATCTATTTAATATTAAAAAGGCAGAGAGCAGGAAACAAATAGGGTTAAGAGTGATATTCAATTATTTTATATTTACAGCACAAATGGAAGAATTGCATGTGTTTTCTCCAATATGGTATTTATTTCTGCAACTAAATAAGTATGAAAAATGAAGATTCCCACGAATAGGTGCCTGTTATTGGGTAAGGAACAAGCCTGTAATCGCACTATCCAGCAAGTAGACGGGTTAACAAAGAGATATAAACCTTCCGAAATTGCTGGATGTTTAATGGGAGGAAAACTGACTCTTTTTCCCCCTCCTTAGATCACTGTAGTCTCTCGCTGTCATGTTTTTTTCAGTAATGACTGGTAAGAGCCTGTACAGAGAAGCTGAGGCACAGAGCAGCAATTGAGATGTCTGTAACCACCTAGAGTTTTCATGACACACAAGCAGTAAACAATGAGCCTTTGACTCGGTTCCAGCTGTTTGTACAGGGACAGGCTACTGTGGGGAAAAAGAAACCTTGTTCACTCAACAATAAAGGCAGTTTGGCATCAGGACAGCCGGGGATCAATTTGATGCATTGAGAATTCAACCGTTCGGCTATCAGCCCAACCTATCAGAGGCTGGCAGGAAAGTGGGTCATGTGAGTGGGATGTATTATCCCCAAGGAAAGGATGAAGAGGGAGCACGTGGAGTAGTGGGGGGGAAGGGGGAGAAACAAGCTGCTGCAAATGAACATACACCACCAGCCTCAATACAATTGCACAGTTATTTGGACCATAGTTTATTATTACCAGATTACCAAGCGGTGAAATCCATTAGGTTTGGGGATCTATCGAATGAAAGAAAGTGGTACTGTTCAGGGAATCGTTGTCTGTGACAAAAGTGTACAATTTATTTTAGAGGCGGGGCAGAGTATTATTATGAATGGCTGTGTTGCTTACCTTATTCACAGGGCTTTGTACTCCCTCACTTGTCTCTGTCTAACCACATCTGCTGGTAACGCGACTCCCATTCAGTTAACCGAGCAGTTTAGCTGTCACTTTTCATGCAGCTTTCCCACCCCAGCTGTTGATTCGCCCCTCAGCTATGGGTGATTTATTATTAATCATGCAAGTGGTCTGTCTTGCTTCTGTTCACATCCCAATGAAGTGGGATCATTTTGTGCTGCAAGTTATCTTTTTTTGTGAAAATATCTATTTCTTTATAAATATATTTTGGACAACAGAAATCTCAAACAAATACAAAGTACATCAATCCGTTCTGGCAAAGGGTCGTGGACCTGAAATGTTGACTCACTTTTCCTTTCTCCATAAATGTCTCCTGACCTGCTGAGTGTTCCCAGCAAATTCCGTTTTTATTTCAGATTTCCAGCATCTGCAATATTTCGTGTTTTTTTTATACAAAGTACATCATCTTCTTTTCCATTTTTCCTTTCTCCTGATCCAACAAAAAACATTGTTGTTTACGGTACATTTCTTCTCTGCACACAGGTTATGCATATGTTTTTGGGGACGTTCCCTTTAAAACAGTCGGGTATTGGTCGGGCCTGTGTGCACCACACCCTGTGCGAGCCCGCACACGCCCTAATAAGGCACGCTTGCAACTTAAGCAAGACACCCCAATGTGGTGATCACATGTTTACAGTACACACATTTTCGGGACGCTCTTTGGTTACATATCAGCGTCTTTCTGTATCCTCACATTTATCTCAGTCCATTTTTGAGCTACCCAGTGGGTAGCTTGTCCCTCTGTACATAGACCCTGTTCGTAGCATGCACGGCCCAGAGGCAGGTTCTCACCATCCCCTCATTCTGTCAGAAGAACACCTGGTTTGGGGAATGCCAAAGGGCTTCCTTTATTGAGTTTATGATCAACCAGACACACTCGATGTGGGTGCCTGGGAAGAGGCCGTACAGCAGTGACTTTGGCGACACCAAGTCCCCAAGGATGAACTGCAAGAGAATCAATCCCACCTTTTCCAAACCACCTTTGCCAAGATACACTATAGGAAGAGATGGTCCATGGTCTCTTGGCCTCTGTAGCTAGCCCAAGGGCAGCATGCTGACTGGCACACACCTCGATTGTGCATGAAAGCCCTGAGGTAGGGAGGTTTGCCAGTCAGGCCATGTCTTGATGGTTGTTGGTCAGGGCCAGTGACAAGGTATTTTGCCAGACTTTGCTGGCCATTGCCACAGGGTACCTCCCAATTGGATCTGCCCTCTCTTCCTTTCAAACTCTTTCGACTACCTGTTGTGTGGACCACTTGGTGATTCCTTGAGGGTCTACGATGATGATCTTCAAGGACTTCTGGACATAGCGGAGGTGTTTAGGTACAGTATGCTTAACTGTGTAGAACGTTTTGAGGCAGTTCTGCCAGACTCACCCTTCTTAGCACCAGGTACAGGTAGAAACCCAGCATCTAGTGGCATTTGTTGCCAGCGTAGCAGGCCTCCATTCTGCCTCAGGCAGCTACACACAAAGATGGCCAACAGGATAAGGGCTACATTAGGGACCCCTTTTACAAACCAGGAATACAAATTTGTTTCATGCAAATTTGACCTATCAAGCCCTTCCTTCCTACCCTACTGACTTCCTCTTGCCTCTGTTCTCCTAATTGTGTAAGTGCATCATGAAGGAATGAGTAAAGACAATTTCAAAGTGAAGCTTGAGTTACCACATAGTTAGAGTCATGATCACCGCACTGCATAATATTATGCTTGTCAGTGTTATTCAATGACTGGTCTGAGGACTTGCATTGTGACAACCTCATGGCTGGTACATAACAGAGATCTCTTTAGACGGAGTGACTCAACAGACACTGTTACACCAATGTTAATAATTTAAGAAGAAACCAAATTGACCTTTCTACTCAACTGTACTTTTGGTTATTTCTATTCCCACCCACAATTCTTCCTCAGTTCTCCGTACTCCCAGCCTGCTAGGTCTCCCAGTGAAGTGCTTTGTGAAATACTCCCTACGTAAAAGGCACTACGGAGTCCTGTAGCTCAGTGGTTAGAGCACTCTCTTTACAAGTGTGAGACCTATGCTCGAATCTAGGCAGGTCAGGGCGAAACCTTGGGCAAGTTTCCTTCTCCACACATCTAAGAATAATCCCTCCAAACAAAAACCACAATAATAAAATCCACGACTGTTTGTGAGACACTGCTGTATGCAATTGGTTGCTGCATTTCGTCCACAAATACACTGTCA
Source organism: Hydrolagus colliei (assembly GCA_035084275.1). Lineage (NCBI taxonomy): Eukaryota > Metazoa > Chordata > Chondrichthyes > Chimaeriformes > Chimaeridae > Hydrolagus > Hydrolagus colliei. Next base: position 32,436,134 of record CM068742.1, read on the forward strand.
ATTCACTTTACAGTCTATTCTGTGAAGTGCTTTGAGACATCTAGATTCTAGAGAACGTGAAACACGCTATTTCAAATACAAGGATTATTATTACTATATCAATGTAAAATTGTTGTTGATTCCTCATATCAAAAGGGATTGAGAAACAAAAAATTGTTTTACTAAAAATAATCCTTGCATTTGACATAGTGTCTTATCACGTTGTTAAGACATCTTGAAGTGCTTTATGGAATACTGTAAATTGTAAAGTGGATTGACTGTGTATTTAAGGGATGAAATGTGGTAACAAATTGTGCATCGCAGTGTCCCACAAACAGTCATGAATTGAGTGACAAATTTTTGTTGAGAGATTATTACCTCTGGCGCGATCTGCCTATTCCTACTTCGTACAATTGGGTTTGCTGCTAGTAAACAGAACTTAGCCCTATTAGCTTGATGGTGCATAATCAATCGTTCAGTGCAGTGTGAGGAGGCAATCAGTAGAACCAATACTGCACACGGCCTTCTCAAAAAGGGAAAAGGTAGGAATCCTCAGATATCTACTCAGCCCACTTGCTACAGAGTGGAAACATTTGGATGTTGAATGGAGGCATTTGATTTGTGGGATTCCTCAGTTATACTTGTGCTTGATGAGCTCTTTTGTTCTTTCATCTTCGACCATACTTTAGCCCTACCTTCCGTGCCCTACAACCTCTTGATCCCAACTCCCTGCTCAGGTACAAATTCCTAACTGTCCAACGCCTTGGCACATCCTTGTGATGTGAAAGATACTACAGAAATGTAATTTGTTGTTGTTATCCAGGCTCAAATGTAAAGGGATCTTCGACTGGTGAGCAATATTTGACATGAAAGTGGGAAAACTCAGATTTCTTGTATCTTGCCATGGTCCAGTGACCTTTGTTGAAAATCTGGAGGGCAGTCTTATGAAAACTGGGCACTAATCAGCCTCCCACAGTTGGAAAACCTGCCAAAACTCACTCTCTAGGCTCGCACGTAAAGAACTGGACACTTCTGTGAAGTCCTGGATGCCAATGCCAATCAAATATTACCCCAACAAAGTGTATCCTTCAGGAGAAGAGTGTGGGGAAGAGAGAATTGGCAGGCATAACAACAAAACAGTGTTTTGATGTTGGAATCATTTTTATTTTTGTTTATTTACAGGCCTAATCCTTTTTGGTTGCAAACAAATCCCTTCACAATAATATACAACATATTAAGGGATTTGGGAAGCATCCAGATTGTTAGAGGTTGAAAGCTGGAATTAAAAAGAGCTAAAGTTGCAGACAATGAACTACAGAAAACGTGCATAGCTGTAGATGTAGCAGAGTCCTCTTGCAGTATTCACTTGCAAATCATGTTAAGCTGGATTTTCACCTCATCAAGTGACACAAATCCAAGTTTATTGCTTCAGAGAGAGACAGAGGGAGAGAACTAGTCAATAATAATAATTAATGAACTTAAATCTGAGGTTTTAGCATTTGAAATCATTCCTACAACAATGGGGGCACATTAATGTACAGGAACTGGTATGATGGGGGTATATGGCGGTGTGGTATGGCGGAGTTTTGGATTAGCTGAATCTTGTGTATGGTGGAGCTGGGGAGAAAGATGAAGAGGGCATTTGAAAAATAGATTCTGGAGCTAATAAACACATGGACGAGTGTTTCGGCTGCATCTGGGGTAAAGTACAATGGGAGGTGGGCAATATGGTGGAGGTGGAGGAAGCAGGTCCTGGTCAGGGACTGGATGTGGAGAAGAAAGGACAGCTGTGGATCGAACCTGACACCTAGGTTGTGCACTGGTTTGGTCTGAGGGATAGGACGGGAAGGTTAAGGAAGTTAGAACCGCAGGATAGATGACATTGAAAGGAGCTAATAAGTATTGCTTCGGTCTTGTCAACATTTATTTGTAAGAAGTCTTCACTCATCCAGACCCTGATATGTACCAGACAAGCTGACAGAACATAGGTGGACGTAACTGGAGGTTTGTGTGTAGATGTAGGTTTGTGTGTCAACTGCATACATGTTCACCTCCGGTCTGCTGTTGACATTGCCATGATGGAGCATATAGATGAGGAAGAGGAGGGGTGCAAGGATGCAGCCCTGGGATACACCGCAGGTGACTGTGTGGGAGGACTATGTGACTTTCACAAGCACCTGTGCTATGGGCAGGTTTGAAACCAAACCGGAGAAGCTCGAGGAGGAAGTGGAGGAAGAGACGAGAGCAAAGCTGGTGAGATCCAATGTGTTCCAGAGCTTTGGCAAAGAAGGGCAGGTTGGAAATTGATCAGTAATTTGTACAGTTGGTGTGTTTTTTTGAGGTGGTGAGTGACAGCAGCAGTTTTAAGGAGGAGAGGAACAGAACCTGAGGAGAGTGACTGGTTGATTGTGTTGACCAGCCGCAAAGAGAGGAGGGGAGTTGAGTAACCAGTACCTGGGTGGGGAGGGGATTGAGGCAGCAGGTGGTCGGCTTCATCTGGGAGTTGGTGGTTGAGAGGTAGATGGGAGTAATTGGGGCAAAGGACTGTAGGGAGGGAGGAATGGTAGGGGTTGTGGTGGAAGGGAGGAGTTATGTAGCCAGTATGGGATGTGTGGTAAAGATTATGGGGGAGGAGGAATCAGGCAAGTGGATATTTTCAATCTTTGACACAAAGAATCTAGGACTTCTTTGCACTTGCCATTTGAAGTGAGTATGGAGGTAGCTTGGGGTGAGTAGGGGATGGGGGGGGGGGGGGGGAGCATGGAGGAGTTGATGGATGTTGGAGAACAGTACCTATGGGTTGATTTTGGTCTCCAAAATGGTTTTGAGGCAAAAGGCCTTGCGAGAGGGAGAGGCCATAGTTGTGCAAATCTTTGAGCTGGCGGTGGATTGTTAGACTGGTTTGTGCCATCTGTGTTCGAGCGTGCAGGTTTTTGTTTTGAGGGAGTGGAGGTGACTGTTATACCAGGGGGAGTGGGTAAATTTGGAGACAAGGTCAAAACCCCCAGCTTGCTTGTCTTTGCGGGGTTCGTTTCATTGCAAACGTTCTATTGACTCCTTGCCTTGATAATGAAATGTGAAACTATGCAGGGCAAAAGAGTAGTGAAGGTTTGTTGAATAGTGAGTAGAAGAGCAGATTTGGGCTAGTTGGTATCTCTTTCGAAGAGCCGGATGTTCTCCCTCTGTATTGTAAGATTCTATGATTCTAAGAGGAGGCAGGGAAACCAGAAAGAAGACCAGAGGAGAAGGGGCAGGAAGCGAGCAGGAATTCTAAGGGATTGTGGTCCTACCGACCACATGACTGATTAATAAGACTAATAATAATAACCCTTGCATTTGATGTGGCACTTTTCACATCTTCTAGATGTCTTAAAACACTTCAGAAAATATACTGTAAAATAACTTGATTGTATATTTGTGGCAGCCAAATTGTGCACAGCAGTGTCCCACAAATAGTTGTGGATTGAAAATGACAAAAAAAATTGATGGGCTGTTATCAGGTGTGTGGAGTAAGGATGGTTGCCTAAGGTTTTGCCCTGCCTGGAATTGAATCCAGGTCCCTCGCTTGTAAGGTGAGTGCTCCAACCACTGAGCTACAGGACTCCACAATTGAATACATGGGAAACATATAGATTTGTGCATTAAGTGAGCCTGTGTAACAACACAACCCACTGAGCAGAATTGTCAGGTAAATTATCAAACTGCCTTCTATTTTACTAGAAATCCACGGGAGGTCAATCAGCACCTGAAAGGGAGAAATAGGTTTGGGTTTGGAGAATGAGCATCATCCATCAGTTCCGATGAGGGATCTTGCCCCAAATGTTAACTTTTTTTTTCTTTTAGATTCAGAATGACCTCCTATGGATTTCCAGCCTTTCTCTTGTTGTTTCAGATTTGCGGTATCAGCAGATGTTTACTCTCACTTCTGCCTTGTACCTTCCAGTACTGTGTCTACCATTCAAGTTTTCCAGTGAATTGGCAAAGGTTTGGCACTGAGCGTGTGGTACAAACCAAGGTTGAGTAAATGTGAAATGGACTGTAGCCCTGCTTCTGACAGTAGTTAAGGGAGATGATCTCAGAAGGGGTATCATTCACCCTTGGCAGTGTAAATAATATAATAATAATAATAATCTTTGCATTTGATGTAGGTGTGGATGTGTGTCTCTCTTCAAGTCAGTTCTTTTAACAGACTGCTTTTTACTGTTATTAAGGATTTAAATTGCAGGACTAGCTCTTTGATAACATTACAAAGTTGATTTTGGCATTCTTCAGTTACTTCAAAATTAGATCATGCAGTTGCCTTTTACAGCCCCAATATAATTCAGAATAGAACAGGAGGCAAAAACGCAGTTTCCTGCTCCACATCACTTGAAGCAAAGGTTCACTGCCAGCTGTAAAATCAGAGTCGTAGTTAAAATACTCTTATCACCCTCCCCCAAGCTAGGCAAGCTCCAATTATCTTAAATAATAATAACAAATAATTGCATTTGCTACATCTTTTTAATTTCATCAGAGTGGCTCAAAGGAAAATTACTCTTGTGATAGTCACAGGGTCTTGAACATCCTCTGAACATGCAGGCGGGATCTTTGGTTTGAAGAACAGCACCTCTGAGAATGAATCACTCTCCCAGTGCTGCATTGGAGTGTCAGCTTCAACTGTTCAAAGTCTCAACAAAGTGCTTAAATTAGTCAATTGGCAGATTCTGGGGGTAATAAACCCTTCAAAATGAAAATAATTTAAAACTACCTGTAATAATTTGGTCACGCAATCCACGACTGTTTTGTGGGAAGGACACTGCGGTGTGCAATTGGCTGCCACATTTTGCCCAGTCACAACACTTTACAGTATATTTTGCGAAGCACTTTGAGACATCTCAAAGACAAGATGAGGTGCTATATTAAATGCAAGGATTATTATTATCAATATTAAATCTTCAGCCTTCTGATTCAGAAGCAAGAGTACTAAATGAGCCAGGCTGACACTTTGTAAAAGTGTAACTAAAATGATTGAAGAGGGAATGTTATATTACCTCAGCTATGTTCGAAAGAACATGTTGTAACGGACGCTGGGAACTAGGTTTGAGGAAGACTCTTGGGTTGTACCTGAAATGGAAACGGAGCCTATGTAGGCTGAAAGAGGTGACTGAGCTCTCATAACTCTTTCTCTCATGCAGCTTCAGGGAAGGAATCCCTGACCCAGGAACACACTGAGTGCGAACACAGGTGCCTGCAATCCTTCAAAATGGCATTGGGTAAGGAGTGTAGTGTGACACTGTTGGGCTGTTGAGGTTTCAGCCCTGTGAGAATATGCCTATGCTGATTGAACTGTCTCTGCGTGTTATTCTCGAACCTCGTCCTGCTTCACCAGCCACCTCCACTTGCTCATGGAAACTGCTCTGGTCAAGGTCACGAATGATATGATGACTATTTGTGACCAGGGCTCTCTGCCTCCTCATCCTCCTTGAACTATAAGCTGCCTTTGATAGTTTGGACCATTCAATCCTCCTCCAACGCCTCTCCTCCCACCTCAACCTTCAAGGTTCTGTCCTTGACTGCTTCAGGTCCTATTTTTCACACTGTCTCCACTTTGTGTCTGTCAATGGATTTTCTTCCAGCCCCCGCACCATCTTTTGTGGTGTTTCTCAGGGCTCTATCCTTGGTCCCCTCCTCTTCACTCTCTACATGCCCTCCCTTGGTGACATGGGGTAAATTTTCACATGTATGTGGATGACAACCAGCTCTATCTCTCCGCTTCCACCCTCATCTTCAGGACTATTGGCATGATGACTGCCTGCCTGTCTGATATCAAGTCCTGAACAAGGGACAATTTTGTCTAGCTGAATGTCAGCAAGACTGAGGCCCTCTTGATTGGCTCACATTAGTGCCTCCGCATCTCAGGCGCTGGCAGCATCAGCATCCAAGGCTGCACACTCCATCTCATGAAGCCAGTCCTGGGTGTCTTGTTTGACTCTGAACTGTCCTTCCTCCCCCACATCTGTGCCATGACCAGCACTGCCTTCCACCACCTTCGCAACATTGCCAGATCCCGACATTGCCTCATTCCTCGGGCTGCCGAAACCCTCATCCATACATTCGTCACATCAAGGCTTGACTATGGAAACTCCCTCTTCATCGGCCTTCCCAGCTCTTCCCTTCACAAGCTGCAGATCATCCAAAACTCTGCAGTTTGTGTGTTCTCCCACACTGGGCTCCGCAACCCCATCAGTCCCACCCTCACCTGGCTCCATTGGCTCCCCATCTGCCAGAGGATCAAATTCAAGATCCTTGTCCTCACTTTCAAGGCCATTATCAGCCTTGCCCCTGGCTATCTCTCCGACCTGCTGACTCCCTACCAAACTGCTCGCTCCCTCCGTTCAATGGGCTCTGATCTGCTGCAGGCTGACTCCGCCTGACCTGTCTAGCATCGGTAGCTGGGGCTTTCAGCCTCTCTGCCACCACACTCCATCATACAGTCCCTTTGCCTCACTTCCTCCTTTGTGTCCTTTAATTCTGGTCTCAAGACCCTCTTTTTCGATTATGATTTCTGTCGCCCTTCCATCTCTCTTCCTCCCCTCCCTCCTACCCTGCCCCTCATCCATGCTCAGGTCCCGACCCCTGACTGTTCAGCGCCTTGGGACGTCCTCCCGACTTGAGGCGTACTCTATAAATGTAATTTTGTTGTTGTCTGCATCTGCCTGACTCAGGGAACTCACTATTACAGTAGTAATATTAGGAGAGTTTAGATTTGTACATTTAGCGGACTGAAAGCCAATGCAAATCTATTGTGTTAGCACAACAATGCATTTAAACATCTTCTTCTCATTTAGTCTTGTTTCAAAATGAAACGGGACAACAGAGGTAAAACTTTAAACAGCAAAAAATCAAGGTTTTGATAATTACATATTTTCCTTATAATTCAGTGATAATGAATTTAATTTGCTAGTTCTTGTTATGTTCAACCAATATTTCAGAGATGTTTCTGCAATTTCAATGGTTCATTTACCAAGTTAATGACGAGAAATCATAGATAGACATCTGCAGAGGAGCAAATATTTGAACTAACATCATTTGCTGTGTCAGTTCTGTGGAGTAAAACATGGATTCACAGCGTGCTTCACTGTCAAATCTGTCAAGAATTATTCCTTTTGGTCATGTTCTAATATGTTTCTGAAATGCACTTTGTTTGGCATAATAATTAAAGTTGAACAATGCCTTATTAGATGATATCAAACAACATGAAAAACATCAAGAACAAGAAAACATGGGTGTTCATGTCATGAAGGAGGTGTACAGGAGAGATCAGGAGAGAAATTTCACCTGGGATAGGTTTACTCTATTCTCTTAGCATTTTGAAGCTTTGAAGTTGTCTTTTCTGTATTATTAAAATAACCTGCGGAAAACTAACTTCAAAATTCAGACTGAATTTAAGATTTTACCACGTTCTGCATGCTCCAGAATGCCATGGAATTTGTGTATGTTTAGGCCTGGGTGGAAGTTCTCTTTTGCCAACTGTAAGAATCATTTGAGTCTCACACAAGTTCAAACAAACAGGATTTTACACCAAGTCAGGGTTTGATTCAAGGATTGTGTCGATCGTGTGCCAACACCTATGGTAAAACGATTACAGCATCATGTGTTATGATGTTATGGTGTGACAACTCCTTATTTCCAAACTGGATGATTTGGAGGAAAGATCTTAAGGATGGAAGAATACCATGTTTACACTTCCTGATAATATTATATGTATAGAATACCTCCTGATAATATAGTACAAATAGCTCCCTGTTACCCATATTACGTTTCTTGAGTATGTTTTGCGCTCCAACTCACCCTTCTCCTCTTGTTTCCTCTCCACTTCTATCCTCTCTTGAAGTTTTTGTGTCAGTTCTTCACTTGACTGGACTATGGATTCCTAGACACCCGTACAATCTTTCCCAAGTGACTATTAGTCACGTGTGGATTTAGTGATCTTGAAATAAAGGATTAGATTGGAGACGAAGGTGCTGCTAATAATAATAAAAAACTGATAAATTATTTTAAAACAACACCTTTCTTTGACTTGAGTCATTAATTTCAATCCTGTCTGTTTATGATTCTGATCCTGTTTCTAAGAGAAATATTTTTATTCCGTTGTCCTGGACTATATTCCCTCCATTGCCAAACTTACTCAAATTGGCTACTCAGCACTTTGCTCTTTGTGGAACACTGATGGCACAAATTATTTACCTCCATCATTATGTCTACATTTTTTATTGGTAGTAAACTTTGTATTTGAAATACGGCCTTATTGCCCTAACAAGACATTTCAAAGTGCTTCACAGGACATTTACTGTAATGTGTAGCAATTGTGTATTGGTAATGTTACTCTGTGAAGCCTTTGAGATGTTTATTTCATGTGAAAAACACTATATGCCTGAAATTTCACCTGGTTACCATTTTGCATGAAAGTTAAAGATTGCATAAAATTGGGGGAAATTCTTAAATTCAATCCTGATACAATATGGCTTCGAAATTAAGAACAAATTGAAGATTTTTTTCTCAATCCCGCGCAATCTTAAATCTTAATCTTAAATTTTAAGACAGTTAAGGCTAAGACGAGGTAGAATTGTAGGCCTCATATAAATATAAATTGTTGCCGAGTCCTCTCTGATCAAACATCTCACTTGAGCATTTCTAGAAGTTCTGCAGGATAGTAACAGTGAAGTGGGACCCCAGCATGATTAGCAGAGCACAGGTAGCACTGCAGGTGCTGCAGTCCAGCTGAGATCAGCTAACAGTTGTCAGGGTGATCTAACCTTTTGGCTGCTGAGCGCCGGATGCCCTATTTGAAGAACATCCACAGGCCGCTTAAGTAATATTTTTATGTTTCCCTTCTAGAAACATAACACAACATTTATGGATTATATAGTGAGTGAGCCAGCCAGATAAAATAGAGTGAGGGAGTCAAATTTGGTCTAACCTAGGACTTTCTCGGTCTGCAAGGCTTGGCTACTGACTGGATAAACTCGCTGAGTCATCAGGGAATCCCTGCTTTTAGGCTTTTCTTCATTATTATAATTTCTTTATTATTTTAACAAATCTGTAAATTAAAAAAATCACCTCATGTATCATTCTGATGTTTTGCAGCAGCAAAAGGTACATAACAGCCTCCTTCGCCATCTAGTGTTCACTCAGTTACAGGATTGTGGTATAGTTTTGCAGAAAACCAGTTCCAATGGTGTAGGTATATTATTGGATTGTTATTGTGGAACTACATTAAATTAAGCTTTTTGTCCACAGTGGTTTCTTGTTGCTTATAAAATACTCAATCAATACACTTTACATTAAATCCCATGAAATGCTTTGAAACCTCCTCCGCCTTATGTGAATGGCACTATTATAAATACAAGGGCTGTTACCATTGTTTTACGATAAGAAATAAAACAAGAATACTGTATAGTCTAACCTGTTGAAGCAACCACCTCCATTCAGCAACGACCCCTATTAACAAACACCGTGAAGAAGTCCAGATATAGATAAAAAACACACAAACAAACCCTTACTCAAAGGCCACTTTTATATAACAACAACTACTAAATTACACTTGTATAGCGCCTTTCACATCAGGAGGACATCCATCCCAAGGCACAAACCTCTGAGCAGTTGTTGCAGCCAGGTTTGACTCTGAAATAAGCCAATAAGGCTGTATATCAAATAAATCCTGGAACTGTAATTAGAAGGGAAAGGGAATAAATAATTGTGTTCCTCAGAGAGAAAGGATATAAATGAATAAATGAAACTGACACTTCCGTTTTTTACATTATCTCAATATGTGGAATGCAAACCCATAAAAGGAGAGAATACCGGAATTAATAAACCATGTGCATTTAATGTTTTCCCTTCCTTAATCTCCACCAAATATATTGCCTTGCAGATGCATAACCCTCCTGATAAGATGCATACTGTAGCTCTTCCATTACTCTATTGTCCATCTCATTTGTAATTGTCCTCAAGTATTCTTGAAATATTATCCATTTGGGAACATTTATGAGATTTTGAAAAAAAAATTCATTTATGTATTTATGTGCCTTTCACATCAGGAGAACATCCCAAGCTGCTGAACAGTCAGGGGTCAGGATCCAATTATTGTGTTAGTGGAGGTGGGGGTGGAGCGGAGGGAGAGATGTGGGAGGGCGGCAGAAGGCACAATAGAAAAAGAGGATCTTGAGACCGGCCTTGTAGGAAGCAAGGGAGGAAGTGAGGCAAAGGGCTGTGGGATGGAGTTCCAGAGTGTGGGAGCAGAGAGGCTGAAAGCCCAGCCACCAATTGTAGGACAGATCGGGTGGGAGACATGAAGCCCAACTGGAGCCTGCTGAACAGAGGGGGCGAGCAGGTTGATAGATCCTACCTGTGTTATCTGCAATTGAGACATCATCTATTATTCTGAGGCTACAGCTAAAAATAAGATTTCATTTGAAAGTTACCAGTTTTTTAGCAAATAACATTGCTATGGAGATAATTTGCTTAATAGCTGCATGTGCACCAACCTGACTCAAAAGTTACAGTATTTGGAATGCATCTGCACAGACAATACAGCAAAGAGTAAGCTGTCTGGAGACAAATCACACATATCTTTGTTTACAAGTTCTGTACTTTGCCATGCTTTGCCTTCCTTCAAAAAATGTGATCAAAAGCTCTGTATGAATGCGATTTGTTGTGTTTCACCCCCATTTTTAATGAAATGTTTTTTTTCTCAAAATAAAATACTTTTGTTCCCAATCACTTCACTCATTAGAAAGAAACATAAGGTATTGGTGGGGGGGTGGCCCTAAACGAAGGTTGCTTTCCAAAGATAGCTCACATTGTATTTCTCATGTGCATTAATGAATGGTCTGTGTTCAACCTTGCAGCTAAGGGATTGGGACAGCCTGGACATGAGGCATCTTAATATCATGTGCTCATTGACCAGCAGGAGGCAATAATCCAACAAAAATGAGCTCCAATGATGTCAGTGTTTCCTCCCTGTCAGAAGAAACACCATGTGTCACGTGACTTAAATGACAAAACTCACTGGCACAGGGTAATCTGAATGACAAGCAGTCATAGGATGTAAGATCAGGACCTGCCTTGGTTAAGTGCTTTACCACTTGAGTTCCAAGGACATGTCATTGAATTAAGTTTGACCCTTATATCCACTCAGCTACTTTTTCACTGGAAAGAATCACCTCCAGAGAAGCTTTTTGCGATGACATGGAGCTAAATTTGATTTTAATAATGCAGACTTTATGTGTTTTTTTCAATAATCCACTGTAATGGAAGTCTTAGTATGCTCCAGACCATGTCAAATTCCATCAAAAGCTACTGTATCATTTGATCTGCATCCCTTCAGCAATGTAGTGATTTTCCTGGTACTGTACGATAGAAGTCATCAAAGAGGGGCACCAAGATCAGTGGTGGGAAGGATGCTGTGGGCGATGTACTAAATATCACCAGTGTTAATTATCGCATCACATCCCTCCCACCAATACGCAAACATTTTGGTTGAAAAAAATACCTCTGTCTTTATATCTCATGATAAATTCATAAATTACAATGGAAAGTGTATAAACTGTCAATCTCACTGGATATTACTTTCCCAGTGAGTCACCACTAGCAGTAGCAGCAGCAGCAGCAGCTTTGCTCCCGAGTAACAGATAAGAGTGAGTTAAAAGCAATTATCCCTTCTCAGGGTTCAGATGATGTTAATAAAAGGGGGAGCTGCACAGCTCATGTCATGGTTTGCTGTCATTTGAATCCCTGAATGAAATGACTGACTTGTCATACACTGCTGAATATTATTCATCTAGAATTAATAACGGTCCTGTTTGCCTACAAATATACACAGTCACTACACTTTACAGTAGACCCTCCGAAACATGCCTCAGACCTGAAAGGCTGTCACAAAATCAAACGCAAAAATGATTTATTATTATCTATCAGTTATTTATGTTTTTGACAGAAATAGTGACAGATGAGCATTGAAATTGTTACAATTTAGAATTGGAAATATATCTGATTCCAGCAGATATAGCAGTTGTATCGAATATAAATGTATTGCAAACTAAATTTTTTTGGAAATCAGCATGTAAAGAAGTAACGCCGAAGGATAGCACAATGACAATCAATTACTTTTAACTTTTACGGAAAATCTATACCAATAATGCATTTAAGAAATAGGAACAGCATGAGAACCTGCAAAATAATCAATTTATCTATAAGTGGTCACAGTTGATGTGATGTGTATTATTGTTCCACATTTTGTTCTTATTCCCTGGACAATCTAAAATTGTCAATTAGAGGCTTAGGTAATTTAGAGTCCTTGAATCCAGTCTATTAAAAAAACATGAATTTGTCAAGCTGTAATATGTAGTGAGAATCGTAATAAGAGAACCAAGAAGAGTTACTATTAAAGGTGGTGTCAGGTGTTCATATGTTTGCAAATTTTAGCCTTGACAGAGATATGTTTCCAGGATGATACCAAGGTTGGAAGGTTATAGTTATGTTGTGAGACTTGAAAACTCGGCATGAAAGTTGGCTGAGCAGGGAATCAAATAGAATCATGAATAACAGCATAAATCATAAACAAAATAAACAAAAGATACTAACATCTATTTTCACTGATCAACAATTAAGTACATACATTTTCATATTCACCAGCAGCAAAAGAAAAGGGAAGGTACGTTTCACATTTATTTAATAGATTGTTAAAGTATGAAATCAATCCTTGACAACAAATGGCATGGGAGCCTTACCCGTAACATTTAAAATAGAATTGGAGATGTTCTTGAGAAAAATAGAATTGAAGAGTTTTGGGGGGAAAAGGGGAGGATGGCATGTGGGTGGGGGGTGGGGGGGCGAGCAGGGGGAACATGGATGGGGTGGGGGATGGGAATGGGGTAGCGGGTTTGAGTAAAAAGCTCCAGTGGGGAAGCAGGCACCAGATCGAACACATTGGCTGTATTGACTCCTTCTGTGCAGTAAGCTTTCATGACCCTACCCTATGGTTAAGTCCAGCAGAAAGATACAAACATCATGCAGTGTATTTAATAAATGGAAGAAATAAATGGGAAGATGGGGTAGTACTGTTGGGAAGAGAGAGTGTGAAGGAAGGCAAAGGAGATTTACCTTTCGATGATAGGAGTGGAGTTATTTCAAATAGAAATCTGCGACACAAAGGGAAGATAATTAATAAAAAAAAAGGCTTACTGTGGATCAGCAGGGTAATACGGGGAATGAATTGAACAAATAAGAAGTGCATCAGGGAAAGGAGCATGATAATTATAAGGATGTTTAATTATCCTAAATTAAAATGAAATGGGGAAAGGGATCTTTGATGGAACTAAAGCAGGATTGTTTCTTGACACAACACAAAGAAACGAGGCTAGACTTGATCAAGTAATTTAGTAATGAGCCTGAGATGATGGAAAATTGAGAAGCAGGGGAACTCTCAAACCTCAGCAGTAATGAAGCCTTTGTTGTGAGACAGACAGAAGAAAAACAGAAGTAAATGAATTTGTCTAGATAAAATAAATAATCCTTACATTTGGTATAGTGCCTATCATATGCGTCAGCTTGGCTCAGTGGTAATTCTTATGTATGGAAAATTTAAAAGCAGGGGATGTATCAAATAATTGTTATACTGTATATTAAATAGCACCTTTCCCACCATAATAATGTCTCAAAGCACTTTGCAGAATATACTACAAAGTGTAGTAAGTACATATTTGTAGGCAAAATAAATCATTGGTTTTGAAAGATGGGAAAAGATACCAGCAGACTGCAAGTTTAGTGGGAGCACTTGGAATAGGCGGTTGACAAAGAATTAAATAACATCAATGTGTGCTTTACAGGAAACAGTGGTATGCCCTATCTGGTGGTAGGATTCACAAGGGGTGCTTTGGAATTCATAGAAAAAATTCATGGAGATTGGTAATAAAACGGTCATTTAAAAAGTGGAGTGTTTGAATATTCATAAGATAACAGAACCAGAATGGCTGTGTCCAAGGGCAGGCTGAAATATTTTGCAGCTCATTAAATGCAAGAAAGCTAACTAAAATGGGGAAATGGCTAATGCTTTTCCAAGTACACTATATATTTTTAAAAGGTCACATGCATGATCCTGGGAATTATAGGCCTGTTGCAAGAGATTTGACATCTATAGTAGGAAAACATTGAAAGCCATTATGAAGGAAACAAGATAAGTACACCTACAGAAGCAAAGGCAATAATTCCAAGCCAGCATTGGTTTATGAAAGGCAGGGGTGGTCTCATAAATTTATTGGAATTATTTGAGGATGTAATAGAACTGGTGGATGATGGCAGTTTGGTGGGTGTTATATATCCTCACTTTCAGAAGGCAATGATAAGGTGTCTCACTGGAGACTTATGGCTAAAATGGTTAAAGAGGATGTTGTAAATTGGATAATAAATTGGATAAAAAATAGGAAACAAAAGGCAGAGATAAATGATGGTGGCTCTAATTGGACAGCAATGACCAGTGGAATACCCAGGGAATAGAAACAGCATCACTGCTGTTCACAATATTTATGTTGTAAATGATCTCATAGCAGATGAGAAGTTGTGCAGAGAAAGCAGAATGTTTTGAGGAATGGCATAAACTTCGAAGACATCAACCTCCATTTAGCAGCTGGGGAGATGCGTCCTAAAGGAAATGTAATATTGAGAAATCTAAGCTATCAATACTAAAATAGCAAAAAGAAAATCGCAGTAGTAAAATCTACACTGCTCCTTAAGGCAAATGTTATCCCGTAATTACAAAACGAGCTGCACGTTGTTAATCAGATGAGGAAAAAGATCCAGGTTTATTGGTTGATCAGACATTTACAATTCAGGATAGCAAAATCAGTAATAATAAAATGTTGTGTGCCTCGTAGGTATTTTGTAATTTGCAGTGATATCCAACATGCCATTATGTTTAGCAACTTTTGAAAAGTGCTCTTGCTGATAGAATGTTACATTTTCTACACTTGACAGGAAACAGGCTACCTTGAGCCATCAAGAAAACACTCTGAAAATTTATTGTGAAACTGGCATTGTGGGATGAAACATACAACATTTTTTTTACATGATGTGCAAATATGTTAATGACTGTGTTAATGAACTATACAGAGCAGGAAGGTTTGAGATTTGATCCAGCTCTGTGCTCGCTAAGTTGGCTGCCCTCAACCTGCGCAGTGGTAGAAGTGAGATGTGCCCCACTTCTTAATTACTAAATAAAGTTGATAATACTTGTATTGATTTAGCACTTCATCATGTAATCAAAACATCTCAATGTGCGCGACCAATTGTATTTAGGGGATTCTTGGCCAGGACACAGGGAGAGAGAAACTCCTTTCTCTTTCCAAATAGTCTCTTTCGATCATTAGCATCTTCCTAAAAAGATTGACAGCACCTTGATTTAACAACTCATTCGAAGAACAGAACTCAAATTATTGCTTCAGCCTCCCATAATTTTTTAACTTGAGTTACCATCCTTGGAAGAGAAAAGCCACTCATGGAAGAGAGAAAACACTTCGGATCAAATACTGTAGCTCGGAGATTCCTTACTCTAGCCTGTAAATGCTGAAGGCTGTACATTTACAATTAGCTCAAGAAATTCTCATTTAAAATCATAGTCAGAATACATGCCCTTTTTATACGAATCTGTATGTTTTATTAATTTGTTTATCCTATTAAATAGTGTGTGCCATTATGCCTGAACAGCCATTAGATTAAATTTTCCTATTTTTTTCTGGAGTAATGTAGAAAGAAAGCAATTTAAAAGTCTAGGGGGGAGGGGGGAGGAGAGGAGTTCCTTCCAGGCATGTATGAATGTTTTATGATGATGATTTTAGTATTTAATAACTTGTGTGCTGAAGTGTAACTCATCTGACCTAACAGCAGCAACCATAAAGAATCAAATTATATTAATAAGGATACAGGAAACTTCTGTACATAGTCTATTCCCAGTTCACCTTCAATAATACAGCAGCCAATTATTCATTTAGGTCATTACTTATTATCTACTCAGTTAGTTAAAGAAAACATATTTATACCCAAATTGAAGTCATTTTATTCAATACGCCAGACTATTTACCTATTTGCTTTATTATCTATGCATGAATGGAAAAGAAAACCACATCTTATTAAGAAATAGACCCTTTGTTTTCTGTATTAAATCACCTAAGTGGTTACAATCAGTAAAGTAAATGACAGGGTGAAAATTGGACATTTCGTAAAAGATTCAATGTGAAAATTATCAGCTTGGAGTGAAAATGAGACATTTCATTATTAATTCAATGTGAATCACACTGAAGCAATTATGAAATGTTTTATTTTCAACCAGGTAGATGAGGTGGGATTTTGACCCTGACTCAGGAGAGGAAGAGATAAAATTGGAGGGGAAAGAAAAGACTACAACTGGCTCTTCATTGGAAAATGTCTTTGACGACGTGATGACCTGTATATGCTGTTAGACTTCTCAGCTTTCAAATGCTAAATGCCACATGTAATTTTCTTAGCACATTTTGATGGGCTCAACAATAAACCATCATTGTTAGAATATCATATTACTAAAATCCTGACAGAATTCACATGATGAAGACACAAAGGTTTAAGAGCAGCAGGATTTCAGTACAGTGTTGACTTCAATATGCAGCCTCAGGTAACATGGGAGAGAAAACAAAGGGAATTATTCTTCCTTTGATTGTAATTGTAGTAAAGATGCTTCAATGACAATAATGTTCTTACTTCTGTACAATTTAGTGAACTAAGTTCTCCACATCAAAGGTCAATATATCTGCCCCCAAGAGATGGCTAGCTCAATTGGTAACACTATTGCCTCTGCCTCAGAAGGTTGTGGGTTCAAGTCTGATGTAGGCATTCAAGCTCATCATTTACCGTGGCACTTCAGTGTAATACTGGGGAAGTATTGTGTTGTGGAAGATGTCATCCTTCAATTCATATGTTAAACTCTATAGAAATTGGCTCCTGCGTTTGGCAGGAAATACTTGGTCACCACAGTTAACAGCAATTATCTATGAGGTGCCTCGGGTGTTTTGATGTTACAGGCTCTGAATGAAATGCAAAGATTATTCTTATTCTTATTATCAATGATCACTCAAATCACCAACTAAACAATTAGTCTATCAGGCATTGTGCTTTCTGATTTCCCAGAGAGAAGCAATGAAAAATACAGAGCAGAAGGATAGAATAGAGTTAAGTGGAATGTCAGGACTTATTCCTCAGGAGATGTCAGAGTGATTTATGAGTAGGTTACTGATATTACTTCCAGAATTATTTTCACTACTTGGCTGATGAGGAATTCTGTCATAAAGACTTAGGCATTAAGAAGAGAAAAACAGCAATAATAGCTCAGCAACTGCAAAGATATGAGCAAAGCATGAAGTGCAACGCCAATCGTACCATACATATTTTTAAAAAAGGATTTTAATTCTAAATGTAATCATAATTGTAGGATGGAAAATATGTGTGTGTGTGTGTGTGTGTATGATGGGGCAAACAACCAGCTATCATATCATCAAAAATTGAAGTTCAGATCAGTTGACATACAATATATTCTGTGAAGTGCTTAGAGACGTTGCGACAATGTGGAAAGGCGATATATTAAATGGAAGGATTCTTCTTATTATTATCCCTCTCTCTCTATCTCCTCTCCATCTTGCCCATTGTTGCAATCATTTGACCTGAAGTCAGCTGAAGTCTCTGGCTACTGTTGTAAATGGCACCTGTGGAGGGCGCTATTTGAGTGTTGAGTGCTGTAACACTGGTCTGAGTCTTGTTGAACTGGGCTGGGGACACAACAGGGATTAAAAATGAGAATACTTATCACCAGCAAAAAGTTGAATTGTCATTGAGACGCTGAATTGGAGGGAAATTAAATGGAATCCTTGATTTATAAGTCTTATTAAGTATGTTATTGGATCCGACAGATGGAAGAGAATAGCGCAAAATGATGAATTATATATTCTTAAATTTCTGGTTAATCGGGGGGATGTTTCAGCGTAAAGTTTTAGTTTCAGAGTAGGAAATGAATATTTATATTGCAATCAATATGTATGATCAATTGGGGGGGGTTGTTTTTAGAGACACTTTTCAGGATAGGACTGTTGTGCTCAGATGGTCTGTAGTGTGTCGGATGTTTGAGAAATTTGTGCTGGGCTCGGAACTCTTGCCAACTTCCTTAAGTTATATTTTCCCAGCCGGTGGTGGAGGAGGGGAGAATATATACCATTTAGATTTTCAATCAATTGGAGCAATAGGAGGAGGGGCACAGGAGATAACCATTATTCATTAGGTGTCAAGTCTGGCTCAGTTGGAAGCACTCTCACATCAGAGTCTGGAGATTGTGGCCTGATACAATACAATTTACACTTATATAGTATAATGCCTTCACGTCGAGAGGACGTCCCAAAGCAGTTGACAATTCTGGCACCAGAGCTGAGAAAGCACAGTGAGAGCCCCATCTGGGAGATTTCATGCTTGCAGTCTCAGCTGAAACTCCAGCACAGTGCTGGAAGAGTGCTACAATGTTGAAGGTTGTTTGGCTTAAACATTAAACTGATGTTTGTCTGCTTGTTCAGATGGATGTTAAAAATCCCATGTAACACTTTATCATTTTGGAAAATGCTTCACAGAGTTTATGGAAGGTTCAGTGACTTTTGTATTTGTAAGGAAATACTGCTGCCAATTTTCTGTCCAATTTTAAAAGAAATTGGTCATTCATTTCATGTCTGTTTGTGGGTCACTGATGTATGCAAATTGGCTGCTGCATTCACCTACAAGCGCACAGACAACGTAGAGTAATCTGTGAATCTGTTTTTGGTATTGAGTCCTGTAACTCAGTGGTTAGAGCGCTCGCCTTGCAAGCGAGAGACCTGGGTTCAAATCCAGGCAGGATGAAACCTTGGGTAAGTTTCCTTGCTCCACATGCCTAATGATAAGAATAATTCTTGCATTTGATATAGAGTTTTTCACGTCTTCTAAATATCTCAAAGAGCTTCACGGAATATACTATAAAGTGAATTGACTGTATATTTGTGGATGAAACATCGCAGTCAATTGTGCACAGCAATGTCCCATGAACAGTCATGGATTGAAATGACCAATTTATTGTTTATTTGTGTTGAGTATTATTAGATGTGTGGAATAAGGAAACTCGCCCATGGTTTTGCCTTGCCTGGAATTGAACACAAGTCTCACACTTGCAAGACGAATGCTCTAACCACTGAATTACAGGACTAATAATAATCCCTAACAAAAAATTGGTCATTTCAATTCACGACTGTTTGCGGGACACTTCTGTAAGCAATTGGCTGTTGCGTTTCACCCCCACAAATATACAGTCAACTCACTTTATACTCTGTGAAGCGCATTGTGACATCTAGAAGACGTGAAAAGCGCAATATCAAATGCAAGTATGATTATTATTAGTAATAATAATATTTTTGTTGTTATTATTATTATTATATGGCACAATATCAAATGCAAGGTTTATTATTGTAGTTAGTAACCGCAGAAATGTGCACATGGTAGGAGGCTATTTGTTCCAATGTTTTTATGTCAGGTTCACTCCTCCAAGAAGCCATCCATCCAAATCCCAATTCCCTGTTCATTTAAGTTTATTCATACAATATACAGTACTAAGGGCCGGAAAGTTGAACGCACTTTGACAAGATGCAAAGTTAATGGGATTCTCCAATAGAACGGTACATAGTCAAAAAAACACTAAACATTCTGTCACCACCTTAAAGCAATTCATTACAAAAAGCGTACTTGCAATCTAACAAGCGACAGTAATAATAATAATAATAATCCTTGCATTTGATATAGCTCTTTTCACATCTTATTGACGTTCTAAAGCGCTTCACAAAATAAACTGTAAAGTGAATTGACTGTATATTTGTGGGCGAATCGCGGCAGCCAATTGCGCACAGTAGTGTCCCACAAACAGTCATGGATTGAAATGACCAATTTTATTATTGTAGGTTTTTTTTTGGATGGATTATTATTAGGCATGTGGACTAAGGAAACTTGCTCAAGGTTTCGTCCTCACCTTCCTGGATTCGAATACAGGTCTCCCCAGCTTGCAAGACAAGTGCTCTAACCACTAAGCCACAAGAGCTTGTACAGTAAATGATACAATGACAGTCAAAGTGAATGACGAGAAGGCCGCAAGTTCTGAAATGTGTCAGAGTTATTGATGGTCCAATAGAGAGTCCAAGGACTTTGTACCATTTGAATAGAACAAAATGTGATGTAGACCTCTTATGGGAGAAATGTTTATCTTTTATTGAATTAGAAAATGACAGAGAGCAAGGGAGTCATCAGGACGCTTTAATACACTTAGTACAAGGTGATGACTTTCTTTCATAAATCTCTCTCTTCCCTAATAAGAAGCAAATCTGAGATGAAAGGGAAGATAAAGAACACAACAACTGAAAATTACAATTGATCTAAAAGTTATTAATCTTGCTAAACATATAGGAATTAATTTAACATGAATATAAGGTATCATGGGGATTATTCCCCACCTGTTAAATTTACTGAATTTGGTTGTAATACAATACAATTCAGATATACCTGTATATTCATATAGTATTGTTCATGTTGGGAGGATGTCCCAAGGCTCTTAAGAATGCTAGCTCAGCACCCAAACTGTGGGTGGGAGCCCAAAGGACTGGGAAGGAGACAGATAACTGAAAGTGGTCGAAGATGAAGATGTAGGTCTTATTTTTATTATAATTATTATTATCTATGAAGTTGATAGAATAATCATTTTATTTGATATAAAGTCTATAATGTCAATAATATCTAAAAGCATTTCATAAAGATTCTATGAAGTGTAGTGACTATGCATTTTGCAGGCAAATGTGACAGACAATTTGCACACAGTAGTGCACAACACACAGCCGTGAAATGAATGATCAACTTTATCTAGGCAATTGACCAGGACATTGAAAAAAACAAATTTCTCTTTCCAAATAATGCAGTGGGATCTTCAACATTCACTGGAACAGACAGATCTGAACTTAAATATCTCACCCAAAGCAAGCACCACTGAGAATGCAGGATTTTCCCAGCTCTGCTTTCAAGTACCAGCCTATCTGTGAGCTCAAAGTGGGGACTTGAAATCTCAACCTTCTGGGAGGCAGTGGAGCTTTTAACTGATCCATGTTGACACTTACAAAAGAAGAGAGAAGTGTATCCACATTTTATAGAATATGACAGGGTAAAGCAAAAAAGATGAATGGATGTCCTGTAAGATAATAGAATTGATGGAAAATATGTCAGATTTATCAGGAATCATAATGGGATAAACAGTAATATTCTGAGATAACAAATTAGCCAAAGATTGGGCAAAAATCGGAAATTCAAAGTGACACAATCTTTGTAATAAATATTCTCAATTTATTGTTCACAGGTATGTGAGTCTCAAATGTGGCATTTGTAAACCAGAAGTGACTGCGTGTGTGAAGAAGTGTCTGAAGAGTACTGGATGTAGCAGAACTGATTCTCAACAGAAGCAATTGATGCCAAGTTGATTAACTCCTGAGGAAAAAGCAATGGATAAGTATCAGCCCATACAAATGCACAGCCCTCACCACTTTATAAGTTATCCTGTGAATATGTGTATCCTGCTTTGCGATATCTCAATCACGATAAGGTGCTGTACCAAATGCAAGGATTTTTTTTACTGGATAATATAATAGTTATAGATTGAGATGAGCAAAGATTATAATAATATGTTTTGTTTTTGATAACATTTGCCGAAAGATCTCAAAATACTTCACAGGATTTACTGTAAAGTGTAGTGACCGTACCTTGTAAAATGACTGTGCTAGTGGACTCCTGGTGCGGGTGGTGGGGACGGTAATGCGTGTGCAAGAAAGAAGAATAAGGTTGAATAGCGGAGATTGCTCCAGTCTTATTCTCCTGCTCATATCCTCTGTTCTTTTTAATGTGATTTATTGTTTGTTTCTCACTCTCTATCTCACCATCTGTGGTTGAGGCTTCAGCCACTATTACACTGCTTTCTGGAACCTTTTCAAGAATTCCTTTGCCTTGCTCCTTCACTCCTTCCCTTCAAAACCCTCTAAAAACTTTTTTTGTAGCCATGCCTGAAGTGTGACACTTAATCAGCGCCAGCAACATCCAATAAATAACACCGAGATAAGTAGCAAGTTCATTTGAATTTGCAGGTTACATTTGGATATGGGAGGGAAATATATATTAGGAGACTTCACAATTCTTTGAAATAACAATGTCAGACCTTATGTTTATCTGAATCGGAGGGCAGTCGGAACTTTAATGAATAACACAATGAAAGAATAGGATGAAAATCTTCAAATTAATAATATATTTAGAATTGCTATTTTATAGACAGATATTTCATAATTGTATAATAAACCTTACATATGATATAGTGCTTTATCACATTGTTGGGAAGTCTTAAAGACCATCTTATTTGTAGGTGAATGCAGCAACCAATTTGCACACAACAATGTCGCACAAATAGCCAATTTTATACGGGTGGATTGTAAGCCAGGAAACCGAGAGAAACTTATTTTTCTTGTCAAGCAGATCTTTAATATCCACCTGAGCAGGCAGCCGGGACCTTGATTGAATGTCTCATCCTAAATACAACACTTCTGTGTTGCAGTATCAGGCCAGATTGTGAGCTCAAAGCCCTGATGTGAGGCTTGAATCCACAACCTTTCGTCTCATAGGCGAGACCTTTCATAACTGAGTCAGGCTGACTTTGAAATGCTAGAAAAAGCATTTGATTGGGTATCTATAAATAATAATACCTGCTAGGCTTTAATTCACTTATTTTAACAAGTAAATTGAATGCAATGTCTTCAAAGTAATCTTATATCAATCGGTACTAGAGGATGGCTAGTGACATCAGATGGAGATACAAATTAGGATTAGGTGCTCTGATGTACTTGTGGTAGGAGTGTAATAGGGTGAAGCAATTCTGCCAACAAGCGATAGAGGTTTTATCTTTTACTTCAAAGACTTTTTATAAAATTGACCCCAGAGTAGTTCTGTTGAGGGATGCTATCTTGAGTAAAATCTGTACCTCAGAGGATTTGAACTAATTGGCCCAAGATTACTTTAGCAAAAAGTCTCATTCTGCAAACTTGGAGAGAGAAGAAACAGACACGGCAAGTGGGTGGATACATCAAACCAGAGAGGTTGACAATGCTGTATTTATGATCCATTTGATGCTTATCCAGACTCGCATAATCCCAGAACTCTTAAACTTTGACATTTGCTGGCTTGGATCATAATAATGCAAATTGTTGTGTATGTATTAAGGCATGTTATTATTTCTTAACAAATTGCTTTAGTGCTATATTAAGTTAACGACTGTACTGTGTTTCCTCTGCATTTGACTGTAAGGATATTTCATGCTCAGTAAAAATTTAGGGAGTTTTCCCCTGTCGTTGAAAGTCAATGGGGCAGAATAACACTTACTGATAACGTTGCTATTGTAATAACAATAGTTTTGATAGAAGCAAATGTGAATTATAATATTATGGGTCACTAGTTTGCACTAGGAGATATATATGATACACTAACATATGAATAAATGGTGCAGATTTAGAATTTTTTAATATAAAAATGCGTTGAATCTATACCTCGATATTATAATAACAATAATAATCCTTGCATTTGATGTAGCACTTTTAAAATCTTCTAGACGTCTCAAAGCGCTTCACAGAATATACTGTAAAGTGAATCGACTGTATATTTGTGAGTGAAACACGGCAGCCAATTGCGCACAGCGGTGTCCCACAAAAAACCCGCGGATTGAAATGACCAATTTATTATAGTTTCTTGTTTTGAGGGACTATTATTATTACACATGTTCACTAACAAAGAGTTTGTCCATTGCAAGGTAAGTTGTCGGCTTTCCTGCATGCACTATGCACAGGAAGTGATGTCTGGTGACCAAGAAGCTCTAGCAATATCCATGAAGTTACAATGTGTCAGGCTGTCTCAGTTGGTAGCACTCTCACCTCACCTGAGTCAGGAGGATCTGGGTTCAAGTCCCACATAGCAATTTGAAATTTATCGTCTTTACTGATGCTCCAATGCAGTGCTGGAGGTTGTTGCAGGTTCCATCCTCTGGATGAGATATTAAAATGAGATCTGGCCTGCTTCACTTCCCCTGCTTCGCCCACCCCACTGTTGGTGGGCAGGCCTTCAGGTATTCTGCCCCCATCTTCTGCAACTTCATCCCGCAGTCCCTCTGCCTCACCATCCCGCAGTCCCTCTGTCTCGCCCTATCCCTCGCCTCCTTCAAGACGCACCTCAAGGTCTTCCTCTTTGATCATGCTTACAATCAACCTCCTTCCCCCACTGTCCTCCACCCACCCAATCCCTACCCTCAGCTCAGGTCCGGAATACTATCTGTTCAGGGCCTTGGGGCTTCCTCCCGACATGAAAGATGCTGTACAAATGTATTTTTGAAGCGCTCTGAGATGCCATCTGGCGTGGAGGGAGCTATATAAATCAAAGTTGTTGTTGTTGTTGTTTTCCTGCATGTCTGTCCAGGTGGATGTTAATGAACCCATGGCGAGGAGGGAATTTTTCACAATATCCTAACCCCAGATAAAGTTGGTCACTCACTCCGTGGCTGTTTGTTGTTGTGTACAAATTTGCTTCCATGTTCACCAACAAAATGCACATAGTCACTACACTTTACAGATGTTAAAGATGTAGATATTAAAGATCCCACACGGAAGAAGAAAGGAGTTACTCCTCATGTCCTGGCCAACAATCCCCCAGATAAAATTGGTCACTCATACACACTCTTTATTATTGGTTCTTTGATTCTGCATTTGCTGCCAGCAACATAAAATTTCAACTGCAAATAAATAAGGAAATTAATGAATGTAAAAGAATGAATGAGACAGAATCAAACATTTTAGAGAAGGTGGATCCTGAATTTATTATCTCCAGTGTATTTCCTTCTTCGGGTTATGAGGGAATCGTAGAATAGTAGAATCTTATGGCACCGAAGGAGGCCATTCGAACCATCTTGCCCATGTCTGCTCTTTGAAAGATCTACCCAACTAGTCCCACTCCCCCACTCTTACCCCACAGCCCTGCAAGTTCTTCCTTTTTAAATACCGGTACCTATCCTATCTGCTTTTGAAAGCTACAATCCAATCCCCTTCCACCATCCTTCCAGACCAGAATAATTCTAAAATCCCATGGCACTATTCAAAAAGACAATGTCCCAATATCTGATCGGCAATCCCAGATAAAATTGGTCACTCAATGTATGTAAATCGGAGGCCATGTTCGACTACAAAAAACACATCACTACACTATACAATAAATACTGTGAAGTGCTTTGAAACATCTTAATGATATGATAAGGCGCTATATCAAATACAAGGAGAATTGTTGTTTTATTGTTGTTTCAATAGCTAGCAATAGCTAGCTAGTGTTATCTCCCATTACAAGAGAGGTTGTTAATGCTTGAAACTGTATAAATGTGCTTCTCATTTTTTTGTTATTGTAAAATGGTTTGGGAGATTAAAGTCTAGGTTTTGAATAATTTTACAAGCAAACATCTCCAGGATACACACTGTAAACAAACAAAACTGATTTTCTGTATTCAGTGTTGAAATAAAGGAATTGAATGTATTTGTGGCACATGAGTGCAAATTAAACCAATTTCATTCAGACCTCACAGTATAATCAGCATACTTTACTGCAACAATACACGGTTTAAATGTTTCTTGTTTAAAACTCAATAGGACAGAAAATTCCTGCTCTCTACCCCATTCCCCTCCACCACCCCCCTCCCCCACCCCCACCCCAATGCACACCCCAACTTATAATCAGTCATTCACTCTTGACCCTGCCTGCCATTGTTCAGGTCATCAAATAAGCAGAACTACCATCCTGAGACTTTACGGTATTTGTTCACTCTAAAGCATGTGCAGTGTCAGGCTATAACATAACCCGAAGGTCACCAGACACAAGTCCTATTTACTTTGTGGATTTAGTCTGGAATTAACCAACATTGAACATACAACACTAGAATAACAAAACGTGTGTGAATGGGGCCCAGCCACTCACATCGCTGGCCCACTAGGTATGGATTGGCTGAGCTCTATAATCATAGGTGCAGAGACAGTTTCCTGGAGTCAATCCAGATATGCTTTTGCTTTGGAGTTGATTCAAAGGTAATGCTGTGTATTTAGCTATCTGTAACCCCCTTGGTTTGGCTTCGGTGAATTGAGGAATCTATTTTATGTAAACAGCTGTCTGGAGTCACTGTGCATGGGATTTTGTTTGGAAGGAATACAGCGGAAAATTTTCCATCCCAAGCACTGTATGATGCGTGTTCCACAGCCTTGACTGACTTACCCCCAGATTCAGGCTAAATGGATCATATGTGGAAAGGTCATTGCGCATGTTGTTTTTCCCTTACCAAAGCTACTGCTCCTCATCCTCACTTTCAAGGCTATTCACGGTCTTGCCTCCGCCTATCTCTCAGACCTGCTGTCTCCCTATCAGCCTGCCCGTCCCCTCTGTTCAGTGGGCTCTGGCCTGCTCCACGTCCCCCGCCTGAACCGCCCTACCATCGGTGGCCGGGCTTTCAGCCTCTCTGCCCCCACACTGTGGAACTCCATCCCGCAATCCCTTTGCCTCGCCTTCTCCCTTTCCTGCTTCAAGGCCAGGATCAAGTCCTTCCTCTTCGACCGTGCCATCTGCTCCCCTCCTAATTCTCTCCTTCCCTCTATCCAATCCTGCCCACCCCCCGCCCCCACCCTCCTGTTCATGTCCTGACCTAACTGTTCTGTGCCTTGGGACGTCCTCCCGACGTGAAAGGCGCTCTATAAGTGTAATTTTGTTGTTGTTGCTAGGAAGCTGCTGTTGTACTGATACAGACATAGCATTCTAGGTGGCATTGGTTAAGAACCCTAATTCTTGTTCCGTTTTCCAGGTACACTTCAAAATCCACCATTATTCAGCGCTCCTCCATACGTGTGAAGGGTACTTTACAAATGCTTGTTCAAAAAGTTCTTGTTGTTCATTTTGGTGGACAAAGAAAAAATAAAAAGCTGTGCAAATGTTATCACAATGCTCAACGTGATTGAGAATAATAATAATTTTTATTTTTGATATAGCACCTTTCACGTTGGGAGGACATCTCAAAGTGCTTCACATGATATATAATGCAAAATGTAATGATTGTGCATTATGAAGGCAAACTGTGAAATAAAGGATTTTTTCAAAAAAAAATGATGAGCTCTATGCAGTGCTAAAAATATGATGGGTGGAGAACAATGGGGCCATTGGGGAAGGGGACAGGGAGGGGGCAGAATCCCTCGTAGGTTTCTAAGAATTGATTGAAGAAAGCTATGTTTCATAACAAATTGCATAACACATTCACTAGTTATTGAATGCCCTGTGAAACCGCATTTTCTGCTCCCATAGCAAGTTAAGCTGCAGCTATTCTCACGTAAAAGTCCATCTGAATGAATTGTGTCAGTGTATCAGTTTCTCAACTCCGGGGAGGGATGACGTTTGTTTTCTCTGAATTCAGAAACATGTTTTGAGCCTGAGATAAAAGCTAATAAAACTCTTGTTTCCCAGGTTATGAAAACTAAAGCCGCCAGCCAACTGCTGTCATAAAATGTAGTAACAGGGAAACAACTGTTCACCTAAGAAGATTAATGAGATATTTAAAACCTTGTACAACGAGTTAGATTGTTCCTGCTTTAATTCCTCCTTAGACGCTTTATGACTATGGATGTCAAATGGACAAGAAAATGTCCTATCTTCAGGTGGCCTTCACTTCCACATCTTTATCACAAGATGTGCAAAACTTACTACAAGTGTACAATGAAGTTACACAGAAACATTGCAATCTAAATTGCAAAATTTGCAGAAGGATTTATACATACCAAACTTTGGATGCAATGCTGCTGATCCTCAGAAATTCTACTCGTGTGTCGACTTTGTGGAATCCGAGCCTGAAATTGGTGGAATTCCAGAAGGTCGGCTGGGACATATCGGATTTTTGCTATTTAGAAATCCTTTGGCAAATCTTGCAACTTAGAAGTCAATAATAGATTGAGTGCAGTGCTTCAAGGGAGTGGTGCGTAGGGGTACGAGTCATTCGAGCACGGCTAGATGGTACTGTAACGAGTTGACACAATAATCACTGATGGACTCTCTCCAACCCTGACATCCTAGAGTCAGCCACATCACTATGGGGAAATATAAAATGGAGAACTTTCTGCACTTTCTCAAGGCAAAGGGAGACCAACTCAGAGTGAAAGGCATTTATTGGATTTCACTCCTTGAGCCCATTTGGAATCTATGCTTTCCTGATGTAAAAATCCTGGAGCTCAGAAAACATGCACTATATGTTAGAGAACATGTTATTCCTATTCCAAAAATAAGTTATTTAATATGCTTACATTGGGATGAAATTTTCAACATTTATAACATGTTCATTGTTTAAATTAACACCAAGAACACCACAAATGTCACCCACTATCCTGTTTATCCTATTTTTCAAACATCCTTTGGTTCTTGCTTTCCATCCTTAATATCTGCTTTCTGTTATTAACATTGGAAGAAATATTTGGTGCTATGGTTTTCATTTGTTGCTATTTCCTATGTTCCAGTTCTCTCTTGGCTCTCTCAGAATTTCTTTTTTTTTTTACCTGCTTCTATCCCACAACTCCACAAAACAGCAGGATGTGAATTCGTACTGGAGCACTCAATGTTCTCAACCTCTGGCAGCTGGCAGGGAACCTAGACAATATCCTTCAAGTCAAATAAAGGTGCACTGACTGCACCTTTGTAAAAGTGCAGCAAACTCAGGTAAGTAGCGCCTTGGGACGTCCTCCCAACGTGCAAGGCGCTCTATAAATATAATTTTAAAATAACTAGAAATTAAATGTTTAGATACAGGGTAAAATCACAATCTGTGACAAATTTGGGTTTATCTAAGCAAAAATACATGTGCCTAAAGAAGGGTCTGGCGATATATCGATATATCGCTAAAACCTGATATAATTTTCTTATCGATACACCGATATAGGCATTTCAAAAATATCGATATATCGTAAAATCGATATATCGAGGGAAAAAATCGGAATGCGCGCACACTGAACTACAAGACCCAGAATGCTCATCTCTATACACAATGCATAGACCGAGGTGCAAAGCCGCCATATTATATTCATAATCCTCAAATACAATATACAGGTATGCAAGGGGTGGGTGGGGGAGAGACGGCTGGGGGGGGGGTTGAGGGGGAGAGAGACGGCTGGGGGGGGTGGAGGGGGAGAGAGACGGCTGGGGGGGGAGGGGGAGAGAGACGGCTGTGGGGGAGGGGGAAAGAGATGGCTGGGGGGGTGGGGGTGGGAGAGAGACGACGGGGGTCGGGGGTGGGAGAGAGGGACGGTGGCGGGAGGAGAGAGGGATGGCGGCAGGGGGGGGGAAGGGGGTGGGGGGAGAGACGGGATGGATGTGATAAAACGATATTTACCTCCTGAGGAGATAGGCCCCGAATGCGCGTGCGTGCGCAATACGAAAAACCCGAAAATATCGATACTTCGGTATATCTCAATATGAGCCCATCGATATATCTAAATCGGAAAATTTCCATATCAACGGACCCTAGCCTAAAGGAATATCATAGTAGACCATGTGATAACTGGGTGTGCATAGAAGGAATGGAACAAATATTGAAGGTGTATAGATATATGGATAAGTGCAAACTATTGCACAGAAACAGCGGCTGGGGAGAACGGAATTCATATGTAATAAAGAAGGACATTCACTCGGTCCATCATGCCTTTGCTGGATCTCTGTAAGAGCTTTCATTTATAATAAAAATAATATTTCCATTTGATATAGTGCCTTTCACATTGGAAGGACATCCCAAAGTGCTTCACAGGATATATGGCAACGTCCAGTGAATGTATGTTTTGTGGGCGAATGCATTTAGTTCCATTCTTGTGCCCTTTCCTCATACCCCTTTAATTTTTTTGTTTGCATATACAATATATTTACCTGCTTCCCTTTTAAAAATATTAAAATTCTAAAGGAGCTAGACAATATAGATCATGACAGGCTGTTTCAACTTGTCCAGAACAGCACAGCGGGATAAATTCAGAACAAATCTACGCAAACAGTATTTCAGTGAGTGAACAGTGAATCTGTGGAACAGACTCCCCATGGAGATAGTTGAAGCAGGAAGTGCTGATTCTTTCAAACACAGATTAGATAGTTTTCTTTTAGGAAATAACATTATGGGATATATATTATATCGGTAGTTTGGGACACACATGCATGCAACCGCCAGGAAGGTGAATTAGTTTGACCTTGATCTTTTTTTGTCTGGCATTTCTCATGTTTTTATGTTCTTATTATAGATTTGACTTCAAATACCATTTTTTTGGAAGAACATTCCATGTCTTATTAAAAAAAAGTACTAACCTCTACTGTGTGTGTTTATCCAGTGTGTTAATTATTAATCACTAATAATGCATTTATCTGAACAGTCATTGTAACATTCCTAATAGCCTGCTGATGCTCACTGCCTAGGATCAGTTGGGCAGAGCAGTAACTTGAGTGAGATTGACCCAAGTAATTCCCCAAATTTGTTACGAAACATTGTTTTCTTTCAATCAAATTGAATAGTTGATATTGTTGTTGATTCATATAAGACATGAATATCAGACAGTATAAGACACTATATCAAATTTCACCCACAAATATAGTCAATTTTCCTGCTCTTCTTCATCCTGCCCCGACCCCTCCCCCGCTGCTCTTGTCCCTACCTGACTGTACAGCGCCTTAGGACGTCCTCTCGAAGTGAAAGGCGCTATATAAATGTAAGTTTTGATTGATTGATTGATTGATTGATCAAATTGCAAGGATTATTATGATACGATAGGTAGATTTGGGTTTCAATTTAGAAACCCTTAAGATAACCCAGGGAATATTTCCCATTGGAATAATGATGGCAAAATCCTATAAATATTACACATCCCATGTCTATGATAAGTACTGAGGTAAATAATTAATTCCACTAACCACAGATGAATATGATTACTTATGTATGATATAAATATTGGATGTAATTATTTCACTGAATTTAGATGTGTTTGCATTTTGTATCATTTGTTTTTTGTATCTGCCATACTTGCAGCTTGGGCCATTGTTGTAAACCTTCTTATATCCAGCTGCACAGTCTCTTATAGCCTTGCACCATCGTGTTCTATTGGCCACTGCAGCATGTGGCCCAAGGAAACCAACCAATTAAGAATGAAGACAAGAAAGAGACACCAGGCCCTTAATAGAGCAAA
The DNA here is from genome assembly GCA_035084275.1 of Hydrolagus colliei. Classification (NCBI taxonomy): domain Eukaryota; kingdom Metazoa; phylum Chordata; class Chondrichthyes; order Chimaeriformes; family Chimaeridae; genus Hydrolagus; species Hydrolagus colliei. The sequence goes on from CM068742.1 coordinate 32,467,513, forward strand.
TCACACAAACCCTTTGAAAAGAACCTGATCACACAATACAACATTTCAGTTGCCATTAGTTCTTGTACTAATATGAAAGGATAATTAGATTGCAATATTATTCAACATTTCTTAGTGATCAATCTTTCGCCCACAAATATACAGTCAATTCACTTTATATTATATTCTGTGCAGCCTTTGAGATGTCGATAAGATGTGAAAAGCACTATATCAAATGTAAGGATTATTATTATTTGTGCATATAATGTATCCACAGTAAACATACAGATATTTATAGATTCGTAAAACTGGGACCCATTATAGGAAAATAAATAACAGTTTGAACTTGGCAGGGTTTATTATTGTTACTTGTAGTTGTATAACTCCTTTCATGTAGGAAATGTCTCAACACTCTTCACAATGATTGGAGTGGGATTCTGAGCAGGATGGAAGGGTAGAAGAAGGAGGGAATTGAAAATAAGCAAAGAGAGTTTAGAATATCTTTTAATCTTTTGGGGAAGATAATTTTGGAATGGCCACAATCTGGTGAAGAAGGGCAACCTTCGTACTCTTCCCAGGTCCAAAATAAGGTTTCTCTGGCTGAGGCATTTGTTTAGAATGTATTTCACATGACTACTACAATGAAGGAAAATATCTTAATCCTAGCCTTTCTTAAAGTCTGCTAATGGAGGTCTAATTTCCCAGAATTACAAATATTTTAAATCTCTCCACTCCACTGCACCCACCTTCCACTCTGACTTCCTTTGTCCTCACAACAGCACCTGTTGCCTTCGCTCTATCGGGTCTGGCCTTCTCCTTGACCCCAAATCCTTTGCTCCATCATCGGTAGCCGTGCCATCAGCCACTATGCTCCAAGGCTCTAGAACTCCCTTCCTCACTCCCTTCGCCTTGCCCTCTCTCTTCCTCGTTTCAGGTCTCGGCAAAAGACCTTTCTTCTCGACCGCGCTTTCATCTTTTATACCTTCCGCCTGGCTGGGTCCCGGGATCCATTATTGGGAAGCGCTCTGAGATGCCATCCGGCGTGAAGGGTGCTAGATAAATCCAAGTTGTTGTTGTTGTATATATTTATAGCTAGCAATCTGTGACTCTCGCAAATGAGACCCCCCAGTATTAAACCTCTGCTCATTTCAATACGAATGTTCTCCATTTCTGTCAAACAAAAACAAATTAAGTTTGATATGCACACTAGTAGGTGGAGGCATATTTGCAGTACATTATACAGTGGGACTCCTTGTGGAGTTCTGAATAACAAGAATCCTACACGATACAGCTTTAGAAAGACAGAATGACTTCACTGTACAACTACGAGTTTTCAGATCCCCAGTGATTTGAGCCTTAAGCTTGTCAGCAGTTTCCTGCTGCTCTGTTATTCTTCATATACCCAAGGCTTTACATCATCTGAGCTGGGGACTTTCCTGTACTCAGTCATATGTGGGAACACATGAGGAACCCACAGTAACTGTGCTAGGCGAGTCTTGTTGCTCTCTTGATACTGTGGGAGGGATTCATTATCGCTTCCTGCACTGAGATGGTTCGGAGCAAGAAGTGAGCATTTGTATGCAAAGCTCAGCACGTGCACAGAGCCCTGCTAATTGGCACCGAATACCAGTTAGTTGGTAACAATATTAAAGAGTCTGTTTCATGAAACTCCTGTTGATTTGCACTTTGCTTTTCTGATTTTTTTGTTCAGATTTTTAGCATTTGTAGCTTTTCTTTTCATTGCTGGCAATTGCAACCTTGGGGGTGTATTCCTCCCCTGACAGTATGGCTAGTACATCCATAGTACTCCATAGAAAAATGGCTCAGCTTTTGTGGCAAGCGTGGATTTTACTGGTGTTACTCTGATTGCAAACATTGGGAATTCTGAGCCTTGGCTTTTGCCAACCTACACCTAATAATCTTCAGATTAGGTACATGTCCATCTTCTGGAGAGAGCATGCACATTCCATTTAATTCCATTCCAGACACAGACATTTTCAGATACAGGTGGGATGCATGGACTTCTCAGTCTGGGTTGAATCTGTTAAGCATGGTGATGTTTTTTCTGCATGTGTCAGACATCCAGCAGATCAAAACAAAATTGGGCAATTAAACCAATGAAACATCTATCACGAACATCCCAATTTGCAAAATGTTACATTTATTATTGTGTCACGCAAATATATGGTATAAAATGGACTTCTTGAACCCCTCCAATCAGGTTTCCGCCCTATCCACAGTATAGAAACTGCCCTGGTTAAGGTCACAAATGACATCCTAACCGCCTGTGACCAGGGCTCCCTCTGCCTCCTCGTCCTCCTTGACCTGTCTGCTGCGTTCGACACAGTCGATCACACCATCCTCCTTCAACGTCTTTCCTCCCACCTCAACCTTCAAGGCACAGTCCTTGAATGGTTCCATTCTTATTTGACCCACCGTTTACATTTTGTTTCTTCCAATGGCTTTTCTTCAAACCCCCGCACAGTTTCCCACGGCGTCCCTCAGGGCTCTGTCCTCGGTCCCCTTCTTTTCACCCTTTACACGCTCCCCCTGGGCGACGTCATCCGCAGACATGGGGTAAATTTCCACATGTATGCGGATGACACCCAGTTGTACCTTTCTGCCTCATCCCTCAACCCCCAGACGATCGATGTTCTGACAGCATGTCTGTCCGACATCGAATTGTGGACGAGGGACAACTTTTTGCAATTGAACGTGAATAAGACCGAGGCCCTCCTGATTGGCTCAAGCCAGCGCCTCCGCACATCGGGCACTGCCAGCCTCAACATCCAAGGCTGCACTCTCCACCTCACAAAGCCAATCAGGAACCTCGGCATCATATTCGATCAAAAACTTTCCTTCCTCCCCCACATCCGTGCCTTGACCGGCACCGTCTATTTCCATCTGCGCAACATTGCCAGGCTCCGCAACTATCTTACCCCCCGCGCTGCCGAAACACTCGTGCACGCATACATCACCTCACGGCTGGACTACGGAAATTCTCTCCTAGTCGGCCTCCCCAGCTCCTCCATTCACAGGCTGCAGGCCATGCAAAACTCTGCAGCCAGTGTACTATCCCGCACCCGCCTCCGTGACCACATAACTCCCACCCTCGCCCGTCTCCACTGGCTCCCCATCCTCCAGAGGATCAAATTTAAGATCCTCGTCCTCACCTACAAGGCCTTACACGGCCTTGCCCCATCCTACCTAACCGATCTACTCTCCCCCTACACGCCCACCCGGACCCTCCATTCAACAGGACTTGGCCTGCTCCAAGCCCCCCGCCCGAACCGCCCCACCATCGGAGGCCGGGCCTTCAGTTTCTCCGCTCCCACCTTATGGAATGCCATCCCTCAATCACTCCGTTTCGCCTCTTCCCTTTCCTCTTTCAAGGCCGATTTGAAGACTTTCCTCTTCGATCATGCCTTTTGTTCCACCCAGAACTCTTTTACCTCCCCTTCGTGTTTCACCCCTTCCCAAACACTCCCCTCCCAGCTCGGGTCACACGCCTCTTGTTTAGCGCCTTGGGACGTCCTCCCGACGTGAAAGGCGCTATATAAATGTAAATTGTTGTTGTTGTTGTTGTAGTGGTTCTCAATCTTTTTCAGTAATGTACCCCTTGTTAATTTTCAACATTATCCTGTACCTCCAACCACATACACACACCCCTCCCCCACTCCACCCCACTCATTCCACTTGCATTTTATGACTAAGCTTTTCTTATACAGTATAACAAAATAATACATACAAAAAGAGGGGAATAACAATTAAATATACAATTTGGAAGACTATAAAACGCTAAATAAGAGAGCTAAATAAATCAATGTACTGCCACCTGTACCCCCTGGAAGTAATTTTGTACCCCCGGTTGAGAACTGCTGAACTAGAGGACATAAGAGCAACAAACTATAAGAAAAACAAAAGAAAAACAAACATCTGTAGCATGTAATTCAGAAACCCGGGGAGGTGGAAAGTAACAATGTGTTTTCAGATATCCAAGACATTTATCCAACATGAAGGGTACCATATAAACACAAATTGTTGTTGTTCGTAAATAAGGAAAATTAACAGCCCTAGTCTTACTCTGATTGCTATTAATCAATAACGATGAAGTCAGTCAGAACTGAAAATGCAACACACTATAGCAGTGGTTTCCAAACTGTGGGGTGTGCCTCCCTTGGGGGGTGCATGCCGTTGGCTGGGGGGTGCAGAGCTTTAGAGTCTCGAGCCCCCGAATGAGTGTGGAGCCGAGGCAGAGCCGAGGAGTCGAGGCAGAGCCGAGGACCCGAATGTGCGGAGCCAAGTTAGAAGGAGGGTGAGGGGGCGCAACATAAATATTGCTGAGTTAGGGGCGTGCCGCTGTTCAAAGTTTTGAAGCCGCTGCACTACAGTGTCCAACCACAGGGAAGTTGCATTATAAGATCACAACAGAGATTCAACAAGAACAAATAATTTATACTGCACCCTTCACACAGGATATGGTTCTCAGAGCACTGCATAGTGCACAATTGGACACCGAAGAAAGCAGAATGGGAGGGGCGGGATGCCTATAGGAAGGTTGAAGAGATAGGTCTTAAGGTTGGATTTAAAAATAAATACAGAGGTGAGGTGGAGGGATTGAGATAAGGATTTCCAGGTGGACATTGCCTGAAGGCATGGTCACTAATTGTGGCATGGCTGGGTCAGGTGATACTCAGCCAGATAAAGTAATGGGGTATGAGTAAGTGAAGGTTCAGATGAAGAAAGCCTTTTGACAGCTGTTATATGAAAATTACCCAGATACTTACATATGCTTTTGAAAAAAAATTGTGCCAAAATTAATGCAATGTGTGTCGTTTTATGGACTTCAATAAAGCAACCCACAATATGATTAACATTCCATGACTATTTAAAATCCCCTGAAGCAAACGCAATTTCAAATTGGATCAACTCTCCATAGTCAACACATTTTATTAAAACTACAGACAATTTTCCGGGAAATAAATGATACTTCAGTTCAGTGATATTTAAAATTCAAATTTGTTTCTTAGAAGCTGTTTGCTGAAGAATCAACTGGGCTGCTTGCCTCATGACTTTCAACTAAGAATTAACTTGAACCTTCTGAATTGCAATTGGTATGTCCGATAGGGCCCAGCGTATTGCTGGTCATTGTATCCTGTTTTGTTGTTGCTATGGAGGAATCACATCCCCATTGAATTGATGGGTGAGCTTCATTGCTAGGCTGTAATGTTTCTTTGAGAGAGGCGATGGTTTGTGGTTAGTAAATGGATGTTAATAGGCGCAATAATGTCTGATGTTATCTGCACACACCAGAGGTCAAGCTGAACAATGGCATGAAGTGTAAACAAAGAGGGATGGTCTGATGCATACAGTTATTCACGAGACAGAGGGGCTTTGGCACCAAGCATGGACTGTCTGCACTTAGCGCACGCTTTAATTTGTGATTTGCAAGCTGTGTGCCATGAGCAATCAAAGTGCCATTAAAATCCTGGAGGCAAACGTGTGATTACAGGCACACATACTCCTGAAGGAAAGAAGGAAGCCAGAAAATAAGACACGATCCATAATGAAGTAATCTGTATTAATAGAGTATCACACTGTGACTATAGTATTGTGAGACTGAACGTGAATTGTGGAAAAATATTATTGTCTGGGTTCTACTGCTGTGATGCATATTTTTAAATGTACATTTACAATAGGCCTAAAAGATAATGGTCTGAAATTCCACTTTGTTTTAGCTTTCAAGAATATTTTAATAATTTTTATGCATTTAATATATCGCTAATCACATCATTGAAGCATTTCAAAGCATGTCAGAGGGTGTGGTGTGAAGTGTGCATTTGTATGCAAACACAGTAGTCAATTTGCACACAGAAGCGTCTCACAAATGGCTGATTTTTGTAATTTTTGTCTTTATATCAGAAATTGCACTGATTGGTGAAAAAAACTTTAAATTCAGCCAAAACCTGAAAGCTGTTTTATTTCCACGTCATAAAAGAGATGGCTTCTAAATTACTACTGAATTTAGGATTTTCTACAATTCTGTGCAATCTTAACAGTTAAGTAAAAATTATTTTACAAGCTAAGAGTAGGTAAATTCAAACATGAATTTTAGTGTATCATATAAATCTCCTATTTCATTTATTTTTCCACTTCTCATTGATGCTCCTCTCATTCATGGAATGGTTTATTTCCTGGTGAGAGGTTGTTTCACAGCTTGCTTGCTCTTGGGCCTGTTTTCAAGATCGCATCCTCATTGAATTGATGGGCATGCTTCATTGCTAGGCTGTAATAATAATAATGATAACAATCCTTGCATTTTGATATAGCGCTTTTCACGTCTTCTAGATGACTCAAAGCGCTTCACAGAATATACTGTAAAGTGAATTGACTGTATATATGTGGGCGAAATGGGGCAGCCAATTGTGCACAGCAGCATCCCACAAACAGTTGTGGATTGGAATGACCAATTAATTTTTTTTGAGGGATTATTATCAGTTTATTATGTGATATCAGTTTATTATGATCAGTATTGTTTGCCCAGTGAGAGAAGCAGGATTTCGATTTCAAGATTCTCTCACTGGTCTATGAATCATTTCATGCCTTGGCACTCCCTACCTTCCTGATCTACTTTCACTCCACTCCTCTACTTGCTGCCTCCATTCAGCTGTTTCTGGCCTCCTGTTTGACCCTCATCCCATTTGTTCCACCATCAGCGGCCGCACTTTCAGCCACTATGCCCCGAAATTTTGGAACTCTCTCCTCCAATCCCTCTGCCTTGTCCTCTCCTTCCCCACTTTTACAACACAACCAAAGATCACAGATCTTCCTCTGTGACTGCCCTTACAGTTACATCCTCCCTCCCCTGGACTCAGCATCAGGCTCTGCCATTGGTAAGCGCTCTGAGATTCTGCCCCACATAAACTAAAGGGCACTAAATAAATGCAAGTTGTTGTTTAGCAACTGGTACGCTGTATCTGGCCATTAGGAAGAGTGGCTCAGGTTAACTTACCTTCCAGTTTTCCTGCTCCTCTCACCAGAGAAGCAGCTGGTTTCCATTCAGCAACTCTCTTATAATAATAATATTTCTCACACCTCAGGAGAAGAACCTAAAGCAGTCAATAGGTTATTACTTGCCATGGGATGAATCAATTAATAATGCGCATCCCATCCCATCCCAACATTGACCTGACTAGAATTCAAAAATTCTAGTCGACAGCTCTAACCAATGTGGATTGTGGTCGCCCAGTGATGCCCGCTGCCTGGTTAGCATCTAAAAAATCTTGAATTCTCTCCCTGGTAGGATGCATGCTGCAGAAGACACAGTAACATCCCAGAATTTTAGCCGAATTGTCCATACTTCAAACTATTGACACATCAAAAATATGCCTTTGACAGCACCAGCAAAGTGTAATCCCAGCACTGTGTGGGTGATGTTGATGTGGAACAGGACTGCTTCAATTCCCTCCTTGGATTCTCTGTTACATACATATAGGCACTAGTGTTAAATTGTGTTGACAGGGACTGTAATTTGACAGGTAGAGCTAATTAATTCAGTGTTCCATCATATAAATATTAAATTGGCATCCACCCAGGAATTTCATCAATATTGCAAAGCTGGAGATGACTCTAATAGAAAATAGCAAATCAGACCCTGTATCCTGCTTTATTATGGATGCACACTTCACCTCACCAAGCCAGTCAGGAACATGGTTATGTTGTTCGACTCTCAACTGTCTTTTCTCACCCATAACGGTTCCATCACCAGCACTGCCTTCCACCACCTCCACAACATTGTCCGACTCCGCCACTACCTCGCCTCTCAGACCGCCAAAATCCTCATACATGCATTTGTCACCCCAAGGATCAACTATGGAAATTCCCTCCTTATCGGCCTCCCCAACTCTTCCCTCCACGAGCTGCAGATCATCCAAAAATTTTGCAGCTTGTCCTCTGCTACACCAGGCTCTGTGACCCTCATCACCCCCACTCTTGCCTGGCTCCACTGGCTCCCCATTCCTCAGAGCATAGAATTCAAGATCTTCATCCTCACTTTCAAGGCTCTCCACAGCCTTACCCCTTCCTGCTTCTCTGACCTGCTAACCCCTATCAACCTGTCCCCTCCCTCCTTTCAGCAATCTCTGACCTGGTCCTTGTATCCCACCCAAACTGCCCTACCATCGGCGACCGAGCTTTCAGCCTCTCTGCCCCCACCCTTTGGAACTCCATCTCGCAATCCTTTTGCCTTGCACCCTCTCTTGGCTCCTTCAATGCCCAACTCAAGAACCTCTTTTTTGACCATGCCTTCAGTAGTACTCCTACCTCTCTACTCCCCTCATCCTATCCATCCACTCCCCAATGCTCAGGTTCTGACCCCCGACTGTCCAGCGCATTGGGACATCCTCCCGACATGAAAGGCGCTCTACAAATGTCATTTTATTGTTGGTGTATTAAATCAGGAGATAATGATCTGTTGATCTCAGGCCCAAAATGTCACCTTATTTTGGCCAATAAAACCATTTTGTCTTATAATTTAAGATTGTACGGAAGAACGGAAAATTCTTCAATTCAGTCTGAATTTGGAAGCCAATTAATTTTTTAAAGAACTGTGGGAATCGAGTCACTAATAATGAGTTGAAAAGTGTGAGGAATGAGCAATAGACCAATAGACATGGACAGGAGAATAGAGCTGGAAGTGAAGGGATTTGAAAGTTAAAATGAAACTCTTAAATGTGAGCTGCTGTGTATCTGGAAGCCAGTGGAGCCTAGCGAGAGTGGGGATAAAGGTTACATGATTATTTATAATTAAAATTAGACCAAATACTTTCACTTGGTCACTAGTAAAGATTATCAAAGATCTTTTCTGCCTCTCTCTCTTCCTCTCTTCTGATAGTATTTGGTGTATTGTTGTTAAATTGACTGAACATGTAATAATAATAATAATCTGTACATTTGACCTTAACATGTCATTCCGATGTCTCATAGAGCTTCACAGAATGTATTATAAAGTAGATTGTGTGGATTGGGTACTATATGGCTGTTAATTGCACACAGCAATTGTAGTAGCCTCATTTTAGAGGGATTATTACTCCTGGAAAGCAATCTGCCAATCAACTAACAAATGGGTTTTTACTTTCTGTTAGGTGTGTGGAGTTAGGAAACTTGCCTAAAGTTTCACCCCAACCAGTAATCGAACCTAGGGCCTCGCACTTATGGGACAAGCTGTTAACCACTGTGCTACTGGACCCCACTTATTATAGAATAAATAACACTACTAATCCTTGCATTTGAAATAGCGCTTTTCACATCATCTAGACATGTGTCAAAGTGCTTCATAGAATATGCTGTAAAATTAATTGACTGTGTTTTTGTGGGTGAAATGCAACAGCCAATTGTGCACAGCAGTGTCCCGCAAACAGTCATGGATTGAAATGACCAATTTATTATTATTATTTTTTCCGAGGGATTATTATCAGCCGTGTAGAGTAAGGATACTTCCCAAAGTTTTCGCCCTGCCTGGAATCGAAGCTTGCAAGGCGAGTGCTCTAACCATTGAGCTACAGGACTCCACAAAGTGAATTGACTGCATATATGTGGGCAAAACGTGACAACCACTTATGCACAGCAGTGTCCCACAAACAGTTGTGAAAGAGTATCTTGGAGATACTGTAATCACTGAAATCCATATGAAGTCCTGAACCTACATGTCTGTTTTAATTTCTGTTTCATTTTTTTTAACTCTTTGATTTGTTAGCTGATTCAATTGTAGGACAACTTTGATCTTCAATTGTAAACTGCAGGAATGCAAATGTGCACTGGGCTATCAAGTGTGTTGACTGTTTTTGTAGGCTAACAGCACAGCAAAATCTCGCAAACAGCCATGACTAATGACAAATTGCCCTGGAGGATCATACAAAGTGACATCAGGAACATTTTTCTTTTCAAGTAGTGCCAGGGAATCTTTAACTTCAATTTGAACAGGCGGATGGAATCTTGACATTAACATACCATCAGAAGGTTGGTAAATCACCAGGTCAAGCTGAATGGCACAGACTAGATGGGCCAAATGGCCTCCTTTTGTGCTGTAATATTCTATGATTCTAAGATAAAATTCTATGAAATCTAGTCATTACACTTTATGGGGTGGGGGTGGTGAAATCCTCTCAGCTGCAAGGATTATTATTATGTTCAGAAAAAGATGCCCCAAAATATACTTTCAACTCAACCAATTTCTAGGAATCCATGGAACAGTCTTTCAGGAGATGGACAACATATTGAGAAAGAGGAGCATCTCAGCAGAGTCACCAGGTAGATCTCAGCAGAGAGGTAGTGGGGTGCAGCGGAGTGGAGAGATTTGAAAACAAGGGTGAGGCAAGTTAGGCAGTTTTCACCTGTGCTTATAATGCCAAGTCTGGAATATTGGACCCAAACAACAACAACAATTTGCACTTGTATAGCGCCTTTCACGTCTTATAACAGAGGGATGAAACTTGGGCAATTTACATCAGGTAAATTTACTCCGTTGTCTTCCTTGCCCTTCCTCCTCGCACTCTGTTAGTCTTTAAAAGCCTCTCTCTCCCAACGTGCCCCAGTTCTGATGAAGGGTCATGGACCCGAAAAGTTGACTCACTTTCCTTTCTTCATATAAGCTGCCTGACCTGCTGAGTGTTTCCAACGACTTCTGTTTTTAGAACAGAGGAGACGTCGCCATATATCTACGGATTCCATTTATCTAGTATGGAGAATAGTAAGCTCTGTCTCCCCAGAGAGACACAAGATAATGGACATAAACATTCCCACTCTGAACATTTTACTCTGCGTATCAAAGGATAAAATGAATGAAAGCCAGGAGCATGATATCAGAGGACAATTTTGCATATTAAATCTAAATACGTTTGCAGCCTGGAGTGTTCCTTTCTAAATGATATGTGAAATTGGAGCAGCCTCAAGAAAATAAAAGTATGCAAATAGAGCATATAAAATATCTAGTCAGGAAAAAAAAACACTTGAAAACGATACTGCAGACAGTAGAGCTGCCTATTTTAAAACATTACAGCGGATTCACAGCAAGGCACTGCATCCCTGCTGCTTTAATTCTAGTCACAATGCAACTCATTTGAAGTGCATAGGAATTATATGCTCCCTGCAAAATAAAAAGTAATAGGTAGGAAAATGTAATTACTGAGAATAAATTGTGCAGTACAGGTAATCTAATAAATAGAATTACTTGCGATGAAAATTTAGTTGCTATTAACCAAAAAGCAATGCTTGCAATAATCATTCTGCAGACACACAAAGGTACCAAACAATGAAGGTATGCAAATGATACTTGAATAATTGTTGCTACAAAGGGAATGTTACGGGTACCGCGACACAGATTACATGCTGTTAATATCATTAGAGCTATGTTTGCATATTTCTAAATTCAGATTTTGTTCAAAATTAGTTTTGCTATAATCGAGAGGTTTTGTGTTGCATCAACTTAAAGCCTAACTCTTTGACTGCACCTATGGTCATCTCCCCCTCCCTTGCTCGTCCCTTGTGAAGGGCTCTAAGACATGAAGACGGCCTTATAAATGCAAGTTGTTATTGTTATTGTGCCTTTGTCTCTTGGCTGGACTATGCAAATGCCCTCCTTGCTGGTCTCCCCTCTACCACAATCCATAAAATTCAGCTCATTCAGAACTCTGCTGCCCGCGTTCTCAGCCGCACCAAACTTCGCTTGCCAACTACCCCAGTTCTTCCCAGAATTCACTGGCTCCCTGTCCCGGAGAGGAGCGATTGTAAGATCCTCACTCTTGTTTTCAAGTCTTTCCACTACGCTGCACCACCCTAACTCTCTAACCTCTCTCCCCAACACAGCACCCGTGCATTCGTTCCTCCAGTTCTGGTCTCCACCTTGTCCCCCGAATCCTCCTCTCAACTATCGATGGCCGTGCCTTCCAGTCACCATGCCCCAAACTCTGGAACTCCCTTCCTCACTCCCTTCGCCTCACCCCTCTCTTCCTAGTTTCAAGACTCAGCTGAAGACCTTTCTTTTCGACCGCGCCTTCATGTACCTTTTTTCCCCTTCCCCCTGGCTCGGGCCTGGGATCCGTTATTGTGAAACGCTCTGAGACACGTGAAGGGTGCTATATAAATCGAAGTTGTTGTTGTTCTTGAACTGAACTATGACAATACTAATAATCCTTGAATTTGAGAAAGCACCTTATCACATCTTTGAGAAGTCTCAAAGTGTTTCACGGAATATACCGTTAAGTGAATTGACTATATTTTGCAGGAGAAACAAGTGCTTTTTGTTGAGGTAATGGAGGGAGGAATTTGTGGCATGTGATGTGTGATTATTATCACAGATTACAGAATTTGCTATTGTTTTAGTCCAGACCTGATTACCTGATTTAAATTGCCAAGTTTCATCCCAAACAGGTCAATGTGTCACAGAATTACATCACCCACCAAATCATTTGTTATTCTCTGATCTATTAAACACTTAAAGTGAACTGATGTAATTTAACAACTATTATACTGTGTCAAGTGAGACAACATTATATTAGTCAATCTTAATAACTGATGTTTATTGATGATCGAACGTATTACCTTGTGCTTAAAAGAACTTTTGATTTGCTTAAATCTTCACTGGAATTATTTTGGGGGGAAATTTCTTTGTGACTTTAATCAAACACACACTCTTCCCTGAGGGAAGCACACTGCTTAATTAATTTTAGAAATTATTACGAGGAGGTTGGTGAGCCAAGGTTTGGGTATCCCAGAGTGTGTGTTGGGATACTGCCGGAGTTCAACCACAGAGTGCCACTTCACCGAAAGACCGGTTGTTATGACCAGAGTTGTTATGATGGTGAAAACCTGATGTACATGGTTTACGAGGCTCCACACATAGGTTGCATGGTGTATTCATGAAATCGAGATTGATGCTCGGGTGGTTTGCCTGTTTGTAATTAATATGAGGGTAGATTGCGAGGACTACTACAATTGTTGCTAAAGACTTCAGTGTGCTAGGTTTGAGATATACCTACTCAATGACTCAGAGAATGGTAGAATGGGTACCTGGAATTGAATTCCAGACATCTGCAACTGCACTGAATGATAGCATTTCTCTGGGGACATTGAACCCACAGCTTTCTCAAAGGTTACTTTGGTCTGCAAATCAAGCAGAATATCTCTCTTCCTCCAAGAATTTCCTTTTGCAGATTTTTTCTTTCTTACTCAATCTCTTGGGCATTAGCCTGCTTTAGTTGATAGCATGCTTCCATTGAGTCAGAAGGTTACGGATTCAAGCATCGCTTTGGGACTTGAGCGTATCTGCTCCCCTTACTAGTGCACTGATTGTCAGAGGTAAGTCCTGCAGATGAGGCATTGAAACAAAAAGAAAAAATAATTTCTGCTTGCCAACAGTTGTCAGATAAAATTGGTCATTACCATTACGGTTGGGAACTTGCTGTTGAACTTAGCAACAACCTATGATACAAAGTCACCACACTTGACACAATTAGATATTGGAGCTCCTGTGGCTTAATGGTTAAAGCACTTGTCTTGCAAGCTGGGGAGATCAAGCTGGGGAGACCTGTGTTCGAATCCAGGCAGGTCAGAGTGAAACCTTGGGCAACTTTCCTTACACGCCTAACAATAATCCCTCCAAAAAAAACACAATAATAAAATTGGTCATTTCAATCCACGACTGTTCATGGGACACTGCTGTGCACAATTGGCTGCGATGTTTCACCCACAAATATACAGTCAATTCACTTTACAGTATATTCTGTGAAGCGCTTTGGGACGTCGATAAGATGTGAAAAGCGCTATATCAAATGCAAGGATTAGTATATTATAAATTGAGACATGATAAGGAGATGTAAATTCTTCCATGCTTTCTCTGCAGTCACAAAAGATCAGAGATCAATGCATTCACCTTAGAGATCTATAAAGTCAATACTTAAGTACTGTATGGAATGGATGGAACGTAATGTGGAAAATTGGATGTCTTCTTGTTTTAGATGTGACTACTTCCATGACTACTTGCACCTGTACTGAATTACAATTGTCAAATGATGCACTGATCATTGATAATTGTAATTCAGTACAGGTGCAGATAGTTTAATGTGGGAATATAGATTGACAACAATTGATAGGCAGAGACACTATAGCCGACAAGCATGCAGGAACATTACCATGCTCAAGTAATTAAAGACATCAACATTTCAACAAAATATATCATCTGAAAGTGTCTTTAAAACAAATTAATAACAATAATAATAGTGCTTGAATTTGATATGGCAATTTTCACATATTCTAGATGTTTCACAGAATATACTGTAAAGTGAATTGACTATGTATTTATGGGTGAAACGCAGTGGCCAATTGTGCACAGCAGTGTCCCCACAAACAGTCGTGGATTGATATAACTAATTTTATTATTGTGGGTTTTTTTGGACGATTATTACTTGTATTAGGCATGTAGAGTAAGGAAACTTGCTTTTGGGATGAATTTCTTATGGTTTTAAACAAATAGCCATTAATACTAAAAATGGTAAAAGTACATACAGATAGAATAATAATCCTTGCATTTGATATAATGCTTGACATGTCATTGAAACACTTCAAAGTGCTTCACAACACATCCTCTGAAGTGTAATGACCGTGTATTTGTAAGTGCATGCAGCAGCCAATTTGTGCACAGCAGTGCTCCAGTTTCAAATGGTGCAACATTCATCAATGAATCACGGACTTAGTGTGAATATTTAACATTATGGATCGTAACTCCAGCACAATCAAATATTTTGATAAATGACCAAATTTCCTTTTGGGTGCTGTATAGAAGAATACTTCTCTTGCCTCTTCTATTCCTTGTAAAGCACATTAACGCAGTAAACTTTTGAAATGAGTGACTAGTTTTATTTTGAGGCTTGTTTGTCAGGATGCAAGGAGAAACTCCCTTATCTTAAGTACCATGATAAAGGATAAAACTGGTATGTTTCGCGCAGTAATACATGGAGGCAATTTCCAAGGTTGGGTTAACCATGTGGTAATGCATACAAGTGTGCTTAATTATGTATTCTACAACCAATAAAAGGATTATAGGATCATGCACAGAATGAAACACAGAATCATTTACAGGATCACACATGACAAATTAAAATTCCACTTAGTTGAGATACAAGATTAACTCTTACATTTCCAATGGATTCGGGAACATTGCAACCCCTTGATCCATACAGGAGCTGGTAGAAAATGGCTTGCAATCAGTGTTAACCATATAGCTCCTTAGTAAAGTGCAGCAATATGTTTCATAATGCATGCCCAAGACTGACCTGAAAGGGTTAAATCCACAGGGGTTGTTTCGGTCTCAAATGGTGCAACATTCATCAATGAATCATGGACTCCATGAGGTTATTTAGCAATATGGATCGTAACTCCAGACAAGGCAAATATTTTGATAAATTGCCAAATTTCCCTTTGGCTGCTGTATCACAAAATACTGCTCTTGCCACTTTATTCTCTATCAGCAGCTGTAAAGCATATTAATGCAGTAAACTTTTGACAGTAGTCAAAGAGGAGTAGTTCTAGTTGCAATATTAATAAACCATGCGATTAATATTGTATTACACCGGGGTACCAAACCACCTTTTTATAAAAGAGAATTTCTCTTGCCTTTGGGTTGTATAAACTAGCCTTTCCTTGTTCCACTGATGTACACCTTGACCTCTGATATAATATGTATTGCTCAAGATTCCCTCTGTAACACACAGCCTGCACAATTGCACTTTCTCAATAACGAGCCCGCACGATAACATGGGATTTATGACTCCCGGAAACCACCGAGAGCGCGAGAGATAGATCACAAAAGCATATGTGGTCCCTCACTGTTCAGAGGATATGAATATGACCACTGTGTTTGAGTACAACCCCATTTTCTGTGGTTGGAATGTAAATGCAGTCGCAAAGTGAAAATCTGAAGGCACTTTACACAATGCATTTACAGTAGTTTCCAAATGGATGATGTAAATGGTATTGCAGCAGCCATATAATGATTTAAATTCAGCTAAACAGACAAGCTGCCAAAATTCAATTAAAATGAAATAGCGCTTGTTCAGGGACAAAGGTTTAATTATGTTTCTGGGATGCCAATCATTAAGCGTTTACGAGCCATGATTGTTTTATAATAAAAAACAATGTTCAATAATAAAAGATGTTGTTGCGAAGTTAGCATTCAGCAAACCACCACAGTGGTGTAGAATGTACCCGCAGGGACACATTCACACAATGCTCATGCACACAGCCACATCCGCACTTCCAGAGGGCATTTGTGGCAATGCCAATACAAACTTATTTCCATGATCTCTGGTGACCAGATATGCCTGAATATCAAAGGCGTTCTCATGGCACTTTCCTCCCAGCTCCATAACCTTTATTGGGCTGGCAGAGAATGCAAAAAGAAATGTATGTTGACGCTTCTTTCACATCTGCCATTGCACTATTGACACCTGTGGAATGCAAATGGGTCAAATGGCTCCTGCACTGATTCTTCATATTCTGTGGACGAAATGGGAAATCAAATCCGACTCAGAGTCCAGGGTCTCGAACTGGCAAAATTGCTTACTTTACATTGTAAGTTGCCTCATAGTTGTGGGCTTGCCTCAGGAGACAGATTCGTAATGTAAATGAGATTACATTATGGCATGAACTGGTTGCCGCCTCTCATTCTGTCTTTAAGTCCCTCCTCAAAATCTACCATTTCAAAAGTGCCTATGGCCACTTTCCCCTCCCCTCCCCCCTTCTCTTGCTCAGGAACCGACCTCGCCCTTGTAAACTGCTCCAAGCCATTACTCTACACAAAGGACACTATATAAATGTTGGTTGTTGCTATTGCTAACCAAATATACTTTACGCTATCTGAACATATTAGTTCAGTAACCTATTTATTTCCAGTCATTGCGGCCCAGGCCATATGTAATTTCAGCCGATGAAAGCGTTGATTGATCTGCTTTGTAGAGCGCACAAAGCCCAGTATCCCACCAGCACATGCATATTTATGAGATCGTTCAAAATCTGCCTGGAAATAGCCTCAAACTGTGCAAAATAAATGCAGATAATTCCCGCAGAATAGAGGAATTATCACTTGCATTTATTAATAAAGCAAGAAACTTAATGCAGTTTGGGATTCCTTACTCCTTTAGGTCAAGTTGTTATACATTTCCTGCTTAAAAATATATTGCAAGTTCTCTGCTGTGAGTTGAGATTGTGTTCCTGTGATCACAGCAGGTGTATCACTTAAAATGAAATGAAGTTATAATAACAGTGCCTTGGGAGTGGAATGCAGAAAAAAATAAGTTTTTCTCCAGTGCTCAATGGAAGAATCTCTCCCATTGAACTACAAATTGATGCAAACCAGACGTTAACTTTACACTATATATTACAGTAATTATGCAAACAAACAATGTTACCAATATCGTGACACAGGCAGAATTTTATTTACGGTCCATTACTGTGTAGTTGCTTTTCTCACATGCCTGTCCTCAGTTAGCTAAGTAAAAAACACCAACATAGTCTTAACATGGTCTTAGCCTTATGACTTTCAAATACTGTAGTGTGCAAATGGTGCTTAAATAGATATGCTATGCTTAAGTTGGCTGCCATGTTCGTCTACAAAATAGAGACGCTCCACTTTACAATTCTGTAAAGATCTTTGGGATATCCTCCCAACATGAAAGCCCTAAAACGTTCATCATAATATGTGGAAGCAAACTATGGCAGGAACTGGGTAATTCCCGCGATAAATTGGGATTGCACAACCTTGTCATCTAATGTGCATGAATATGGAGTTTGGCCTTTCAGTGAGTGGGATGCTGTTATCCAGGTATGCTGAGAATTGATGGAATTGAACAGGCAAAATGGGAATTGCTAACACAACTAATGCATTAATAATTATATGGAGGGAGAGAACTGTGTCTAACATACACTATAATAATAACGTACACTATAGTAATAATCCCTTAAAAAATAGAAATAACGTGGTCACTGAATCCACAAATGTTTGTAGAACACTCCTGTGTGCAAGTTGGCTGTCATGTTTTGCCTGCAAAACATAGTCAACTCACTTTAAAGTGTATTCTGTGAAGCACTTTCAAACATCTCAAAGATGTGATAAGGTGCAATATCAAATGCAATATTGTTATTATTACAATGATGGGTGGAAAATATAACATTTCAGAATAGATTTGATGTGATAATTCCAATTCATTCCAATCAGTTTCAAAACGTTGCATTTTATATCCATTCCTAATGACTGGAAATGATACTTTAACAGCCCTAGACTTCAGCATAATGGTTTCTCTCCCTCCTCTCCTTACTCCGACATTAACATTGGCCCTGGAGAATTTTCTGTTCCGTTTTTATGTCTGATCATGCAGATCAATGTTTGAATGCAGCTAAAGATAAAATACTGATTTTACTTGATTGGTAAGCTGTGTAGCAGCACTCAATGTTTGCTTACATGATTTTTTAAAAAGATTGGACCTACTTAGCAATATCTGAGTTAGTGAAGGAATTTCTGCTCTTATCTCTCAATAATATCCCTCTTATCCCCCTTACCCTCTTTTCCCCCTTTCTCCTCTGGCCCCATTTCCGCGACTGTTTGTGGGACACTGTTGTGCGCAATTTGGCTGCCATGTTTCGCCCACAAATATACAGTCAATTCTCCTACTCTACTTTATCCTGCCTAGATCCCTCCCACCCTGCCCTTGTCCCTACCTGACTCTACAGCACCTTGGGACATCTTCTCGACGTGAAAGGTGCTATATAAATGTAAGTTTGGATTGATTTGATTCATTGAATAATCTCTCAAAAAATTGGTCACTTCAATCATGTTTGTGGGACATTGCTATGTGCCAGCTATGTGTGCCAACTTAAAAAACATCAATAGTTACAAAAAAGGTGCAGGCTGCTTCGGTTCGCCCACAATATACAATCAATTCACTTTACAGTATATTCTGTGAAGCGCTTTGAGACTCTAGAAGACGTGAAAAGCGCTATATCAAATATGCAGGGATTATTATTATTATTAATAACTTCACCATTTTGATCCAGCTTCCCATATCATCTGATTTTGTCGCTTCCCTTGAACCTCTCTTGTGCTTTTGTGGAACCTGCTAAAATAGTCATGAGCATTGGTGAGTTTGTTTCCGTGAACTGGGTCCTGGAATACTCCACTTCCAGGGTGGCAGTTGTTCATGATTCAAACTCGGAACTGGATTCACAGATGCATTTGTAGAGAATAATAATAATACTTGCATTAGATATAGCGGTTTCACGTCTTTTAGACGTCTCAAAGCGTTTCACATAATACACTGGAAAGTGAATTGACTGCACATTTGTGGGCAAAACATGGCAGCCGATTGCACACAGCAGTGCCCTACAACCAGATTGAGTGACAAAACATTTTTTTTGAGGGATTATTATATTGGAGAACTTGAATGGAAACCTAGTAAATGCTACCTATAATAAAATAGAATGTCATTGTGAGGGGAGGGGAGGTAGAGGGGGAAATTGGCTTTGACACATCTAGGTGCATTCAACATAATTTGAATCGAACATACTACTAAATTGACCCAATTGTCCCCTTAAATATATCCTTGCAGGTGCACCTGCAATGCACACATGCTCAATCTATATTTTAACAAATCAGCAGCTGTTTTAATAATAATAATCCTTGCATTTGATATAGCGCTTTGCACATCTTCTAGCCGTCCCGAAGCACTTCACAGAATATACTGTAAAGTAAATTGACTGTATACTTGTGGGCGAAACACGGCAGCCAATTGCGCACAGCAGTGTCCCCACAAATAGTCGTGGATTGAAATGACCAATTTTATTATTGTATTTTTTCGGCCGGTTTATAAGGCATGTGGAGTAAGGAAACTTGCATAAGGTTTCACCCTGACCTGCCTGGATTCGAAGCACGGGTCTCCCGCTTGTAAGGTGAGTGCTCTAACCACTGAACTACAGTAAAGTGAGCCCTGACACTTTCATAGCACATTTTCCATCTACATCAATGCTAAATTAATGCCAGAAAAAATAAATACTGCAAAAAATAGAAACCTTCCCAGTATGTGCACATACGTCATAACAAGCAGTAAATTAGAGATTTTAAACACTTGATTTATACACTTACCTGCAGTAAGCCTCTTATTCATAATCGGGTTGATTCAAATCAAGGAAAACTGATCATTAATAATTAGCTGGGGAACTGAGATGTTGCAATCCTGGGTAAAGGTGGCAGTGGATATTGATTGGTTCATAAAAGTTTATTGAATTCATTCTCCATTGCCCTCATAAACCCAGAAGACCTCACATCCATAGGTTTCTATCAAATCAGAAGACATGCGGGAGGAGAGAGCTGCACAATTATTTATCTATTGAATTCCCTGCTTTGTATCATTTGCTTAAGGTCATGGAAACATTCAGTATTAAGCATGCCATGTACTCAGAGTTTAAATTCCTCAGAAAGAACCTGAAAAACAAACATGGTCAGAATTTATTCTACTGAGTAAGAAATTATTCACTAGAGCTCTGAATAAATGGATTGATTTATGTGGAACTACAATTCATTGCTGAAGAAGATACCAATTTTGGTGAATATTTATGGACTTCTATGCTCTCTTTTGTTTTAAGTAAAGCATAGTAGCTTTCATCACTATACAGCCAATGCAGTTTTAGCTGGCTGAACTGATGCAATACTCCAACACTCTTGGGTCCCCAAGCTTTGGCTTTCACCAACTTGAGCCAAATATTCTTTAAAAATTAGTGGAGTCCTGTAGCTCAATGTCTCAATGCCTTACAAGCGTGAGACCTGTGTTCAAATCCAGGCAGATCGGGGTGAAACTTTGGGCAAGTTTCCTTACTCCACATGCATAATGCTGTAATAATCCCTCCAATTTGTTTTTGAAAAATTGGTCATTTCAATCCATGACTGTTTGGCTGCCGTGTTTCGCCCACAAATACGCAGTCAATTCACTTTACAGTCTATTCTGTGAAGTACTTTGAAACGTATAGAAAACGTGAAAAGCGCAATGTCAAATGCAAGGATTATTATTATTATAGAATTGGAGTGCATCCCTCTGGCGAGAAAGTGCCATTCTTTTCCAGTCAAGAACAAATTTTCATGTGTAGGTGACATGTGGAATGTGGAACTCTATTACTGTTGACGCTCATGTTTCAGTGCAACTAAAAGGAGGATAAGATACCGTTAAGGGGGGCAGGTGGGGGTGGGGTGGTCAAAAAATATTAGGCCTGTGAGTGCCAGCCAATGTGGCATACAATCGTGGAAGAGACCTCAGACCTATTGTGCCAAAGTGGAGGAGGAAATGCTGTTCATTTCAACTGCCATTGTTTCGGAATGCATGAAAAGCACAATGTTTCAAACAGATTCGATGTGCTAGTTATGTGATAACGACACACATGTTTACCTTGTTGCAGGTTGCATTGCAATTGAATCTGCTGCAGTGGTTAGCATTGTATTGAAGAGGGGGCCTAATTACACACGAGACCTACATACATGATGCAGCAATTAAATGGCAGAGATAGACTACAGCAGAAAGAATATTTGTAACAATGTGCATTTGTTTTGTGCAGCAGAGAATCAAAGAACAGCTGTACGACTTTACCAAAAGATTTAATGTGTAACAGTCCTAAGCCATACAACATTCAAATGCTTTGGAATACTAATAATAATTTAAAATATTTTTAATTGTTGTACTTGGTTTAGCATCTTATAACATCATTGAGCCATCTCAAAGAGTTTTTTATGAAATACAACAACAAAATTCCAGTTGTATAGCGCCTTTCACATCAGGAAGTACTTTCGAGGTATACTTTAAAGTGGACTGACTGTATTTTGTGGGCAAAACTTCACCAGTAATACGCAGTAACAGGTTAGGGAAGTTATGTCTCCTCCACTTGGTTTCTTTTGACTATCATACCTCCTTCGTCACGATAGCCAATTAGACATAAAGTTAAATAATCCTATGATGATAATCCTTACATTTGATATAGCTCCTAATATTAAATGTCAGAGAGACATTTCAAAATACGGTGGCTGGAAAGTATATTGACTATGTATTTTATAGGTTGACATTGCAGTGTCCATAAAGAGCCATTAACAGAATGTTACATTTTTCTTTGAGGGATTGTTGTTAAAAGGGCGAAACACCTTTCTCTTTTCATGTATTGCCATGCTGTTTTCAAGATGCAGCAAGATCTCAATTTATGTAACATTCAAAGGCCATCACCTCGACAATGCAGTACATCCCCAGTACTATAATCCATTGGCAACCTAGATTGTGTGTTGAAAGATAGGGTCTTGACATCACAACCTTCGCCTCGAGGCAAGTGTGCGACTGACTGAGACAGGCTGATACCTAAAGTTGGATGTCTGTGTAAACTTGCTAAGTTGCCAGCCAATAGTGAACTAAAAGCCAAGAGTATATCTAACAACTTCACACATGAACAGTTGTGAATATATTGCATCCTTAGTAACTTCCATCACACACACACAAATTCCCATATGCTCACAATTTGACTTTTTTTATGCAGAGCAAAGGTAAGTGTTGATATTTTTGTACAGGTCAGAGATAGTCAGAGAAAGGCATAAATTGAATATTTATTGCTTACAAACTTGAGGCTCGCTGATTTAGATCCTGGTCTGTGCTGAGATTGCTGGTGTCAGTGGGAGTTGGATGGAAAATACAAATTGGCTTTGACCTTCCCTGAACTAGGGAGGATAAAACACATTCAATGTTGTTGCTCCTGGTCTGTAAACAGACCAAGAGCAGCAACCATGTATGTTGCTGCAGGATGGGGAGAGGTCAGGATGAACTCTGATGGCCTCTACAGGTAAGTGGTCTGTTAATGCTTGCTACCAAGGCTCACACATGAACAACAACAAGATCTTGAATTTATATAATACCAGCCATGTGGGGAAGTGTCTTGGAGCTATCACAAAGATTTATCAACCTCTCAACCTGAAGCTTGATGCTGATCTGTGGGAGGGTGGGTGGAGGTGTCCGTAACCATGGCCGAAGAGGAAGATTTCCAGGTGAGACTTGAAAAGTGGGTGAGAAGAGGCAAGGCATGGGGATTGACGGAGAGTGTTCCCAAGTTATTGGGTATAGCGACTGAAAGCGCGACCTCCAACAGTGGTTGGAGGTTCAGTGCCAGTCAAGCTGTGGCACCAGGTGGTGGATTCAGGAGTGAGTAGGTGGGAGAGGTAGGGATGTGGTAGGGAGTGAGTGGATTTGAATACGAGTATATGAATCTTGAAGTCAGCCCATTTGGTAATAGGGAGCCAGTGGAGCTTGGCCAGAACTGGTGTGGGTATGGGATTTGGTCCGGGTCAGTATGCGGGCCAGCATTCTGAATCAGCTGGATCTTTTGAATGATGGAGCTAGGGAAACCGACGAGGACTGTGTTGGAGTAATCCAAGCGGAAGGTGACAAACATATGCACAGGATTTTCAACTGCATATGGGATAATGTATGGTCAGGGGTGGGCAACGTGATGAAGGTAGAAGAAGGCGCTCCTGGTCAGGGAATGGATATGGGAGAGGAAGGACAGTTGGGGGACAAACCAGACACCTAGATTGAACATTAGTTTGTTGTGTCTGAGGGAGAGCCCAGGGAGGTTGAGGAGTTTAGAATCACAGGAGCAAAGCCGTTGACAGGAGCCAAGGAGTATGACTTCCATCTGGTCCATGTTCAGCTGTAGGAAGTTTACACTGATCCAGTTATTGATGTCTGCCAGACAAGCTGATGGAACATCGGCGCACCTGGAGTTGCTACTGGAGGAGGCTAAGTAGATTTGTGTGTCATCTGCACACATTTGGAAGCTTATCCCATGTCTACAAATGACATTGCCCAGAGGGAGTATATTGATAAGAAAAAGAAGAGGGCCAAGGATGGAGCCCTGGGGAACCCCACAGGAGGGAGGAAAAACCATTAGCTGGGATGAAATGGAGGCGGTTGGATATGTAGGGCTCCAACCGTGCAAATGCGGTCCCACTAATATAGATGAAGGAAGAGAGGCGGTGGTGGAGGATGGCTCGGTCATCTGTGTTGAACTCAACAGAGAGATTGAGGAGGCCAAGGAGGCAGAGGGAGCCCTGGTCACAGATGAACAAAAAGTCATTTGTGACTTTGACAAGCGCCATCTCTGTGCTGTGGTCAGGGCGAAACCCCAACTGCAGGGGTCGAGGAGGGAATGGAGGGAGATTTGTGACCACAGTTGACTTGCAACAATGCATTCCAGGACTTTGACAAGGAAGGGTAGGTTGTAGATGGGATAGTAGTGAGAGAGACTGGAGGGATCAAAGGTGTTTTTTTAATGAGAGGTGTGATGACAATGGTTTTTAGTAAGAAGAGCCTGAGGAGAGAGATTGGTTGACTGTGTCAGCCAGCAGCTGGGAGAGAAGGGGGAGTTGAGTGATCAGCAGCTGGGTGGGTTGTGGGTCGAGGCAGCAAGTTGTAAACTTCATCTGAGTGAGTGTGGCTGAGAGGGATAAGGGAGAAATGGGGGCAAAGGAGTGCAGAGAGGCAGAATGTCAAATGCAAAAATTATTATTATTATTATTTTTACATGCTTAAAAACACATTCAAATATTGTTCTCCTCTATCTTGCCCTCGTGGAGAGATATTTAAGTGCTATATTATTTCTCATCATGAAATTTAAATTGATCATAGGAGATTAGTAAGAATTTCCAGATGGAAAAGTGCCTAGGCCATGAATAATTGACCTTGGCCTATCTGAAGAGAAGTGTTTGCGGTAGTTCAGATTGAGCAGGGAGATTTATGACTTGCTTCCTCCAGATCTGCACAACATATCTCACAACTCTACTATCTGTGGCACTTAAAGCTCTAGCTGCCTAGAATTTGTTCATTGTGGGCTCTTGCGAAGCTTCTGTGGAAGATTACAGCTTATATTGTCACAGCGCACACACACACACGCAATATGATTTGTGCATTCTCAATGCATGCTTCATGCATTATTCAAAGAAGATCAACAGATAGCGAGATACCAAAGGTTTTATGTACCTGCATGATTTATTCAGATACACAGTTCCATGCAGTGACGTACACTTAGATATGAAGATCCTGTGTAAACTCTGTACTCTGTATGAATAGAAAGAGACCCAATTCCCACAATATACAAGTTGTCTGTGATGCACAGAACATGATGATCATTACAAAATACCCTAGGCCAATAAAGATCACTGGTCCTTCACAATTCCTCTACACTCAGAATGCTGGGGCTCTTGTGGATTCAAGGGTTCTATTAATTTGGTTTTTAAGACAGTCTCAAACAACAAGCCTAGGAGTGTATAGAACTAAATCAATAGGACTGTGCAATTTGGTTGCAGAGGGCACATTTTGGAATTCATAAAGAAAACTATAGAGAGCTGTAAAGAACTGGTGATGCACTAAAAAAAACGACTTGAAGAAAGCCTACAAAACAAACCGGTGCTTTATAGACTGGATTATCAATTGTCACCTGCGTTAATTACACATTTGGAGAAAAGGGGGGAAGACAGAGAAGTGGGACTCAACAGCCCAGGTAGCAAGCCCATGTGGGGACATATTGGTCCCATATGGGCCAAAATATGGGTCCCATGTGGGGTGGCCCATATGGGCCCCACAGGATTCCTTACCCAAGATTCATATGGGACCCATATGGGCCAGCCCAGATAACCCATATGGGTTAGATCTGGGGCCCATCTGGGCAAATCTGGGTAAAATATGGGCGAAATATGGGCTATCCCATATGGGCATTACATGGGGTTCACCTGGGGCTTACGTGGGCCAGCATTATATGGGCAGAATATGGGCCATTCCATATGGGCATTATATGGGGTTCATCTATGAAATTGAAAAAAAAATCACCATATATTGCTAATGTGATGCTGACTAACATCCTACTCACATGGGAACACATGAGAAATCTCAATAAAATGCTATGGTTTACAGTGATTTAAGAATCTTAAGATCTGTTATTCTTGCATTTTGTGGCTTATATAGCAACTGTGATTGGATGATAAGTGTAATAAACTTTTTGACCATATACTATTTATACCTTTTCTAGTAACCCAAAAAGAGAATTTTACAAACAATTTGATTGGATAAAAAAGTCACAAGAATGAAAGATAGAAACCAATAGAATAATGTGTATGTTTTTAATAGCAGGGGTAATCTTTTGGATGTGTTGTGCTGTTTGTGTTCAAATAAGAACATAAGAACATAAGAATTAGGAGCAGGAGTAGGCCATTCGGCTGTTCGAGCCTGCTCCGCCATTCAATAAGATCATGGCTGATCTTCTCACCTAACTCTGATTACCTGCCCTATCCCCATATCCCCTAATCCCTCTATTTTTCAAAAATCTATCAGTCTCAGCCTTGAAAATGTTCAAGGCCTGAGCATCTACAGCCTTCTGGGGTAGTGAATTCCATAAATTCAGTACCCTCTGAGTGAAGAAATGTTTCAACTCTGTTCTAAAAGGCTGACCCATAATTTTAAGACTGTGACCCCTAGTTATAGATTCTCCTACCAGGGGAAACAGTCCCTTAGTGTCTACTTTATCTAGGCCTTTAAGAATCTTATATGTTTCAATAAGATCTCCCCTAATTCTTCTGTACTGTAGAGAATACAGCACTAGTTTATTCAACCCATCCTCATAGGTCAGTCCCCTCATCCCAGGAACTAACCTAGTGAATCTACGCTGCACCCCCTCTAAGGCAATTATGTCCTTTTTTAAATAAGGAGACCAAAACTGCACACAATACTCTAGGTGCGGTCTCACCAGAGCCCTATACAGTTGCAGCAAGACTTCCCTACTCTTATACTCTAAACCTTTTGAAATGAACGCTAACATGCCGTTCGCCTTCTTAGTTGCTTGCTGCATGGGCTGAGAACTTTCTCCCTTGCCAAAATGTACATTGTGCATGGCCAAATGACACCTTTTAAGTTATGTCATGTACTCTCACAAACAGATACTTGCTTAACAATAGGTCTCTCGTACCTTTACTCTGACCTGCATGGATTCAACTGCAGGGTTTCCGCCTAAAAGGTGCAGGGACCAGGAGCCCTGCCCACACACTGACATCATCAGCCATTGCCATGGCAATCACAGCATGATTGACTGACTGGTCCCAGTTCTCACACACACCCTGTGACCTCCACCATACTCTATGCTGTAAAGTGAATCAGCCTTTCATATCTTCTGCCCATATGGGCTTGCCCAGGTTTTTCCCATATGAAACCCATATGGGCCACTCCATACATGGGCTCGTCCAGGTTTTCCCCATATGATTCCCATATGGGCTAGCCCAAGTAGATCCCCATATGGACTAACCCAATTGGGCCCCATATGGGATACATATGGGTTGATCCATGCCCATATGGCCCGGGTCATGCCCATATGGGCCCCACATGGGCTTGCTACCTGGGAGGGGTCTCCAGCAAACAATCAGCACAGGCCAAATAGCCTTCTGCAGTGCTGAAGATTGACCCTTTTGTCATTTCCCATCTATTTGCCCTATCTCCCACTGTGCTCAGGCTCCCACACCATCTCTGTGAAATGCTTTGAGACCGTTTGACAAACAGTGAATCAACACTCAAAAGATACAGAGCATTATAACATGGTGCTGCTGAAAGTAAGTAGCCAGTGCCACATCCCTTGTATGAATACAGCAGGTGGGAGTGAGTTATGACCATTTCTCCTACAAGTAAAAGAGCATTGATAGTTCACCATCACCCAGTGCAATAGTTTTATTCATTCAATGAGCTCTGTTAGACTCAACTCTACAATTGTTCTGGAAGATTGCACACAATGGAATCCATTGAGATGATTTTTCACATTTCTATAATGTTTTTATTTTTGCTGTGTGAAATACTGCCATCAGGGATTCAGAAAATTGCAATGATACCAAATAAATTACATTCTGAATTGAACAAAAGATATAGTACTGTGGTTAAAGTGGTGACTGCTCAGCCCTGCAGCAAGCAGCAGGTTTAAATCTCTGGGCTCTTTGACACTGAAATCTGCAGTGAAACATGTGGTGAGTTCTTCTCAGTTTTACTTCTCAAATGATCGCCCTTTGGAAATGGAGCTTGTCATCTCAACTGAGCAAAAGTGGTCCACTGTATCCACTCTTGGCAGTGAAGGTCCCGAAATATAGTTGTGGTGCAGATGGAAGCAATTTATGTCCAAAACATTGACACTGGGCATTTTATCAGTACAATATTAATATCAGTGTTACACAGGATTTTCAACCCTGCTAGTATTCAGATAAATGTAGGGATTTTGACTAGTTGGCCATTATGATTTTTGAATTGAAATTAGATATTAAATTGGCACAGTTAGCAAATACAGGATCAGAAGCAATTATGCTTTGAGCAGCCTAATGCTGCCTGGTTTTCCTTTCACAAATTGAGGGGCACTGAGATTAACAAACCAGAGATTAATCCTGCGATCTTCTGATCCATATAGCTAGGTTCTACTGTATGCAATGACTTTAGAAAGAGAGGAACCTTTTTGTTATACTGAAAACTTTCATATTTAGACCAAATATAAGAATTTTTTAGAATTCTCCAATTTTAAATTTAAGGCTAAACTTATGATGTGATATTTCATGCCTGGGTTGTTTCTGAGTGAATAACATTTTGTTTCTTGGTTTTAATAATTTCTAATTTCAACTAGTATTGTGATTCAATATCCTGACATTATTGCATTGTTGGTGGCGCCGTGCTTAGATGAGACATTAAACCCAGGCTCTTGCTCAAGAGGACTTTAAAGATCCTATCTCACTATTTGAAAAAAGAAGGAAGTTTCTACTGATGTACTGGCCAACAATCCACCAGATAAAATTACTCATTCACTTCATGATTGTTTGTGGACATTGCTGTATGCTAATTGGTTGCCGTGTTCACTTACAAATACAATCACTACATTTCCACAATAACGTCCTGTGATATACTTTGAAATGTCTTAATGCCTTGATAAGGTGCCATATCAAATGCAAGGATTATTAGCCATATCACCTTCATATCAAATTGCCCTGTTACATGAAGAATGTACAAAGGAGTATTCTTTCTTGTTACTTGTATCTACAACATATACTTATTATTTACCATCCTATGGTAATACCATCTTACCATCTTTGTCTCAAATGTACAACATTATCAGTCAGCAGGATGCACTTGAATTATTTTAACTGCGATTTAGATTACTAAATATTTTAATCGGTGTAATGTGCAGATGGAGATATTGTAATTGATAAATGATAGAAGGGGGAGTGGAATGAATGATTCAACAATTTTACCATAACAGTGTGTCAGTGGGTTGATTTTTTATAGGACTTTAATTGTATTACTTATATAGATGGTTCTGTAGTGAGCCCCATATCTCATCCAATAAAGCAGATTAATTCTTCCCCTATATCTTTTACATTGATGTTCGCAGAGAGTTTATACAGTAACAAATAACCATTGAATTGTCCTAACGTCAGTTACGAACTCGAATGATTAACTTGAAGCTGCGAGCACAGAATTTTCTGCCAAAGCTGCAGCACTGAAAAATAAGCCTCACTGCCTTCTACGATTGTGACTAAATGCAGTCTTAAACACACTGGAAAATTGTAGAACCACAGCATAGAAGGGCATTGAGCCCATTGTATCTATGGTGGCTCATTGAAAGAGCAATCCAATCTCCTGCCTTTATCCCACACCCCTGCAAATGAATGTGTGGTTTGCTTGACTTAATTGGCTTCCATGAGGAATGCATTTTGAGAAATCTTGATTCAGAAAATGAGAGATTTTGAAAATGCCACTGCTCAAATTCAGCCTCTGTTTTAGATTGTTACCTCATTATCTCTGAGGTAAAAGACTGTAGGCTCTAACCCCAGATCGGGACCTTGAACACATATAGTTTAGGCTGACACTCCAACACAGTGCTGTGGATGTGTTATATTGCTTGAGGTACCATCATCAACAACAACAACAACATGCACTCATATAGCGCAGGGTAACATCTCAGAGCTCTTAACAGTAGTGGAGCCCAACTCCAAGCTAGTGGAGAGAGGATCTTTCAGATCAGACATTGAACCAACACACTGTCTATCTGTTAAAGACATGGCAGGATACTACTCAAAAAGGGAAGGGAATTTCTTCTGAGATTCTGGTTCACAATCCCCAAATTAAATTGATCATTCGCTTCAGGGCTGTTTGTGGGACAATACTGTATTCTATTTGCTCTTAGTGCTGCCTCCTGATAGCCCCCACACCCTTTCTAGTATTTTTGAAACCTAAATATATATTAGTGCGTAATCTAGGAGTCCAGTTCAACCTCCCAGGTGTCCTTCCTCGCACACATCCGGTTCCTGACTAGGACTACCGTCATCACCTCTGCCACATTGCCCTCCTCCGACCATACCTTACCCCAAATACAACTGAAATCCTTGTGCATATGTTTGTCACCTCTTGCCTGGATTACTCCAATGCATTCCTTGCTAGCCTCATCAGTTCCACCATTCAAATGATCCAGCTGATTCAGAAATCTGCAAGCCACCGTCTGATGCGGACCAAACTCCATACCCACATCTCACCAGTTCTGGTCAGGCCTCACTGGCTCCCCATCATCGAACAGATTGACTTAAAGATCTCCAAATTCGTGTTCAAATCCACTTACTCTTTGGCACCTCCCTACCTCTCTGACCTCCTCACTCCCCAATCCACCACCCGGAGCCTCCACTCGACTGGCACCAGCCTCCTGCTCGTCCCTTGCAAACTCCACCCCACCATCGGAGATCACACATTCAGCCGCTATGCCTGAAAACTCCGGAACACTCTCCCTCAATCCCTCTGCTTTGCCCCCTCTCTCCACCTTTCCAAGTCCTGCTTGAGAACCTTCCTCTTTGACTGTGCTCACAGCCACCTCCCACCCCCCCAAACTACAAACTTGGAGTCAGGCTCAGCCACTGCTAAGTGCTCTGAGACATGACCTGGTGTGGAGGGCGCTATATAAGTGCAAATTGCTGTTTTTGTTGTATATTGTTTGATCTATTCTATTTTGTGACCATGGAGGCAGTGGAAAATGACTGATGGACAAAGGGAGGACACGTTTGTCATATTAGAACACTTTCTATCTTCTGAAAAATTCATATCGTTCGCAATGTGAAGCAGTAATTGTGAACCGCTCAACGTTTGAATAGGATCCAGATTGAATGAAAGCTGAAGATTCTTGGTTCCATCTATAAGAATGGCATTTATATGCTTTGCATCAGCTGTAAATGTGAAATGCGGCATGGAATCAGAAGTATTACTCTACCTTTCATATCCCCAGTGCAAATAACACTTTATGGGTAAAAAAGGCTTTCCGTATCAGTACTAATACATTTGTCAAGGGAGCATGACTGCAACTCATTAGCACATTATAATTGGAACTTATTCAGGTACAATGTAGACACCGATGATAATCTATTAGCAAACAGGTCTCATCTCCCGCTAACTGATGCCTTCTTTCATTTTCTCTCCCCCTGTTTGTTATTCCCTTGCTTCCATCCCACTTTTCCTTCTTATAATGTTGAATAAATAGAAATTTTATACGGTTGACACAACAAATCCGAGTGTTTCATGGGCTTAATATTCCTCTCCATCTGTCCTATCTTTATTTATTATTCTTTCATTCCCTTCCTGTCCTCCTTGCTACCACAAAAGCATAAACTAATAAACCTGATGCCTGAGATGTCAGAATCATTGAATTCCGCCTTTGACATTCATTCCTTTGATTTTATCCTGACACGGAAAATATCTTTAGTTCTTTTTATATGCATTGACAGATTTGAATAATTCAAGTGCAGCACCCACAAGAGACCTGCCAGCTTCTGATTCCTGCTCATCTAACCATTTATATTTGACCCCATCACAGCCATGTAACTACATCATGTAAAAATATAAGACACCAGTACACTGAATATCTGGCTGATTGTTTTCTATTAATACCACATTTGCAGCTCAGTTGCAGTAACCAAAAAATATTGATGCATCTACCTGGGAAGTGTGTCAGTGTTAAGCTTGTGTCTTTTTTAGTGCACTTCAGCGCTTAAGGAAGAAGATCAATTTGATCAATAATGGTATCACATTATCTGTGCATCGGAAATTAATTGCTTGTTAAATATTTTCATCTTCCTGTGATCTTTCAATAGATCAGAACATTAAAGCTTTACTCAAGTTCTGAGAGTGAGAACTTCCCTCATCACACACACGAATAAAGAAAAATTATACTCTATTTAAAGTTTCAATTTAGAGGAGACGCATATGATTTCCTCTGTGGTGTGTGTGTGTATGTGTAGTCTTAATGAGAGGCAGTTACTTCAGCCCTCAGTGAATCCCACCTTTAGATCAAAGCTAATGCTCTTGCTGAAACAGTGGATGGCAACAATTTTAATCACCTTATCGGGCACTGGACATCTTCTTATTCTGGTGTTGTACATCGGGATCTTTAATATCAACAAGCTCTGAAGAACAGGCAGCTTGCATGTATTATTCAGAGAGAAAACAATTACGTTGTGTTCGCTAGTCTTCAGCAAGAGTGTGTTGCAGCTTATCCCACTGATAGGAAACAAAAGCATTACTTGGTCTTCATGAATTTCAAATGAGAGATTGCTGATGGCCATCGTGGAACTGATCTGCGATCTAACCCTCTCTGTGACTGGCTTTAGCCTCTGACCAATATCTAGTTAGCAGACAGGCTGAAGCTCCCCTCTGCCATCTCTTTGCTCTGTTTGTATCGGTGTTTGTTTGTTCAACGTGCTTCATTCGAACCATTACGATTGGATTT
Source organism: Hydrolagus colliei (assembly GCA_035084275.1). NCBI lineage: Eukaryota > Metazoa > Chordata > Chondrichthyes > Chimaeriformes > Chimaeridae > Hydrolagus > Hydrolagus colliei. The sequence continues at coordinate 32,500,384 of CM068742.1, forward strand.
ACCTTATGGCATAAATTGCCAACACTCACAGAAAGCACTAATTATTTCTACTGAGAAATAAAAGCAATAGCCCACTCAAATGAATTACTGAGTTGATGCTCATCATTTACAAGCAGTGTTGTGCAGTGGGTTTAAACAGCACTTCGGAAATCCTCTATTTGTTGTAATTGTAAGCTCCAGAAGATATTGAAAGGGCAGCAAGTACCAGCAGTAACATTGAACTAAAATAAAGGCCTGCTCTGTTCAGCGAAGGTGCTGACATGTGTCATTGGTTTCAGTGTAAAATAAGATTGCTAGCAGCTACAAGAGATTTTGTTCTCTCTCTCTCACACACATATACACACACACACACATACTCAGTGACTTGAAACAAGTGACAAACTCACAAGTGTGCTCAGACAATATGAACAAGGCACTTCGCTCTGGCCAGAGATTTTGCTTATCAGCAAGGAAAATGCAGGGGACGATTCGTCAAAGCAATGGGATTCCATTTGTACCTGAGCAGGTCTTTCACTGTTTTAAACTTCAATGCTACTATTGCTTCCACACTGCACAAGTGGTCCCCAGCACAGTCTACCCTAGCAATCTGAAGCACATTATTGCTATGGCATGTTATTATATTTCCAAACGCCCCAGGGGATGTGCTGTCACACACCGGTCACACTGATAATTTCTTTGTCGGAAGAATAATAGGTACCTGGGAATGAGTTACAAGCTGTCATTCAATCCCAGTGTACTGGTGACATCATAAAACCACAGGAGATTAAATGTCATTGGAATTCAAGAAGTTGAGTATCAGTCTTTAGGTCACCCTCAACTACTTGTTTTTATTATTAACACAATGCAATAGAGGCTGCTTGCTATGATGGCCCGCAGGAACACGCGATAAGATTGTCTTATTGTATTTTTTGCAACTCCTCTAACTTGCTAAAAAAAACTTGCTCTGAAAAAAATATTTGGATGTACATAAAGCAAGGCCTTGCCAAACATACAACTGAGTTTTAATAGATCGCCTCGCGCCCAGTTGTGTTGTTAATAATTACTTCATTTTCTTTTCTGCTAAGACATAGATTGCAATATGTGTAAACTGTGGCTTTGAAAGAGATTTTAAACATAACATTTGAAAATCAATACAATAAATGAATAATAATAAATCCTTGCATTTGATATAGCACCTTTTTGGAAATAATCCCTCCAAAAAAACACAATAATAAAATTGGTCATTTCAATCCACGACTGTGTGTGGGACACTGCTGTGCGCAATTGGCTGCCGCGATTTGCCCACAAATATATACAGTCAATTCACTTTACAGTATATTCTGTGAAGCGCTTTGGGACGTTGATAAGATGTGGAAAGTTCCAAATCAAATGCAAGGATTATTATTATTATTATAGCACCTTAGCACATCATTGAGACATCTCACAGCACTTCACGTTATTTTACTATGAAATGCAATGACTGTGCATTTGTAGGCATATATGGAAAAGACAGGCATTAAAAGGGTAGAATAAATGAAGAATTTTAAATGTTATTCCACAGTGTCCCTTTGGAGTTGTTCCAAAAACCTTTGAAAATCGCAGGAGATTGTGTAGGATTTCAGAGCAGGATTATTACTGTTATCTAAGGGATGTGGGAGAGCAGGATTATTACTGTTATCTAAGGGATGTGGAACTCAGTTTTAATGTAAAAGGTTAATTATGGCAATTACACCAAACAAGTTAAAAATATGATGATTTCTGACCAAATGTGTTATAAAGATATGTCTTTTTAAAGCACCAAATTCAACTCTGCATCATCATAATGACAGATCAGAGATTTATATAGATTAAATCCTATGCAATTAATATTGTGCGCAAATAACAAGGCATGGTGTATGTGGCTGCAATCTACTTCATTACACAGGAAATCCCATTAGACAGAGATTTATTAACACACAGTGTTTTAAAAATTGTTCTGTCAGGATCACATTGTTGTATTTGACTTAGGAATATAATGAAGTATTAGAGATCAGACTGGGGTATGTCTTATATTAACCTCTAAAAAAAAATCTTTTTTTTTTGCAAGGATTTTATAATGGGAAATACCTTTCCATCTATAAGCAGGGAAATGTTGAAAACAGATGAGAAAGAAATTTGATAAAAGAATGAGGAAAATCAATTTCTGCTCCTGCAGATGTGCAGAAGACATCAGCCAACTTGCTTCCATGATCAGTGTTCCAACAGCTGAATACACAGAAAACTGAGTGAGCATTTAATGCATAATTTAGTCCACCACTAGTCAGCAGTTTACATAGTGCCCTTTGCATTGCACAGTCACAGAGCCAGCATCGAATTGATTTCTCAGTCTTCTTGGAGACCACCAATGAGACTAAGTGCCAGTCAGTTTGGTTAATTGGACTCCCATTTATGTTAGCTCACTTTTACTTGTCTGAACCAGATAAAGCCAACTTGCTTGGCAAAGCAGAGCATGCACTTTGGCTCTTAACCCTATCCTAGTTTCCTCCTGAATTTTCTCCTGAATTTCTAGCCCCCGCTACCACCCCCACCTCACCAAAACACATAAATGAGAGCACTGCAGGCTGATGAAAATTAGCAAGTCAACTGCAAGTCAAGGGAGGCGAGCTCATAGCTTCAGCCCGCAGGCCCAGTTTAATGTCAATCTCTTATCCTTTTGGTGCTGTAAGCACATATCAAGGACAGAAGAGAGAGAGAGAGAGAGAAATTTATGCCATGCATCAGTAAAAACCTACTCTTAGTACCAGGATGTTATGAAATTAGATTGGGAAGACTTGGAAGGCACTGCCTGGTGTATTTAATTCCAAATTGTAAAGCTGCATATTAATTATTCATTAGCAGAACACATTCTGAGGAAGAAACCCTCAGAGGTCATATTACATTAGCATATGCCAGCATTTTACTGGGGGAAAAAATTCACAGTTGGCTAAAATATTCTAATTCATTCAGCCCTCAAGGGCTGAAAAACAGCAGACAGCACACAATTCTGCTGCATCAAGCTTCCAGTCTCCTTTGTCGGTTTTGATATTCAGCAATAACAGAAAAGCATCAAAAGAATAACTAAATAGATCTTGTCTGATGTGAACATAGTATTTGACCCAAGTGTCTTCCTCGAGAAGATGCAAAAGTAAATAAAAACAAAATCTTGGAGGGAGGAGGGGAAATAGAAGCCGAGCATCGAACGCTGTTAAAAACCTGCAGCATGTTTCATCTTCTGAGCACAGTGAATGGCATTTATGCTGCATTTCAAAAGCACAGATGGATTCAGATTAAAGGGAAGCGTCCAGTTTTGGACAGCTTACATTTAATGCACAGAGCGTTTCTCTAGTACCTATTTCCGAGCGCTGATTCGTTTTTTGTTAAGAAATCATTCCATGTGCACAGTGCAAAAAAAAAATTCCTGTGGTTTCAAAGTGAATCCATTCTGTGTAAATGACAGCAGCTTTAAATGCTTTGGGGAGTCAGGGAGCAGCTTTCTTGCTTCAGATAATGATGTCACAATGCCTGCTTCCACTGGATCAAATACATGGGCGAAGTACAAATGACAACGTCTCGAGGTTTATTTATAACGGGAAAAAAATTGCTTTGGTCGCTGATTGAATAGAAACCAAGTTGTCTTTGTGTTAATGCCTATCCTGTGATTTGCTGGGAGGAACTAATGACTGCCAACATCACAGTTTTAGATTCCAATAAAGTTGGACCATTAGCACACAGTGTGACTGACGTTAGTGTGAGAGGGGACATATCATAAAATAACAACAACAATAAAATCACACTTGTATAGCGCCTTTCATGTCAGGAGGACTTCCCAAGGCGCTGGACAGTCATTGTTTTATACCCGAGCTGGGGATGGTGGGGGGAGGGAAAGGAGGGAATAGGAGTTGCCGATAGGACCAACGAAGATGAGGGTTTTGAGGCGGGACTTGAAAGAGGCCAGGGATGTGGCGAGGCAGAGGGATTGCGAGTTAGGGGCAGATGTTGGGTCCAGAGTGGCTAAAATTAGATACATCACATGGGTTTGTTTGTGACAAAAGGTTTGCTTTGGAAACCAACAATTCCCCCCTAAAAAAATTGGTCACTGGCCTCCATCTTGCCTACAGAACACACAGTAAATTCCACTTTACAGTATATTTTGTGGAGCAATTTGAGACATCCTCCCGATGTGAGAGGCAATATAACAAGTGGAAGGATTATTGCTATTTAAAGCATTGTGAAAGCACACGTGGAGCTTCCTTCATCCTGTTTAGAGGTATATCAAAGAGAATACAATGCTATATTAAAGGGAGTGCATTGAGTGGATTCATGCCATTTTTTATATTGGCACAAATGAACAAACCATTAATAATTTAATGGCATTTTAATAGAGCGCTAGTTTAGCACATATATTGCACACGTGAGCACCATTTGAGCTGTCACTGGGAATGCTTTAAATCTCCTATAAGTAGTTGAATCCTAAAAAAATATGCAGAAGAAAAGGAAGAAATTATTCTGCTTAAATACAAATTATTTCCATTCTTTCTTCGCCCTTCCTGGCCAGCCAAACTTAAGCCACTTTTGCTTGTGAAATACATATTCTATACACTTTACAGTAAATTCTTGAGACATTCTCCCTGTGTAAAAATGTGATATCAAATGCAAGGTTTCTTATTATTATTTATCTGTGGGTATGGATACTGAGTACTCACAAGTATTTGATTATGGGGAAAAAGAGGAAGAGGCTATGCTTTCTGTCCCATCTGCCCCATCATTGGAGAGTAAGCTTTGAGCCATTCAGCCCACTTTCTGCAACTGCATTCTAGAGTGCTTCTGACTTGCCCCATTTCTGCCTTGAAGGCCCAGCTTCAGGATGTATCTGTTTGACTTTGCTTCAGGTTATCTTTACCCTCCGCACCCTTTTCGGTTCCCACCTCTAGCTCGGTTGCGCGGCCTGCAATGTCAAGCTCTTTGAGACGTCCTCCTAACTTGAAAGGTGCTATATAACCTTAAATTGCATTGTATTTTATTGTACAACACACCAACCCTGTCCTCCTCCAATTGTGAATACATACTCTCTATCTTATAGTAATCATTGAAGATGAGGTGTGAGTTTTACTCTCACTTGCCCTGGAATGCTGAAGTCAATTGTTCCCTCAGCTCAGTCAGAACAGAAAGGGAATTGAACCTGGGACTTTCCGAGTCAATATGGTTCAATTTCACTTTGTAAGCAATTTTGCTGTTAAACACCTAATTCTAACAAATACAGAGACAAAGACAGAGACCTGCACGCAAACAAACACATATTTTAAACATTCCATCATATTGTATAATACAATACTAATTAAAATACAATATATAACAATAATAGTATGAGACCTCGGTTGTGTTATACAGAAAATGGCACACATGCATGATTGCAACAACCCATCCTCCCACCAAAAAAACAAAATCGATTTACAGCTCTTCAAAAAATTGGCTTGCTTGAGCAATTATCATTTGCAGTGAAAAGAGGTGTAAACCATGTTATTGCCATGGCAACATTTTTTGAAAGAGAGCCCAAGGATCCGAGGCAGCTCTGAAAACCCAGCAGTTGGTGACAAGCTCATAAACCCGATGAAAATATCATAAATATACTCCACTGTGAAGAGAGGGAGTCCAGAACATTAACATCGTCTAAATATGAACATGGGCAAGTATCACTTCACAGTTTAGCCGGTACATTGAGCATTGCATTATAATAATCCTTGCATTTAGCATAGAGCATTATCCTGTGGTCCAGACATCTCAATCGCTTCACAGGATTTTACTGTGAAGTGTAAAGATGATATGTTTGAAGGCAAACTCAGTAGACGAATTGTGCACAGCATATTAGCTGGGGTTTAGCAGAATGACCCAAAACCATGGCTTGATTTTAATGAGCACTGATACATTCCCATCCCTTTTATTTGAATGGGAATTCTCTGGAGTATTGCAGACCCTCCTGGCCCAGGAACCAAACTAATGTGACCATCACAGAGGAATTATGCAATTCTGACATTCTGTTGCCAAGCATGTTATCTTGAGTACATGTAGCTCAGGCCCCATGTAAACCCTGTTTACCTTCCTCATCTACGAATAAAATGTTACAAATTAAAAAAAAATTGTTTCACTTTTGTGACTGTCAAAAACATAATAAACTGGTCACTTCAATCCACGACTGTTTGTGGGACACCGCTGTGTGCAATTGGCTGCTGCATTTCGCCCACAAATATACAGTCAATTCACTTTACAGTACATTCTGTGAAGCGCTTTGTGACGTCTAGAAGATGTGAGAAGTGGTATATTAAATGCAAGGATTATTATTATTGTTGTTGTTATTATTATTATTACGTTCTCACCGCTCTCAGCTACCACTCTCAACTCGAATGCCAAGCCAGGACTGTTAAGCACCTTGGGACATCCTTTATATTTGAAAGGAGCTATATAAATGTAAATTTGTATTTTATTGTCTGATCCCTATTGATTTTAAGCTCACACAAATACCTTGTAGCATAACTCAGGTCAACACACTATACCTTTGTCCTAATTCGCTTCTGGTCAGCTGTTATTCCATGTCAAGTGCATAGTTTTACAACAGAATATACAATTATTTTCCAGTGATTTTGCACCCACACCAGGTGTTCATAGATTCATAGATTCATAGAATTTTACGGAACAAAAGGAGGCCATTCAGCCCATCTAGTCTGTGCCGGCTCTTTGAAAAGAGCGATTCAATCCCACTGCCCTGCCCCCTCCCCATAGCCTAATAGACCTGTTCTCCCTAAATAAAGATCTAATTCCCTTTTAAAAGTTGTTATCGAATCAGCCTCCACCACCTTTTCAGGCAATGCATTCCAGATTCGAACAACTCGCTGAGTGAAAAAAATTCTCCTCAGCTCCCCTCTACTTCGCCTTGAAACTATTTTAAATCTGTGACCACGAGTCACAGATTCACCCACGTGTGGAAATAGTTTTTCTCTATTTGCCCTGTCGAAACCCCTCATGATCTTATAAACCTCTATTAGGTCTCCCCTCAATCTTCTCTGCTCCAGAGAGAATAACCCTAGCCTATCTAGCCTCTCCTCATAGCTGAAGTCCCTCAATCCTGGCACCATCCTAGTAAATCTTCGCTGCACCCTTTCCAATGCCTTCACATCCTTTCTGTAGTGTGGTGACCAGAATTGAACACAGTATTCCAGCTGAGGCCTCACCAAAGTCTTATAGAGGTTAGTCAGCACTTCCTGACTTTTGTACTCTATACCCCTATTTATAAAGCCTAGTATCCCATATGCCTTCTTAACAGCCTTGTCTACCTGTCCTGCCACCTTCAACGAGTCACTAACACAAATCCCCAGGTCTCTCTGTTCCTTCACACCATTTAAAATTGTACTATCTAGCCTATATTGCCTCCCTTCATTTCTTCTCCCAAAATGCATCACCTCACACTTCTCTGCATTAAACTTCATCTGCCATGTGTCTGCCCACTTTACCAATTTGTCTATATCCTCTTGCAGATGGCTACTATCCTCCTCACTATTTACTATTCTCCCTAACTTAGTGTCATCTGCAAACTTGGAAACTGTACTCCGTACACCCAAGTCCAGATCATTGCACCCTTTCCAATGCCTTCACATCCTTTCTGTAGTGTGGTGACCAGAATTGAACACAGTATTCCAGCTGAGGCCTCACCAAAGTCCTATAGAGGTTAGTCAGCACTTCCTGACTTTTGTGGGGTTTTGCTGAGCAAATTGGTGGCCACATTTGCCTACAGATACATGGTCACTGCATTTTGCAGCAAATCTGATGAAGCACTTTGATTACATTTCGACAATGTGATAAGGCACTATATCAAATGCTACATTATTATTAGAATGATTACATTCATTAAAAGGTTACACCTCTGGTGTCACACCGTCATCCTTTATCAGTAGCAGAATCCTCCCCTGGTATGAAACTATCATGACAAGATCAAAGGAATAAAAAGGAATTTGTATGCATTAAAGTAGATGATGGATTGCTGGAATAGGCTCCCAAGTGAGGCTATGCAGGCTGGGAATTTTCACACTGGAGAAGACTCAAGGGAGATCTAACTGAAGGAATCAAGATCCCAAAGTGCATAGATCAGTTGAGCCCTAATATAGTGTATCCTATTCCCACATGCTTCAGTATCGTATAGGTCCATTTATAACAACAACAACAAAATTACATTGTTTAGCACCTTTCACGTCAGGAGTTGCTTATAGCATGGGTATAAAAATGAAACAGACATCCAGTAGATTTCTGGTTTCTGGCGATAAACGTTCTTTCTGACTTTCTATCTATAGCAAGCAGAATGTGCCTACAGTATATACTGTGAAGCGCTTTTAGACTTTTCAAAGATGTGATGATAATAATAGTGTCTGGCGATATATCGATATATCGGTTATATTGGTATAATTTTTCATATCAATATACCGATATCGGAAATTTGAATATATTGGTATATCGAAAAATTCAGTATGAAAAAAAATTGGTATATCCACAAAATATCGGTATATCGTCAATGAATGCCGCGTTACAGCATACAGAAAATAAACAACCAAAGGTTCAAATGCCCATTACGCTCCCTTAAACTAACAAAAAACCATAGATAGTATTTAACTGACCTTGTCGCCGGCATCGCAAACCTCCTGGGCATAGAGCACGCATATCTGACTGCGCGTGCATCCCCCTTCTTCCCTTCCCCACACCACCAAACACAATCAGACATGTGCAGACTGGTCATTCCCCTTCCTCCCACTCCTCCCACTAAACACCAATTCCGCGCATCGGAAAATTTCCATATCGACGGACCCTAGATAATAATAATAATAACAATAATAATAATCCTTGCATTTGATATCACTCTTTTCACAAGGATAAGGCACTAAATCGAATGAAAGGATTACTTTTATTGTCATTATTATCAACAGCCAGTGGTATAGAGCATCCCATGACAAGATGGAGTGTGATATTATATACCCACACCACTGCATTATATTGGGGTTGAATTGAAATACGGGTACAGTATGTATAAAATTGTCAAAATGTCTAAAACAAGGAGCACTGACTCAGGTTCAAAAGCAGGAAGATGAACAGATCATTCAGATGTAATTGTTTTACACAGAGCATGGTTAGCATGTGGAATAGACTACCAAGGATCCAAATTGTGTCACCAAATTCAACAGGAAATTCAACAGCATTTTTTGGGTGAACAGTTCAATTGTGGGATGCAGGAAACAGAGGAGGTTATATATATATACAATATATATTTTTCTCCATTTTTTATATGCAGAATTATGTTGAGACCAAGCAGGTGGACTGCAATGGTTTTCGTTTGGTTCTACCAACCAGGTTGAAATAAATATGTTGACAGAGTACTTTGTGACATTATTAAGCCAGTATATTGTAAATCAACTGCTCACTGATCATACACAGACCTCTAATTCTGACCCGGCCATCACCACCACAACCATTCAGTACACGGCAAGTAATGGAAAACATGTCTGCACAAGAGAAATGTGATCTCAAATCATTGGTTTTATTGCAAATGCCAAATAACAATCTGAGTGAGCTGTTCTCAGGATTAAAGAGTAAGTAGATTCGGGACATTACAGCAAATATGGAATTCATAATTAATTAAAAGACTAATCTTGATTTGTACCTTGATCCAATGAAAAAAAAGCACAGGCTGGGATGAATCTGACTCTGACACTTAATGCACTCACTTGCTCAGGCCTCTTAAATTTCATCTGCATTTTAAATTATCAGAGCCTCCAGTGCTACCAAAATACAGAATTATTCCATGAAATTAGAGCTGTTTGGTGCTTCTGTAAACTTTTTCTACCAAGTTATTTGGCTGAAACGTTGAACTGAGATTTCACCTGCATGCTCGCATGGACATTAAAAATCCATGTTTGAAAAGAAAAGTGAGTTTCTCTTGGTGTTCTAGCTAACAATCCCCTGAATAAAATTGGGCATACAGTATTTTCATGGCTGATGCAGGACATTGCTATGCGCAAGTCATTATATTGAAATGATAAGACGCTACATAAAATGCAAGGATTATTGTTAAGTTGCAGTTTTTAGATAATTTTGTCAGTAAACATTGGTGATGGTCCTGCCAAAAATGGTGGTTGAAGCAGAATCCATAAATCACATTTAATGTTTCAATGTAAAAGTAGATGACTCAGAGTGCATTGCTAAATATAAAACTAAAAATGGAACCTGTAAATTTAAAAATCATAACTATAAAAGGGAAATTAGGTAAATAAGAATAATCCTTTCATTTGGTATAGCACCTTATCATGCAGTCAAGACATCTCAAAGTGCTTCACAGGATATCTTATAAAGCAGATTGGTGTATATTTTGTGGGCAAAGGGGCTTTCTTTGAAAAACAAAAATGGTAGAGAAGTGGGACAAAATAAATATTTTTCACAAACTTGGCACAGGTATAAAGCTTTTGATGAAGGGTCATGGACTCACTTTCCTTTCTCCATAGATGCTGCCTGATCTGCTGAGTGTTCCCAGCGATTTCTGTTTTTGTTACAGGCACAATAGGCCTTCTTCTCTGATGAAAACTGTTATGATTCTATATCTTGAACAGCTGAGGCAGATGGATGTAAAGCAACTTCTAAGTCCAATAAATGGATCCATATTAAACTGAGACTAATCAGGGGACTTGATAACCAGTATCTGAATACAAAGAAGGCCAGAATGACCTAAGCGGTACAGACCATTATGAGTTTACCCTTACTGCATTACACGGACTTAATTACATACATAACCGGCAGAGCCCATTCCCAAGTCTGGATCTGGAGAAAGGAGAGACTAATTGTTGTAATAGTGTTAACATTAATTTTGTCTCACTTTTATACTCTGCCTAGATAAACATTCATCACATTTACTATTGAAAATGACTATTGCTTCCTGTGGCAATTCTTATGGATTACACTGTTTAAATTAATTGTGCATTTGTCACACATTGGGATGGATTGAATAGTGTGAGCATAGATAATGGAACTGGAGCCCCCTTCAGTTTCCGTGTACCGTTTCCAATAGAGATTTTGCTCGAATGACTTCATGCGCAGTTCTTACTTTGTGATTTAAGGAGAAGGGAAGGGAAAAGAAAGGAGAAAGACTGCAAGATGCCTGCTTGGACAGGAAAGTGTGCTGTAATGTTATTTAATCCAAAACATAATGTAGATTCATTCGGTCCTTCAATTCTAATTTTACAAAACAACCTGTTACAAATCTGCCTAGTCACTTTCCCAGAATCCTTTTATCCTTGCATCACCCATATTCAATTGTCCTTAAAGCAATATGCAACATCTTCCTTCTTTTCATTTTCTCTCTTTTTTTCAATCTTGTTCTATCATTCTTGATGGTCTTTTTATTTCTCTTCCACATCTGGTTATTCTCACAGTCTCCGCCACTCCTTGCTCTTCCATCTGCTTTTCTTTTTTCTCCTGTATTTTCTTTACTATTCTTTGTTTGATCTCCCATGATGTTCATCTATATAAACTTTCCGTTTTCATCTTTTACCCAATAGGATCTGGGGTTCTTAACTTTCCCCCACATTTTCCTCTGATCCAGCCTTCTGTTTTAGTAGGGTCCGTGGATATGGAAATTTTCCGATTAAATATATCGATGAGCTCATATCGAGATATACCGAAATATTCGGGTTTTTCGTACTGCACATGTTCTGGGTGTGCGCGCATTCCGGATGCGCGCGCATTCGGGGCCTATCTTCTCAGGAGGCAAATATATTTCTCTCTCTGTGTCTCTCACTCTCTCCATCTCTGTGTTTTTCTGTCTGTGTGTCTCTGTGTCTCTCTCCCTCTCTCCTCTCTCACATCCCCCCCATCTCTATCTACCTGTATATTATCACATCCACCCCATCTCTCCCCCCCACCCCGTCGTCCCTCTCTCGCACCCCCCACCCCCGTCGTCTCTCTCCCCCCCCCACCCACCGTCTCTCTCCCTCCCCCCCCAGCCGTCTCTCTCACCCCCCCAGCCGTCTTTCTCCCCCCCAGCTGTCTCTCTCCCCCTCCCACCAGCCGTCTCTCTCCCCCTCTCCTCCTCCCCAGCCGTCTCTCTCCACCCTCCAGCCATCTCTCTCCCCCTCCCCCTCCCCTCAGCCGTCTCTCTCCCCCTCCCCCCAGCCATCTCTCTCCCCCTCTCCTCCCTCCCCAGCCGTCTCTCTCCCCACCCCAGCCGTCTCTCTCCCCCTCCCCCCAGCCGTCTCTCTCCCCCTCCCCCCAGCCGTCTCTCTCCCCCTCTCCTCCCCCCTCAGCCATCTCTCTCTCCCCCAGCCGTCTCTCTCACCCTCCCCCCAGCCGTCTTTCTCCCCCTCCCCCCAGCCGTCTCTCTCCCCCTCTACCCCTCTCCCCCACCAGCTGTCTCTCTCCCCCTCCCCCCAGCCGTATCTCTCCCCCCCCCAGCCGTATCTCTCCCCCTCCCCCCAGTCATCTCTCTCCCCCTCTCCCCCCAGCCATCTTTCTCCCCCCCAGCCGTCTCTCTCCCCCCCCCCCCCCAGCCGTCTCTCTCCCCACCCAGCCGTCTCTCTCCCCCACCCCACCCCTTGCATACCTGTATATTGTATTCGAGGACTGTGAATACAATATGGCGGCTTTGCACCTTGGTCTGTGCATTGTGTATAGAGATGAGCATTCTGGGTCTTGTAGTTCAGTGTGTTTGCATCCCGATTTTTTACCTCGATATATTGTTTTTTCGATATATCGATATTTTTTAAATGTCTATATCGGCATATCGATATGAAAATTATATCGGGTTTTAGCGATATATCGATATATCGCCGGACCCTATGTTTTAGGTTTTTCCTCCAAAACCATACAGCTTATCCTCATTGAAAGTTTTTTTTTCTGTGGCTCTTTCCTTTGTTTCTTCCAATTACAGTACTTTGTCTCTGTATCTGTGATCTCAACAACAACAACAACAACTTTGATTTATATAGCGCCCTCCACGCCGGACGGCGTCTCAGAGCGCTTCAATTAAATTTTTAAAAATCATTAACCCTTTCTTTCCTAACACCTGTTTATATTGCCCTACCATTTCTTCTGTCTCCTTGGGTTCACTTTCCTCTATTTTCACATTCCCGATTCTTGTTAACATTCCCATTTTTATTATATCTTTCGATCCTAATAAAGTAGCAGCTTTCATTTTTACAATGTAGAATTTTATTGTTTCACTTTGTATATCTCTTCTATCTCTACTCTGCCCACTATGTAAATTCTTTCTTTGTTATAGGTTGTTGGTTTACCTTTCCCTTTCTCCATTTTTACCTTATGTAGTTCTCGCAATTTTATATATTCTTCCCATGCTATTACACTCATCTTCTTGTTCACTTTCACTGGATTCCATATCTGAGCTGTTGGTCCTTTCATATTCTTGTGATTTAATTTGCCCAATTCTGGTTCTCCTCAGGTTATTTGACTTCTTGTACTCTGTTCTTTCTGTTTGACTTTTCTCCTGTGCTTTATATCTGCTGTATCTCCCTACAGGTTTTTTGTCTATTCTTACATAATCTTGCATAATGCCCATAAATTTTACATTGATAGCTTTCTTTTCCTTCTATAGTTCATCTCATATGATGTTCTAATCTTCATTTGCCACATTTGTCCATTCTGTTTAGCCTCCCTCTTGGCCTGTATATTCTCTGCACTTCAAATCATTCCACTGTATCATCCAACTTTGCCTATTGGCTAGTTAATCTATTTCCATTTCTGTTTCTCTCTCTATGTTTCTCATAAATATTTTTGTCACCTCTTCAATCCTTATTATCTCCATTGCTGATTCTAACATCAGATCCCCTTTTTTCTCAACCTAGTATATTTTATGCCAACTATGATCTGATCATGTATCACTTGTGTCTCTTAATGTTCCGTAATTGCAATTTTTACATAGGGATCTCAGTACCGCACAGTACTGATTGAATGATTCTGTGGGTCCCTGCTTTCTTGGTCCAAACTTAAATCAGTCAATTATCACATTATTGTTTCCACCGTATTTTCCATCATAATATTCATCATCTCATTCACTGGTATGTCCACCTCTCTTTTTAGGGTTGAAATATATTCCCTGGCTTCCTTGCCTGCCATGATCAAAAATATCACAGACGGCTGTTTCTGTGGCAGTTTCATTGTATTTGCTACTGGTGCAACAAAATTAAAGTCTCTTTAAACCGTTGCCAATTATGATTTAAACTTTCAACCAATTTCAGTGGTTTTGGTATTTGCACATAACTTGGTACGGATTTAATTCTGTTTTTCTCTGCATCTTGCTTTTCAATCCGTATTCCTTCTCATAGTCAGTTTCCATTTGCAGTTATGACACCACATAATGTTATTTAATCCAAAACACAATGTAGATTCACTTGGTCCTTTAATTCCAGCTTTACAAATCAAGCAATGTGACAAATCAACCTCTTCCAAATCTGCCCAGTCACTTTTAGAATCATTACAGAATCATTTTATCCTTGCATCATCCATATTCAATTGCCACTTTGGTCCTTAAAGCAACATGCAGCACATGCAATGACAAAAATCTCTTTGTAGCGCTTTATCAGACGGCTAGAACAAAATGCTAAAAGCTTGGGAATTAAAGTGAGAAATAACTTGAAGAATAGTCCAACAGAAACTTTCTGGTACATCATCTTATAACTTGTGCATTATAAAGGGTTTCAATGAATTTACTGTGTATTCTTCCTTGTAGATATGTAGGGACAATCCATTGATGAACCTGCCAGGGAAATGAAAGAGAATATCGCACCACTTTAGTTAGTTTCCCCAACATCACCACCACCATCTCGCCCGATATACATTTATTTAAATCACACTGGAATATTTAGTTCAATCACACTGGACGTCCTCCCGACATGAAGAACAACAACAAAATGACATTTCTGAAAGGCGCTCTAACTCATTCAGAGATTAAGTGTCTGATTTCTCAGAGAGAGAGAGAGAGAGAGAGAGAGATGAAAAGAAAGATGCTTTACTTGGCAATATCCACTGGAACACATGAGCCTCACAGAAAAATGATTAGAAGAGCTTTTGTACTAGATAATTTGAAAATAAATATATTTCCGTGAATGATACACTGGGCCTTCATGTATTTGTACACTGGTACAATATAATTCATGGGTGATATTCATCATATCCACAACTTAGCTTGGAAGTATTTACTGTGTTTATTTCTCTACGAGCTTTGCAACAATTCGAGTCATTGATTTGGCTCATTGCTGCCAACGGGTAGCAAACAAAAACATTGGAAAGAAGAAGTGAGGTAGCACTTCACAGGCCATTTCAGCAGCAAATTGCACATTTGGGACCAATTCTCTGATCTTTGATGACAATTTGCAAACCTCAGGATGGGCAAACAGGCCTTCTCTGTTGTTGTTAATTTACAAACTTCTGCAAGTGTGTGTTCACAGTGGTACTGGAAATATGCTCTAATGACAGAATCACAGCTTAAAAGTCATTCAAAGCAATTACCAATGCTATAGTGGATAAAGACATCATCTGGTGAGCAATACTTGATACATATCAAAAAGCGTCAACCTGGCTCAGTTAGTACAATTATTCCTCGCTTAACGTCGTAGTTGTGTTCTTGAAAAGTGTGACTTTAAGCGAAACGACGTTAAGCGAACACATTTTCCCCAAAAGAATTAATGTATGAACTGGAGTTAGGTTCTTTGGGATGTTTTTCATCAAAAGTTTCTAACAAAATCATTATACGTTGAAATACATGTACATATAAATACATGTACATATAAATGTAAAATATTTAAAAATTTTTAATAACATAACACTCACAGCATCAAAACAGGTTAAAATATCTAATTTCATTTAGAGAGTAATAGTTTTTCTGTTTTTTTTACTACCAGACTCACAACTGTCACTTCCTGGAAATAACGTTTTTGACTGATGTTTATAGAGGATTGCACAAATAAATCACGAACAAAAAAATATTACCTGCGTAATTTCTCATACCTGCGTACAAACTTAAAATGGAGATGTTAAGTCTGTGGATGGACGCTACATCAGAATACTGGACGGTAGCCTTTGCTTCCCAAACTACAGTAGTTCGTTTCCACCCGCTGGCGAACGACGTAATAGAGAATGTTGCGATGTTAAATGGATATATGTTCCCTATGTATCCACAACGTAATGATGAAACAACGCTACCTGTAATACTCTCATCTTTGAGTGAAAAGCTCATATGTTCACTGTCTATGTTGGGGCTTTGAGCTCATAGCTTAGGTTGATGCACCAATATAGTGCCAGAGAAGTACTGCATAGTCAGAGGTACCATCATTTATTATATATATGCTGTGCAATAATAATAATTCTTGCATTTGTTATAACACCTTTCATCTATAGGCAGACACCTTAAAGTGCTTCACACTGCAAACTGTAGCGAATGTGTACTTTTGTAGGCAAATGTGGCAGCCAAACAGCACACAAGCAATGTTCCACAAACCCCCATGAAATGAACGCCCAATTTTATTCGGGAGTTTTTCGGTCAATAAATTTGGAGAAATTCTCTTCATTTTTTGAATAGATCTTTAACATCCACTTTTGGTTTAATGTCTCATCTAAAGGATAGCACCTGCAACAGTGAACAACACTGTTCCTGCTCTGTAGAGCAAATTCCTGATTTCACAACAGCTATCAGACTGTATTGAGAGTGTCATCCAAGACTGTGAGTTCAAAGTTCAAAGAAGTGGGGTTACAATCCAACCTTCCAACGGATAGGCGAGAATGCTATCAAATGAGCACCTGTCACCTGTTTGAATTCCTCAAGGTTTGACCTAGCTGCTAGTTTTCATTCAGGAACCATGGTAGCAAGCATTGCACTATTTAACCAAGGGTCAGGGGACATCAGAACTTATCACCCAATACTTACTGATGCTTAGTTTCCTGCTTTCCATCCTATGGCTGATCATATCTCTTTCTAACCCACACACTCTGAGGTTAACTGCAGCACTTCCTTGGCTGAGATCAGGTAACTAAGCACACATAGCCTTTCCCTCAAAGGACTAACATTTGCGAATGCATCCCATAGCTTGTGCAACATGTGCAAAAGATGCTGCACAAGAGGTAAGGTATATCAGTGTTAAAGGGCACCACCTGTTGCATCGAGTCACATTCATTCCAACACTCTGGACATCTAAGGATAATCTTTAGGTCAAATAAAAACTGAAGGTTAACTGAGAGTCACAGCTGAAAAAATACCTAAAGCTGTAAGTTCGTCACTTGGCACTTCTTTGACAATGTAGATATTCATTATAGATCTAAAACTACGAGAGATTTGGGCTGTATAACATTTCATTTTGCTCAAAGGTTGCTTAATACACAACCTTAATCTTATAACATAATAATCTGATTGTGAGGGTTACACAACAAAGTTACAGTACATTTTTGAAAGCTCCTACATTTACCATTAAGTATATGTGAAGTGTGTTGCCTTTTAACTGGAGGATTTTTGACCTGAGAAGCATCTTGTGCCCAGCAAAGCAGCTGCCTGACCCTTCTTATACAATTCTAGTCTCGTCTCCGGAAGAAGCCAAAACAGCAGGAAGCCAGATACAGTTATTATGTGCAACCGTTTCATACTTCTTGCAAACCAAGCGCAGTAGGAATATTACCCCCTCTGAGTTTTAAAGGCACAGATTTGTTTTCTGACAGGGTGTACAACTTGCAAGCTTCAAGCGGAACTGATCGAAAACACACCCTGTGAGCCTCAACTCCATCCCTATAAGCAACAGATGTTTGAAATAAACCCATTGATCAGACATTTTTGTTCCTTGCACTTTTTACACATATTTTTCTGCAAATTGCTTCAGCGCAGTTGGTAGCATTCTAATCTCTGTGTCAGATTGGCGCATGAGCTGACGTGATGTTCACAGGGTTTGTTACTGGCTACTTGTTCAGGTGGACGTCAAAGATCTGACTGTATTTCTTTGAAAATAAAAGGGAATTTCTTCTGAAGGTCAATAAATCTACAGATTAATTTTTCAATCACCTCACTTATATTGAATCATAGAATTTTATAGAACAGAAGAAGGTCATTCGACCCATCGTGTCTGCCAGCTCTTTTAAAAGAGCTGTCCAAATCAATCCTACTTTCCCACTCACGCCCCACAGATCCCTGCAACTTGGCATCCACAAACAATTATCTATTTCTCTCTTAAAAGTTGTAATCGTATCGGCTTCCACCACCCTTTTAGGCAATGCATTCCAAATCCAAACAACTCGCTGCATGAAAACATTTCTTCTCCCCACCCCTCTGTTTCTTTTAACAACTATTTTAAATTGGTGTCCTCGAGTTACCGACCCACCTACCAGTGGAAATAGTTTTTCCTTGTTCAAATCCCCTCATAATTTTGAAAACTCATATTATGTCTCTTCTGAACCGTCTCTGCTCCAAGGAGAATAGTCTTAGCTTTCTACCCTTGCCTGGTAACTGAGGTCCCTCATTCCTGATCCCATCCTTGTAAATCTTGTTTGCACATTCTCCTATGCCTTGACATCCTTCCTAAAGTGTGGTGTCCAGAACTGAACAAAGTAATCTAGCTAAGGCCTAACCGTTGTTTTTTAAGGTGCTTCATAACTTCCTGACCTTTGTATTCTATGCCCATATTTATAAAGCCTAGTATCCTGTATGGTTTTTTATCTACCTGTCCTGTCACCTTCAAACACATTCCCTGTTACAAATGTCTGTTGTGTAATAAAGCTCAAAGATCCATGAACTTTACGGCTCAGTGGGAAACTGTTCAAAGCACTTATCCATTAATCTATTCAGTGAACTACTTCTAAGGCCAGTGGTAAATCTGCCATATTGGCACTAATTCAACTTGATAATTAATGTGTAATTCATTGATCCACTACTTTGTCAGTCCAGAGTTTCATTCTGTGCAGGATCATTCCAATGGTGGGTCCTCTCTGAGTTTCACAGTCAGCATATGATTAAAGAGCTCTACCAAAATTTTACACGATAACATATCATACTTTTAATGAAGTATAAAAGTGACAACCTTGGCAATGGAATGTGAAAATGAGTCGACCTTCTGTGGTGGACTCAGTTGTCTAGTTCCTGAGCCAGGTCGATTCAAGGTCCTGCAGGGCTAATGACAGACTAACCCAACCTAGATGCTCAGCAGGAAATGGAGGGGTAGATATGTGGAACTCTCAGTCTAGGTTGGATGTTTAGATACTTTTAAGCATGAGTTTCCACTTGTGTCTGAAATTTGGCTGACCAAAGATCAGAACTACTTCATTTTACTGCAAAGGAAACACTAATGGTGGTGTTTTTTCCTCTATTGTAAATGATACCCAGTCTGCAGAGAATGTACAATGGAAAATCCAGCACCTTCACCTTCACAAATCTGGGGTTGAGAAAAACAATGTACGTATCAGTTTATTTTTCAAAACACATTTAAATGCACTGTTAAAAGTTTGGAAGAAAAAAGCAACAGATACCAGTGAAAATCAAATGGCTCAAAGTCTGCAACACTTTACAACACTGTTTGATTTAGTATTTGAAATGTACCTGCTAACAAATAACCATTTGTTGTCTGTTGAATTCAAATCTGCTAAGGTGGTATTCCAGTGTTTTATGAGTTCTGGTGTGATGTAGCTGAGGCCGTTGCCTATTTTGTTTACTTTATAAGGGAACTTCAAAGACACTGAACTGGCAGATATTTCATAGGGGTCACACTGTGATTGGATTGTATTGACAAATATTACTATGATAAATCATTACTTGATATATTGTACCAGAATTGAATAAACAGACAGTATACCCCATGCAAGGAGGTATTGATTTAAGGCTTGATGCAGTTAGTAAGGAATGTTCGCCTTAAAGCTGGCTGTATCATTATTCCCATTTATGTGCTCTCAGTTAAACAAACATTTCTTTTATTTATGTCTAGTTACATTGGTAAATAATTATGAATGTTTGTTTCCATTTCATAAAGTCTATTCAAACAAATGCAGTTCTTATCAGAATTATTTTCACTGTCAATTATCATTAATCATAGTGATATGGTATGACCTTCCTGTGCTCAGCAAGAATTTCATTTTTCTGTCAGGCATCTACATGTGACTTGAGTTCTGATGAATTCCGGGAGAAGTACTGGCACCATCAATACATGTGTCTGCATAATAAGCTTGTATAAGAATATAAATAAATATAGCCTTAATAGACTCTTGACCCAAAGTTAATGCACATGCCTTCCACTGAATTGAAAAACAAGAACGATGAGTAATGTGACATTCCCTGTAATGAAAGAAAAGCAATGTAGGCACTTCTAAAATTGCATTATGACATGATCAAACTAGTCCATCATATTTTTTTTCCAGAGATTTGATCAAGAAATCCAGGCGGAATTTTGAACAGTCCAAAACAGGGCTGTGAGACGTTGTAATCCAAGTTAATATTAAATATATATATTATATTAAATTACTTTAGCTTTAGATGTTTTTACAACTGTCAGAAAAATTGCTGCAAAGAGACATAGTACAAGCCTCTAGGTTGTAATTACTCATTCAGGGTCAGTATCATTCGATGATAGTGGTTTGTCTATCTCACTGATTCTCAAATCAAACTGATCACACATTAATTCACCCAGTCCATAGTGTGGTTTCATCTACATGTAATGAATACTCCTGAGAGCAATGTGAAAATAGTTGCTGTTTGTGTATCCCTGTGTGACATGATGCATTTCCCTTCTTGTTGCTTATTAAAAACATTGGGTGACATTTGCCCCTTGGCACTTGATGCAAGCACTAGTTGTGCTGGCACAGTGCTGCTTAACACTCTTGAGTTTTTCCCACATATTGCATTTCACCACTCTCTATATTGCTACACATTTTCCCTTTAAAACTCTGCGCAGGTGGCACCCAGTGTGATTTAAGGCAGTGAATACTTTAATCAGGCTTGTGCTGTTGTTAATAATGCTGGATGAGATATTACGCTCAACCATTCAATACTAAGCCCTGGCATTAGTTAAACATTCATGCAGCTGGTCTTAATAATGCCAGAGCCATATAAAACACATGACACTTCAGCAGGCAGATCCATCCTGAGAGTAGACTGATATATTATGATGTATGTGGATGCTTCTGGCAGGGTAAGAAGATGAGAGAGGAGGCCATATCCATTGCATGGTTTTATTGGCACGTCTTGTCTGTGAAAGGCAAGTCAGGTGCATGTTTTGATAAAGCAAAAACATCATAACTGTTCAGCTACCTAATAATTACCAGCCTTCTCTGTAACTGTGAGGTTGAAGCTGATTTCTGCATGTATGTTGTTGGCTCTATTCAACCTTCTGATGTAGAGTTGTCCAGCATCAGAAAATCTGCTGTCTACATTAGATAAGGTATTGATCCCTAATTTGATTAACCAAGCCAGTCGCTGTTTTGTATTCCTAATCACCCAAGGATTGCTATCATCAATGGTGATAGAACGCCTATTTTCAGAGAATATGCCTGACACAGAAATGGAAGGAACATAGGAAATGCTCGATGAAAAAAGACAGAAGTGCATCCAGTTTGCCTTCTACCACCCTGGCAGTTGCTTGTACATTTAATGTCCTGAACTATTCATATACTGCATCTCAAAATATTATTTCCTAAAAGAAATGTATCTAATTTGCCTTTGAAAGAATCAGCACTTTCTGCTTCTATCGTCTCCCTAGGGAGTCTGTTCCATAGATTTACCACTCGCTCACTGAAATAGTGTTTACGCAGATTTGTTTTGAATTATAAATTGCAGACCATATCCTCTGGTTCTATTATTCTAGACAAGATTAAACAGGTACTGTATTATGGTACTCCCGAATAGAACAGGAACTGCTCCCAATATAACAACAGCTCATATAGCTGGTCAGAACAGCAGTCACTTCAGAGTTAGCTGATCCCAGCTGAGACTACAGTTGTTGCATCCCAGGGTGAGGGAGAGTGTAATGATTTGGGGTTCTCCAACTGGAGAATGTGTGCGGATGTTGGGTGAAGATGGGGTCAGGCTCAGTTGTGATGACCCTTCAGTCAAATTGTCTGCCAAGGCTCATACACAATAATGGGCACTGGGTTCAGGTATGGGAGAGTGACTGCAATGCGTGATCCTCTGCCCAGTAGAAACTGAAGAAAAAGTGCCAACAGTTTCAGGAGAGGAGGGAAAGCATTATGACTGAAAATCAGAAAAATGTTACACTTGTTTTTCTGATCTCAGGCTTGACTACAATATATCTCAGTGTTTATTACCTTGGGAGGGTAAAAGATGCTCCTGACTGCTGCCTGGTGTTTCATGCTGGAGGTGCATGTGAAGACCAAGGGAGCTTGTTTAGGCTACTTACAAATGAAACTTAGGATCGGGCTTATATTTGGCCATTTTGGATCTCATCTTTACTAAAATAATGTCAAATAAATTGACATCCAGCAAAGCAACAACTGGAAGTCTATTCCCAGGATAGAATCTCGCTAAATGGGAAATCAAGAGAGAATCATAGAATCCTATAGCTCAGAACGAGGCTATTTGACCCATCATTTCCTTTCTCCACACGCTTAATAATAATCCCTCAGAATTCCCCCCAATAATAAATTGGTAATTTTCAATCCATGACTCTTTGTGGATCACTGTGGTGTGCAGTTGACTGCTGTGTTTCATCCACAAATTTACGGTCAATTCACTTTACAGTATATTTTGTGAGGCGCTTTGAGACATCTAGAAGATGTGAAAAATACTATATCAAATGCAAATTTTATTATTATTGTTATTATCTTGATTGTGTTGACTCTTTGAAAGAATTATCCAATTCCACTCCAATACCCCCTCTTTCCCCGTAGCCTTCCAACTTTTATTATTTTCAATTATCTGTCCAATTCACTTTTGAAAGTTATTATTGAATGATAAATTTGCACTATTCCCAGAAAGGCAGTTTTCTGTGTTTGCAAAATGCAATGCCTTGCCAAAATCATCAGGCCCAATTGGTATCCATTTCCTTAACTTTTCTCCATATCGCTTCACACTCTTACTCTTCAAGTATCTATCGATTTCCCTTTTAAACATACTGATCGATACTGCATCCACAGCCTCCCAGGACAATTCATTCCACATTCTTGTGATTCTTAGTGTGACGAAATGTTTCTAAATCCAACTTACTTCTGTTTAATTAAATAGGACATTCATTCAGAGTTGTATTCGGTTTCAATATCTAAATATCTGCAAGTTAATTTAACCTGTCTGATTGTTAGGTATTATATTAGCACATCAATTATTTTTATTTACCTTTTATAGAATCTCCCTCAGAACCACTTCAGCATTATCCTAGCGCTCGTGAATGTACATTAATGCATTTTTCCAACGATGCCGCTTACAACGACATGTACAGCAAAGCACTTTGGGTCAGATTGATATGATGCCATAGATTTTTATTAACATATAGAAATTCCAGTTCTGTTGTATAGAACATAATAAACAGTTGAAGCAAAAACACATTTTACATGAGTTTCAATGAAATAAATTGTAAAAGTGTCAAATAGAACCATGGTAATTCTAAAGCACAAAGAGACCAATCAAGCCAAAACTATGCCACTGGCCTCAATGGAGCTAACTACTCTGATCCCAATTCCATGCTCTTTCCAGAGTGTGCCTTGGGGTACTGTTGGAGTTTAATAGCTAAACATGTTTTGAGACGTCCTCCTGATCTGAAAGGAATCATGTCAAAAGCAGTGACAATTTATTGCAATTTATTGCATTGAAAATAATACAGAACTGTTGAAAGTTCTGGATTGGGGTATCTAGTTTCTGTCTACATGATGTACACAGGAGTCAAAAATGATGAAAGTGTTTATAAGACCTGTGCATGTTCTCTTTTCCCACTTTTAGCCATATTCATAGCTCAGTCCTTTCAAGAAGAAACAAGTATTTGTACAATGTGCAACTGGATAGGGTCCGATAAGTAGATAATTCATAATAGACTGATTATATAATATAAAAATATGTCTGTTTACATAGCTAGGCAGCTGAGAACCATGACATGCACAGTGTGTGTCATGTGGGAACATCCGGATGCTTTGTGTAACCTGGACAATCATGTATGCAGTAAATGCCTTGCGGCTGTTCGAGCTTGAGCTCAAGATTTCTAGCTCGAAGAGAGACTGGAGTCACTCCATTGTACATGGGAGGCTGAGGATTTCATGGAACAAATATTTCAGGAGATGGTCACCCCACAGCCACTGAGGGTTCAGAGGGAGAGTGACTGGGTGTCAACCCGGCATGGTAGGAAGAGGTGACAGGCAGTACAGAAATCCCCCGAAAGTGTGGCACTCTCAAACCGTTACTCTGTACTGAATAGTGAGGACGTTGATACCTTGGGGGAAGAGTAGTAAAAATCAATTGGATGAACAGGGGGACATAAGGAAGAGTGTAAATGCGGTTGTGATTGGGCATACAACAGTAAATGGTATAGACGGGCATTTCTGCAAGACATGAGTCTCGGATGGTATGTTGTCACTCTGGTGCCAGGGTTGAAGGCATCACAGAACGGGTGTATAAAATTCTACAGGGGGATAGGGAAAATCTGGAAATGGTGGTCTATGTTGGGATACATGAAAAAAGGCTTCAGGTTCCTGGATCATTGGGACCAGTTCTTGTGCAGGTGGAACCTGTACAAGATGGATGGGTTACACCTAAACAGGGCTGGGACCAACGTCCTTGCAGGGAGGTCATCTAGTGCTGTAGGAGAGGGTTTAAACTAATTTTGAGGCCTGAAGGGAGTGCAACAAGCAGGGGTCCAGAAAAAGGAGGGATAAGATGGAGGAGAAATGCAGAACAGGCTAAATTGGTCTTGGAGTGCATGTGCCTAAATGCATGGAGTGTGACAAACAAGATTGGTGAGCTGCAGACTCAAGTGCCGCAGGGGGATATGATGTAGTAGCAGTAACGGAGACTTGGCTCAGGAATGGGAGCTGTATATTCTTGGCGATAATGTATTCAGGAGGGATAGGGAAGGGAAAAAAGGAGTAGGGGTGGCAATATTAATTAAAGACACGATTTCAGGAACGAGGAAAGGGACAAGGTGCTAGAGGGCCTAAAAACAGAATCTATCTGGTTAGAGTTAAGGAACAAAAAGGGAGCTGTTACAATGTTAGGGGTATACTATAGACCACCAAATAGTGGGAATGAGATAGATGAGCAGATCTGCAAGCAGATTTCAGATGCAAAGTCAATAGAGTAGTGATAATGGGGGACTACAATTATCCCAACATAGACTGGCAAAATAACAGCATAAAGGGCAAGGAGGAGGAAGGATTCCTGAAATGTGTACAGGAGAACTTTCTGCTCTTTTTAATATATATAAATGCTCTGGACTTGGGTATACGGAGTACAATTTCCAAGTTTGCAGATGATACCAAGTTAGGAAAAGTAGTAAATAATGAGGAGGATATAGCAGACTGCAAGAGGACTTAGACAGAATGGTAAAATGGGCACATGCCAGATGAAGTTTAATGTGGAGAAATGTGCGGTGATGCATTTTGGGAGGAAGAATGAGGAGAGTCAATATAGACTTGACAGTACAATCTTAAGGGAGGTGAAGGAACAGAGAGTCCTGGGGTAGAGCAGAAAAGGTTACGAGGAGACCTAATATAGATTTCCAAAATCATGAGGGGCTGAAGGGGCTCATAGCTGAAGACCTTTCTCTTCGACCGTGGTATTGGTCACTTTTCTGCCCCTGCCCCATCCTGGGATCCGCTATTGTAAAGCGCTCTGAGATGCCGTCCGGCGTGGAGGGCGCTATATAAATCAAAGTTGTTGTTGTTGTGGTTGTTGTTATGCGGATTTGATAAGGTAAACGGGGGGAATTTTGTTTTCCACTGGTGGATGTAAAATAGTTTCTAAAAGAAGCAGAGAGGAGATAAGAGAAATGTTTTCACACATGTGAATTGTTCGATTCTGGAATACATTGCCTGAAAGGGTGGTGTAGACTGGTTTGATAACAACTTTTAAAAGAGAGGTGGATGGTTATTTGGGGAGGACAGGTTCGTGGGGTTATTGGGAGAGAGCAGGGGAGTGGAATTGACTTTTGAATAGCTCTTTTCAAAGAGCCGGCACAACCTCAATGGGCTGAATGTCCCCTTAATGCTGTAAAGAATACTGTAAAATTATTTGATTCTATGATATAAGAGTTATGCTATTATGTTCCAGCCATTGGGTGTTTTACAGAACATATAGGTTCCGAATGCTTTGCAATGTTGCCAAGAGTGCAATTTTTAAGACAGCAACAAAGTGATTTATAATGAAGAAGAGAGAAGTGA
This sequence comes from Hydrolagus colliei, assembly GCA_035084275.1. NCBI lineage: Eukaryota > Metazoa > Chordata > Chondrichthyes > Chimaeriformes > Chimaeridae > Hydrolagus > Hydrolagus colliei. The sequence continues at coordinate 32,526,751 of CM068742.1, forward strand.
GGCACTTGTATTTATTATTGTTAGTGTTCACATTGTTTAACTCAGGTTCATTTTTCATCAACAAATTAATTTGACTTGACACTGTTGAGGTAATTTTCAAATTTCCTAGTATCTGCTCATGGAGCTAATGTTATCAGAATAAACTACAATGCACAAGTCAATTTATTGAAGCCTAATGAACAAGCAATGTAATGGAATCTGTGCCAAACTCTGCAACATTCATTCTCATTAATCTTCACACTTGCTGCAATATATATATATATATATATATATATATATATATATATACAGTACATATAAATATCACTCAAGAGGTGTGCATTATTTAAAGGCATTGCCTTTCCTGAATGGTGGTCACTTCTCACAGACCATTTCTTTGAAACCTAAAAAAAGCAAAATCAGCCACAGGCAATATTTTCATCCAGCCCATTATTCTTGATGCAATTGGAGTGGTTATAGCAACTATGACTGAAGTAATTTACCCTTTTACCTATTTACCCTTAAGCACCACAGGTGTAGAGGTATACACAAAGGCAGTATGTATGCTAGGTTGGAACAAGATGAGATATTCAACAACAGGTGTTGTTCATCTAAGAATTTTGCACTGGCTTACGTTACCTGTTAAAAAAAAAGTTAGATGCTGCTTCCAAGCTAATAAAAATGCAGTATACTTCACTCATATTCCTCACTCAGTCTAAACTGGAAAGATTTCAGAAGCTCCAACTATTGTACCAAACCTGCAGTGTGTTCAGACCAAGAAATACTCAATAATTATTGACTGAAAATTATCTGTTGATCTATAATAAATAATTTTGCAAATATGGCCTAAAGGAGACAAATAATTGAAGGGGAAAAAATTGAAGGAGGAAAATTGGAAAAACAGCTTTGAAAAAGAACTCTTGCTCTGTATCCACCAACAAGTTGGTATGAACTCCTCATATTTTCAGTTGCAAATGAAGATCGAGGATCAGGGATCAGGGAGGGATGTTGAAGGAGGTAGTTGGGGGTGGAGAAGAGATGTTTGGGGTTCCGGCACCAAGCTCCGTGATCACATCACTCCCACCCTCACCAAGCTACATTGGCTCCCACCCCTCAGAGGATCGAATTCAAGATTCTCGACCTCACTTTCAAGGCCAGTCACGGCCTTTCCCCCTCCTATCTCTCCAACCAGCTGACTCCCTATGAACCTGTCCGCCTCCATTCAGCGGGCTCCAATCTGCTCCATGTCCCCCGCCAAACGCGCCCTACCATCAGTGAACGGGCTTTCAGCCTCTCTTCCCCCACACTCTGGAACTCCATCCCATAGTCTCTTTGCCTCACTTCTTCCTTTGCCTCCTTCAAGGCTGGTCTCAAGCCCCTCCTCTTCGATCGTGCCTTCTGCCGCCCTCACAATTCTCTCCCTCCCTTCCCCACTCTCTTCCTCCACTCCCCCTTGCTTGGGTCCCAACCTGACTGTTCAGTGCCTTTGGACGTCCTCCCGACGTGAAGGGCGCACTATAAATGTAATTTTGTTCCCTTTGTTCTCAGAAATGACCATGAAATATTGGAAATCCTTAGCTGGACAGGTGGAGAGGCCACACTGCTTGATGTTGCTAAACCAAAGCTGGTGGAGATACTAGTCCAGTTGTACTCTAAGTACACTGTATCATACAGGTTTTGGATTTAAATCCATGGAGCTGACTGCTATACCAGGAGACAATGAATAATCCAGTGGGAATGAGGATTGCAGATATGTAACCTGCAATTCTATATTTGTGAATTTGATTTCTGGCTTTAAACATCTCTGCTACTGCAGAAATGAAAGCAGAAGCTTGGTTTCCTCTGACCCTGTTCTACCTAGGCTGGTTTTATTGAAGCAAGGGAAATCAAATGTGCACTCATGAGTAGAAATTAACAGTGTAAATGCCACTGAGTAACTCGGGCAGAACAGCCTGCGATACTGTGGTGAATTGTGAGATATTTGTTTGTAGGCTAGGCAAGGGGAGAAATACCTATTTACTACAATAGTTCTGTATTAATCAGGAGCATAAATCACTAATTAAGTTTTCCTTATTTTCCTGTTAGCTGCACCCACTGAAGACTTTTCAATCCTTTTCTGTGCCATTTGTAAAAAGTCCTGCAGTTTTATTTGTGTAGTTACAACAAGTAGATATGTTGAGGTACTTTGAATACGATTTTTCATACTGCCAATTAGAATATTCAATTTTTCCTCATTGCTTTTACTCAACTACTTTCCATAACATTTTCCCTAATACTGTACCTGTGAAATAAATACTGTAATGTAATATGTGCATGTACAGATTTTGCTGTACTTAAAAAATCTGTAAATAAACAAGGGGAGTAAATTTGATCATTGTTGCAAGCCCACTGCGCACAAATTACAAGCTACAGTACATGGCTTTGGTGCAATATCATTGCAACAACAACAATTACATTTGTACAGTGCCTTTCACATCAACAGCACATTCAAGGGCAAATTATAACTCTGGTGTGATAAACTCTTACCATAAGAAACAATAAATCTGCGCAACAACAGTTAGTGATATCCCCATTCTCTCATCCACCCACAAAGAAAATAATTGACATCCCCATGGTAATAATCCTTCCATTTGATAGAGCGCCTTATCACAGCATTGAGACATTGAAAAGTGTTCCCAGGATATACTGTAAATTGCAATGACTATATTTTGAAGGCAAACACATTAGCCAATTTGGGCACAGCATTGTATCACAGACGGCCATAATCATCTCCTCCCACAACTTCCTCCTCCAAAAATCATTGACATCCCCATTCTCTCCTGCCCCACCGTGAAAATCAGTGAAACCCCGTTATTCTCCTTTCCACTCCCCACATAAAAAATCTGTGTAAACCCCATTCTTTCATTCATCTCCTATTCAGCCGTGCATGTTGATGACTCCCCAAACTACATCAGCATTAATATCAACCTGCTGGGTGTTAATGATTCGTACATTGGACTGTTTCCCAAAATATACACATGTGCCTTGTCAAAGAAAGTGCTTGTTTTGCTTTATTGTGCTTTTCTAATTTTCCTCAGGGTTTACTGTAAGTTCAATCTAGGACAAGGTTTTCTTCCCCAAACTGACAAATTGCAGCCAATTCCTGAATTTTGACAATTGCCAGATGTGTACTTAGGACAGTTCCACAAAATTGCAGAAAATCATTGCCAAATTGTTTTCTTCTGGTAACTTTATTGAGTTCAATAAAGTTCAGGGTAGAGTAAGTGTGACTTTTGAAAAAAAAATTGCAAAGCGCAAGAGCAAAACAGCATAGCTTGAAGGCATGCATGTGTTGTGCGTGTGTATGCGTGTCATTGTGGTGTGAGTATGCCTTGTGTGTGCTGTGTGTGGACCAATTTTAAATCCAGTGCCTTGGGACATCCTCCCGACATGAATGGCGCTATACAAATGTTATTTGTTGTGGATGTTATTAAAACAATGCTTTAAAAATAAAATAAAACATTAAATGTTTTTATTTTTGTTCCTCCTTCTGTAAAGGTATTACAATAGCAGACGCTATATTTGGTGAAAAATTAATGTTCTCATGGCTTCTACCCAATCACTGGTGGAGTCTGTGAGGAGGTGTAATCTAATCTGTCCCCACATTAGTTTTCTCTCATTGTCTAGAAACAGATTTGAGTCTCCTGTCGATCCAGCTGTATGGAATAGAAACAGCCTTGTCACTCAGCGTCTCATTTGCACTTAGCAGAAGGTAATCCACACACAAAAGAAGCTGGCATCTCATTCAAAATCAACAGCACAGTCAGGGACTTTTAGAAATCTGCAATTAGAGTAATTTGCACATCCTTCTAGTGTAAACATTGTGGAGGCATAAGAGGGGGAAGCTTGCGTGTGTTTTCAAAGGCAAGTGGTCGGAAATTTTAAATAGGCTTCACTCAATCTTAAGTGTACAGAGAAATCTTTCTGTATGTCTCTGAACCTTTGACGTGAGAAAATAAATTAATAACTGGAACACATAGATTGCTTTGCAATATTAGTTGGTTTTCCTTCCAGGTTCAAGCTGAGGCAATAGATTGACAGAATACAGTCACAGCTGTGGGTTCAGGTTTCAAATGTCTAGTCTATTTTTTCTCTAGTTGGGGTATTGATAGATTCATTTTCCATCATCATCCGATTAGCCTGACAGCTTGGTATCAGGCAAGTGCCTTTCTAAGCTGAAGTAAGAGCACTGGCTGAGCTCTGAAAAACAACCCCTTGGTATTAATAAATGTCATTCTCAACTCTTGGAGCAGTTGGCCATGAATGCAATAAAGAAGCCAGCTTTTTTTTGATCTGTCCACTGGGACCTAGTTTCCTCTGCTCCAGCCCACAATCCACAATCTGGCTCAAGATAAATGTGCAGCGTTCCATTAATAAGATCAGAAATAAACTAGTGTAACTGCTAAACCTCATTGTTGTACCTATTGTTTCTCAATCTTCATTCGGTTTTGACTCGCAGATTCTATTTCATTTTTTTTCTCATTTTGAGCTAATCCATATGAAATTTACATTGTGCTGGAGCCATTTTTCTGTTTCCAATAAAGTGAATAGCAGGCAAATTGAACGGATAAATTGAGAATACAGATGGCCATTATGAAGGAAACATTGTTTGGTTCCCTGAAATTACAATAATGATGCCCCCAGATGATTCCTGAGTCTGTGTTTCCGATGTGACAGATTTATATTGCCATAATTCCCTGCTGGATTTTTGTCAACTCCTATCACATAGCTGCTGGATATGCTGGAGAGCTAAGAGGAAAGCTGCATGAATGTCACAGCAGAAACTAACTGCAGTTCTCCTTATCCTTTCATTAAGGATTGTACGCTGGAGAGTGAGTAGTGGTTTGGAACAATTCTGACATTTTTTTCACAATAGACACAAAAATTAATTAATTTTTTTTCCCCCACGCAAATAAAGATATGAAGAGAGGGTTTTATTTTCTCCTCTGTCATACCCAGGACACTTGAGTGATTTTAATTGCCTGAGAGGTTATGACTTAATTTTAATCCAAATGCCTCTTCAAGTCATATGTAACACATGAAATCTCATACTCACATTTTGTACCCACTCAATTAATTTAACAAGACTGGGGTCGTCAATTCTGGTTTCTGCACAGCACGTTAAAGAAAAAGAAATATTTCCCTGTTTCTTTCCATTGCAGTCCCTGTTTATCAAAATAATAAAGCTATTATACGATCTGCTGCAGGCTAGAGATATTCTATTTCCATAACATTACCGTATGCTGTGTGTGTTTCTTTCATTCTGTGCATTATACGGCTTTAAATTCACATCTGAATTCAGTTTAAGAAACAAATTGCTTATGCTTATGAAGGCTTAAATATTTTCATATGCCATTTGCGAGGTTCGATGATCAGATTTTTTTTCAGGGTACGCAGCAGCGAGCAACTTGCTTCACAGCTGAGTAAGATCACAAAATGAGAGGATCATTACTGACATGAAACTGATTCTTGTTTGTTTGTGTACTCACGGAACGCTCCCTTTCGAGTTCTACCTGAGTGGCAAAATGTCACAGATAACAGCAATATGTGGCAGGCATTATCTAACAAGAATTCCCTGCAGAGATTGAAACCCTGCTTGTCATTTTTACTGTAGATTATAGCAGCCACAAGTGAGTAAACGCTGACAGTGCTCCCGTTATGTGGATCTGGTTTTTAAAAAAAGTACACCTAATTTGGCAGGCTAGCCTTTTTTGTTTATCCTATGATGATATACAGAGAATGGATTAGGCCTGTCCCGTACATACATATGGGGAGAAATTCCACCAAGGCTCAGATTTATTTCATTTTTCTTTTTTCTTTTCTTTTTCTGGCAAATTCTTCATTACAATTTAAATTTCGAAGCTGGTTTTCAACCACAACTTGCATTTATGTGGTGTCCCTCACCCTGTGTAGCATCTCAGAGCACAGAAGCCCACTGACCATTGGAAAATGATCAACGAGTCTCAAATAAATCTGAGAAAACTCAGCAATGTCTAACCACTCAGTAATAATTCCCAGCCAAACTACCATTCAATTCAATCCACTGTCTACATTGTTTAGAACAGTTTCCAAACCAGCCATTCATTGCCAATGGAAGCCTTGCAAAGTTGGTGTATTTCAAATCTATTACAAGCTAGTGGTTAAGTGACTCTACACATCTTGAAGGGAAGTCTTGATTTGTTCCTGAGAGTTTGTTCCTTAAATATTCTTTCTGGTGTTCTACCAGGATGGCCATCAGATCTAGAAATAGAATTTAAGGATTTTGATGTTTGGGCATTTTGAATTCCTGGTTTGATTCCAAGCAAAGCGTCTGCTGCAAATTGTTTGTGGAAGAAGAGAAGCTGATGTTTCCTCAATCCAGCAATTCTTCAAAAAAGCACCATGTATAAGATTATAATAATAATCCTTGCATTTGATACAACACCTTAACATGTCTGTAACACTCTTGCTACCATTATGTGAAGGATTAAAATAAACAATCTAACGGCAACCTACTTTCCACATTTAATTATAACATTGTTTAAGATGTGTTGCTTTGCTGTTTGTTTGCAATCATGAGGGAAGAATAAAGTTTGATGAAGAAATGTCCCAAATGTTAGGATCTTGTTTCTGTAATTTACCGTCTTGATTTAGAATGGGCAGGTGGGTGGGAGGAAAGCAATGTTCTTTCTCATCAGTTCCTTCAAGGCTGGTCTCAAGACCCTCCTCTTCAATCATGCCTTCTGCTGCCTTCCCAATTCTCTTCCTCCCCTCCTAACTCACTTCTACCCCTCCCCGCTACCCTGCCCCTCTCCCTTGCTCGAGTCCCATCCTGACTGTTCAGCGCCTTGGGACGTCCTCCCAACATGAAATGTGCTCTATAAGTAATAATTTTGTTGTTGTTGTGGTTCATAAGTTTTATGTCCTGCCAGAAGAGCCAACTTGCAGTTGTGCATTTCACATTATAGAAGAACATCTCCAAGTGCTTCACAGAGATTTAGAGACTGGTATGAGCTGGAATAGGATGGAAGCCCAAGCAAGGTGAGAACGGTAGGAGGGGGAGTAAAAGAAAAGTAGCACATTCAATTAGCATGGAATACTGTACTTTCTGTATGACTATAATTGCATCTGTGCTGGTGTTAACTCTGATTCAGCTAAGAAAACTATAGTCACATAATCCTGTGCTCTAATACAATCAGTAATTCCTATTCAGGTAATAGCCCCTTAGAATATTTTTAAGATAAATTGAAGCTGATGTTCAGAGTGCAACCCTGCAATACCATCTGGTTCTATGCATCTGGCAAACTTACTTTGCTTTGAAGTGAGCCAAACCTCTAGAACAAAACCTGACCAACCAACACATAGCCTTGGATCACACTTTATGGTTGGTATTTACACATATGTTTGAACACTGGCCAGACTGCTGGGAAGCTGGCTCTCGCTAGTGCATGAATCATAATTGCAATATTCATAATTTTAAGGGGGGAAAAAAATGATGCCTGCAATCTACAAAGGAGATTTCAGTCATTAAAGGAATAACGAACAGCACACCACTGAAAACTACCAGAACCTGTGCTTTTGTACATTAGGGGAATGATAGAGCAGTTGCATGCATTTGGTGGAAAGGAAATGAAATGGAATGTACAAATTAATGTTTTTATTGTATAACCTATTGAATGCAGCCAGCTCTTCTGAAATTGTTCCATTAAATGTTTATGAATAATTCAAGAAGTTAGAGTCTCAAAACGGGATTTGCCTTCAGGTTATCTGCAACTAATAAGTCTCTTCCATACCTCTGTCTGCCTGCCTGCTTGCCTGTTTACTTAATTTAGCTATCTTTCTTTTTATGTTTATATCTCATTCTCTCTTGCCAAATGTTTGCATCTTTCACTTTCTGGATCATAGTTAGGGTGACAATGTATCCCCCAACTCTGGAATAGTTCTCAATAAGCTATTGTGTCCATAGCCAAATTTTCTTTATCTTGAGTTCTACAACAATAATAATAATCCTTACATTTGATATAGCGCCTTTTCACATTTTCTAGACATCTCCAAGAAGTTCACAGAATATACTGTAAATATATATATGTTGGCAAAACACGGCAGCCAATTGCACACAGCAATGTCCTAGAAACAGTTATGGATTGAGTGACAAAATTATTATTGTTTTATTTTTTGGAGGGATTTTGTGGAGCTCCTAGAGCACTTGTCTTGCAAACTGGGGAGACCAAGCTGGGGAGACCTGTGTTCGCATCCAGGCAGGTCAGGGCAAAACCTTGGGCAAGTTTCCTTACTCCACACGCCTAATAATAATCCCTCCAAACAAACCACAATAATAATTGGTCATTTCAATCCACAACTGTGTGTGGGACACTGCTGTGCGCAATTGGCTGCCGCAATTCGCCCACAAATATATACAGTCAATTCACCTTACAGTATATTCTGTGAAGCGCTTTGGGACATTGATAAGATGTAGAAAGCGCTATATCAAATGCAAGGATTATTAATTATTATTATTATTATTATCATCAGGCGTGTGGAGTAAAGAAACTTGCCCAAGGTTTCTCCTACCAGGAATCAAACTCTCTCATGTGCAAGTGCTCTAACCATTGAGTTACAGGACTCCTGTACAAGCTGAGGAAGAACAATATTTTCTAAAGCAAATGTACTCATCAGAGAAATAGCCATTACTCACTACTCTTTCTCAGGCTATCTCTCTCTCTTTCCACCTTGTCCAGTCATTTGCTTTCAATCTTCCCGATGCTTCGAGTGAAAGACTGAGGACTTAAATAATCAGCGTAATAATCCATGACCAGGATAGTGTGTTTGGGAAACACCAAAAGTTTTGAGCTGCAACATTACTTTTCTCATCTGGGCTATCCCTCCTCTTTTGACTTTCCCATCACTTATTAGTGAAGTGAATCTGAACATTGGCAGCAGTTGAGTTCATTAGCATGTGTTTATCACATACACTTGGCATAAATTACCAATCAGGCAACAATACATGCAATGTTGGTAAGTGGTGTGGTTGAAGGAGGTGTTAGAGGAGGAGGCACAGCCTTTCAACCCTGGCTAAGTGACATTTTTGATTTCCTGTCACCTGGACCAAGTGGATAATGGAAGGAATAATAAAGATCGGGGGCTGCTCTACAGTTTCCCCCTGATTTGAGCAGTAAAGGTGTTTTCAATCATTCTCACTTTGTTCAGTGAGCTTACTTGCAATTCAGGGCTCATTGCAGTTTGTGCGTTTAAGAAAATTGCACTTGAGTGATAAATATACACTAAAGGTAACAGGCCATGAAACATGCGTGTCTTGTGCTGAGCATGACAGCCTGAACTGTAGAGTCTGCTTCTAAATCTCTTCCGAATCTGTCACTGTATGTTTCTTCAGTCCCTTTGATTCATCATCTTTCAGTCACAGCCTTACCCCTCCTGCCACACCACAATGTGAGGCACGTCAAAGAATACAAAGCCTTCCTTGTCCCAGGTGGACATTAACATGGAGCTGTCATAATCCCAGGGAACATTACAAAGAGCTGTACACCCCGCGTATCAATTTTATTCTGCATTCTCCTTGAAATGTAATTACCATTCACGTTTCTGAATTATGCAGCAAATGCCTTTATGCTTCAACAGCAGTTGCTGAGTGCAGCCTTGCTCTGTGATGCTCTTCCCTTCACTACCTAATCCTTCCCCCCACCCCACCCGCCACCAACCTCCTTCCCACAGCAAGGTGTTCCTGAAGGTAACAGTTTATAAATAAATCTCTGTGATTTCCATTCCTGTGTGTAATGAATTGCTCAGTGTGGGCCGAGATAGTGGCAGTAGCACCATGAAAAACAAAACAAGCCTGTTCAGCGTAGCAACCACTGCATTAGTCTTCCTGTAAGATTAATGTAATGTGATTTCTAAAAGCCTTGCACAGAAACAGTGGGAATAAAATTCTCATTTCCTGGACAACACTGCGGTGATACTGCACGCAAAGCATTTTCAACCAATTATTATGACCTAAAATAACCACCTACATTTGCAATTATTTTTAAAAGATAAAATCACATCAGTGTTACAATAAAATAGAGCACACCCTGGTTCTTGAAGTCTAACTCTTGTGAGGCTAATCGGGTCATTGTCATGACATTTTGTGAATTATCCAGTCATCTTGACTTGCAATCATGTTTGTCACATCTCACTACCGATTGTGGTACATCCTCGGCATATTCCTCCCTTTCTCTGATCTTGTCTCATCCCACTCTTCTGCTCGCTGCTCTGTTAGGCTAACTCAGGGCTGCTGTGCTTCCTCAGTATCACTATTGGTGGCTGAGCATTCAGCTATTATGCCCCCAACCTCAGGAACTCCATTTGTCTATCCCTCTGTTTCCCAACCATTTGCTCAGAAGTGAGACTAGTTCCATCTGAACCAAGCTCATGGCAATGGTCAATGGCAGTCGGTGTGTGTGACTTGTACATGATTAGAATAAGATATTTTGAATATTGCCAAAGATTAACCCTAAGAATGCCAAAGATTTAATATTGTATTTTATGAGCTGTTGACAGCAACTTCACGTTGACTTGACAATATTCAATAAATATCAATAGTCACACCTGGATTATTTTCCTCACCAATATCTGTTAATGGATGCCTCTTCACTCTGTGCATATGTTTATGATTCCTGTACCAATATCATCTTACATTTATACACATTAAAATCCATCTGCCACTGGTTGGCCCATCTGCTTAAATGGTCCAGATGTTCCTGCTATTTATTCTTCATACCTTCGTCCCTTTCCTGCATTGTTGTCAACAAATTTTATTTCGCAGGAAAGTGCTCCCTCCAAGATATTTATGAATAGATTGAACATACTTCCTATTAAACCTGATTAGAAACTAAACTACATTGAAATTAAAATCAATTACAATATATAATTTGCTCACCTGTTCTACAAACAGAATAAACAACAGGAAACAGTGGAATGGCCAGTTGATTTAACATAGAAATATAGAAATGTGCAGGACAGATCACTTTTCTATTGAACACATTACATTTTATCTTTGCCAAACAGATATGTAATTTCCTCTTGAATATGAGAGAAATAGGATTTAATTCGCTTTTTCAAACTTTTACTTTGGAATCAGTTGTCCTCATTCAGACTCACTATTCTCCAATGTGGAATTAGATATGAAATCTGGAAAGTATGCAGTCACTACTCTTTACATGGATTTACACTGTGAAACACATTGAGACATTCTCCCGACATGAACAATAACATACCAAATGTACTATTTTCATTATTTTATTCACTTCATGCTGTTTTCAGCACATAGCTGTACACAAATTGGTTATAGCATTCTCCTACAAATACACAGTCACTACACATTACAGAAAATCAAGTGATGTGCTTTGTGAAGTCCTCCTAGTGTCATGGGTGTTTTTAATCTTTTAATAGAATGACCACTTATTCTAGTTAATGAACAATTTTCATCATTATATATATGTAGTAAACCCAATTTGGAAGATCTTGCAGAATAACAGTCTGGTTTGAATATCAGGTTGGAGTTTAATTTAATTTAAAAAGCTTTACCTTAATTCAATTTAAAATTTGTATATGTATTGGTTGGAAAAAGAAGCTCTACGTTCGCTTCCTATTTTACAATATTACTGTATTTCTTAATGGGTTTCCTAATTGAAAAATCATAGTCAGGATTCCTTCCAGCAATTGGAAATATGTCATACAGATCACTGTGACGTGAAGGAACTCCACTCTGAAAATACATTGAGTTGGAGAAATGTAATGTAAGTTGAAGTCATGGATCGCTTGATTTCTAAAGAAATCTGTTAAGTTATGCAGTTTTAGCTGGTTAAGCTCCAGCAGCACTCCTAGCACACACCCTGGAGTCCTCAAGCCTTGGTTCTTGCCAAACTGCACTTAATACTATTAGAATTAAGTAAGCGAGGTTCATTTCCCTGAGGAGAGAGCGCACATTTCAATTCTGACACAGCAAAATTTCCATATGTAGGTGGCATACATATTTGGAACAGTCAGTGTGGTTTGGATACTCTTAAGCATGGTAATGGGTTTCTAAGTGTATCAGACATGGGGTCAGACAGCTGACCTGTTAGGAAATACCACAAAACTGTCCTCCAAGATTCTTGATATAAAAACGCATTCACAATTCTCATCAACTCTAAATTGCAGTATAAGACTCACTCAATAAACTGTAAATAAATCTTCATTATTCCAAATCATTCCCAGTGTGAACATGTGCACAAGGGAGAAGAGAAGGAAACCAAGGTTACCATCCCTACAAATTAAGTCTGAGAGTATTTCTTTTGAAAAAATATAAATCATACTCAACATATTCTCATAGCTTTTTCCAATTGAACATTTCAAATGGAAATTTAGAGCTGGATTCTGGAGCAACATTCATGCATATTGAACCTTGTGCCAAAGACTGCAGATCTTCTTTTACAGCTTGTCAATTTTAGGTCAATTCAGGTTAATTTCGTATATTTAAATGTGCCAAGCCCTCTCTGTGCACTTATTAACTCCACCGCTCAGTATGTAGATTGCAACGTCAACAATCTTGTTAAAGAGGGAAACATGATGAAATTGAGCTAATTATAGTGATTCAAACAGTGGTCAATTTATCTTGATGGTAGCATTCGAGAAACCAAGGACAGTGATACTTATACTCCTTAGCTACTGTATATTATTAAAATCCCATTAAGGATGTGGAATTTGGTTTGACACTCGTGAGTACTGGGGCATTACACTTTTGAGTGTAGGGACTTGGACAATTTAACTCTTGTTTGCAACAAAAGATACTAACTTTTTATTTTATGATTTTTTTTCCTTTTGAATCTGGGGAGACAATTAAATGACTGAATTGGTAGCACTCTTGCTTCTAAGACTCTTTCTTCCAGCGCCTTGGGAGGTCCTCCTAACATGAAAGGTGCTATACAAATGTAATTTTGTCGTTGTAAGTTTGTGGTTCAAACCCTATAACAATAATAATATAATCATAATCCTTGCACTTGATATAGGGCTTTCCATGTCTTCTAGACATCTCAAAGCTCTTCACAGAATATACTGTAAAGTGAATTGACTATATATTTGTAGGTGAAACGCTCAGCCAATTGCATCATGGATTGAATGACCAAATTATTACTATTTTTTGGAGGGATTATTATTAGGTGTGTGGAGCAAAGAAACTTGGCCAAGGTTTGCTCTGCAAGGAATCGAATCTAGGTTTATCGCTTGCAAGGCAAGTGCTCTAACCACCGAGCTGCAGGACTCCACTTACATTTGTATAGTGCCTTTCACGTTGGGAGGACATCCCAAGAAGAAAGAGATGTGCTGGAAGAAATAGAAGCATGAGTACTACCAATTGAGTCATTTAACTGCACTCAAACCAATGCTCTATGTCAAGACTTTGCGCTTATAATCGAGGCTGATACTGGCTGAAACTCTGAAGCAGTGTTGTGCTATGCTGCTTTGTCAAAGATGCCAGAAGAGTTATTATATCAATATCAGGTTAAGCATCCCAAGGTACTAATTGAAAACAGATGGGGGTTTCACCTGATATCCTGGCCAACAATCATATGGATAGAATTGACCATTCACTTCCTAACTATTTGTGGGCTGTGCACAAAATGTTTGCCGCATTGCCTATAAATAAGGCCACTACAGTTTACAGAATTTTTTTTTAGCAACACTATGTCATGTGCAAAAATTATTATTACAATTTAGGCAACAGCCACCCTCCAGTACTTCACCCAAGTGACCATTCTTATTGCATGAGACCAGGCAGTCAGAAGAGGGACAGAAGAAAAGGCTGTTCAACTATGGAAAGCATCACAGCTGATCTCGATCCTGTCCTCACCCAAAATCAGTACACTTTCCATGAAGCACCCCTGCAAAGATACCATCAGAAGGGGAAATCCTGATTGATTATTTCCTCCCTAGCCCAATGTTTATAAATTATTTTGTATAATCCTTCAAATCCCAATTGCAGCTCTGACATTTCAGCCCTCAAGAAAATCATAGAATCTTACGACAACAATTTACATTTGTATAGTGTAATTGGAGGAGAGGATGGGCAATGATAACAACAACAACAAAATTATACTTGTACAGTGCCTTTCACGTCAGAGGACGTCCCAAGGCGCTGGCAAAGCATGAGAGGGTGGACAAAGGAGTCGGTTGGTGGTGGAGAAGAGGAGCCTGGGGATCATCTTGGAATAGAAGGATGATTTAGTGGAGGCAAGGGCAGAGCAGCAAGTTTCAATGTGGTCTAGCCAGATCTGCTACCTGACTGTTAAGTTAAATTTGAGGCAGGTGCATGCTGTAGCACACACCTGTGCCTGGAGGGAGTGGAGATGGCTGGTGTACCCGGATGACTTGCATGAGTAGGAGGTAGTTCATGAGGTGAAGTGGGCAAGGGCATCAAAATTGGTGGAGAGGGAGTTGTGGAGGATAAATCAACACAGGAGGAAGCCTAGAGAGGTAGGAGTTCAAATGACTCCAATGCAGCAGAGAGGACATGAGGGTTGGGGAGATTTTTTCCAGGAGAAGATGGAGGTGGGATGGGTGGTGGTGGTGGTGGGGAGAGGGACGGAAGAGTTAAGGGAGATGAACTAATGGTCCAAGATGCTTTGTTAGTGATGGTAATGTCTGAGACATTGAGGCCCCAGGTAATCACCAGGTCAAATGGGTGAACTTGGGTGGCAGAGTGGATGTGGAGCAACAGGTTGTGAGAGGAGAGGAGGGAGGAGAAGTCAGCGGAGATAGAGCAAGAGTGGGTAAAGTGCAGGTTGAATCCACCTTGGATGAGGAGGAATTCATAGCAGAGACAGAGGGAAGCTAGAAGGGTGGAGATGTCGGCGAGGAAGGTGGGGACGATTTTTTTAAAGAGTTACCAATTGGTACCACTCCCTCATTCTTATCTCATAGCCCTGCAAATTTTTCTTTTTAAGTACCTATCCAATTTCCTTTTGAAAGCTACTATCGAATTTACTTCCATCACTCTCTCAGGCAATGCATTCCAGACAATAACAAGTTTCAGGTTTAAAAAATAAATTCTCCTCGACTCCCTTTTGGTTCTTTTGCCAATTGTCTGAAATCTGCTGTTTTTCTTGGAACATATATATTTCTTATGACTTAAACCCAAAACAAAATGCAACAACTCCGCACACAGGTGGTGCCCACATTTTTGGGGCATCGCTCCCTTTAAAACAGTTGGGAGTTGTCCCTGTGTGCACCACAACCATGTGCGCGCCTCCGCACACCCAGATGAGTTTACCCATGGGGAAGGCCTCTCAATGTGCACCGTACATATTGTACATACATTTTCCAGACATTTTAGTTACACGTCGAGCGTCCTTCTGTATCTTTACGCTATTTTATGCTTTGGGACATCCTCTCGACGTGAAAGGCGCTATATAAATGTAAGTTTTGATTGATTGATATTTTACAACCATTTTGGGTGTGCTCGTGGGCTATCTGGTGGGTGGGCCCTGAGCGGTTTGCACAGGAGCGTCTCCTGCCGGGGTCAATCCCCATCTGGCCTTTGCCACGTTTGATCCGAACTTCAGCTTGTCACTTAATACATAGTCCCTGATCCTAGTGTGCGCGGGCCGTACAAGCTCTCACATTTCCCTCGTTCTGCCAGAAGAGCACCTGGTTTCAGGAATGCCGTGTCCTCTGGTTACTGGCCCACCTGCTAGAAGAAACAGTTGCTCCCTGTCTCTCTAATCAAACCATCAATGGATTACCTTATCACTACTGTATTTAGATGCATCCATCTACCTGTGGTAGAAATGAAATGTGTCATGTGTGTTTTATTATGTTCTCTCCATAAAATACACTTGCACTATACTTGCTGCATGTGGGAACATGTCATGTGTTGTGACTGGTTAAGTAGCCATTGTGTCAAAATGACTTCCTCAGGGAGATTTTAAATCAATCTAAGCAGCTTTTATAAAATTATTAATTTGCATTGATATATAAATTAAACCATTATAAGTACATAAAACAGATTTAACAGCATACATTGACTGAACATTGTGCATTGTTTCAAATATACCGTTAGACTATAATATCGGTCTAAAATATTCAATAATAATACATTACATTTTAAACGATAAAATACAAGAAAATTGTAATTTGTATAGCAATTTAGGTTGAACTGTCTCAAAGTGCTTTACAGCAATTGCAGCCAAGTGTAGTGACTGTTTGGGGGTAAATGTAGAATTATGGGAAGACACTCAATCATTGTTAAGTTTATCAACCTTGGCAGATGAGGCCATCTACGTCTTCAATACTTGGTACATTTACCAACGTTGGCGGTGTGAGCTTATCCCATTAGAAGCTCTCCCTGGCAAGGTCAGTAAATATATCCTATATCTGCAGTGATCAGATTAGCAACGCTTGGCAGTCTTCAATCAATGTTATATGAGCTCAACTTTTAACTGTCATTAGCATGACTGATATTTTATAGGAACCAGAGTCCATACTATTAAAATAATAGCCAATGGAGACAATTTAAAAGGCTGGAATCTAACTGTAATGATCAGATGATGACTATAAACTATTCTTACTTGGATTTTGCATTTTATTATATATTTTACCCTTTTTACTAAATGCTTAATAATTCTTACTACCATATGTTGCAGGATGGCTGTGAGACTTATCCTTTGGTATATTTCTGACATGGGAGTTTGACAGCAGTAAAGGGGAGCAAACACAGGTTATTTAGCCTTTGCCCTTGTCAAGACACTCTTTATCAAAGACAAACGTGCAGAATTGAATAAGCTGTTAGAATGGCGAGGGCAAAGACCAGGCAGCATTCTGTCCACATAAATTCAGGCTAGCATTCCTCTGTTTGTTATCAATGGCCAAAGAGTCCATGTAAAAATGTTCATTTTCAGAGAACATAAACAAAGTCACACTGCGCCCTGGAATTCTGAAATATCAAGTAGGAGAAATGGAATTTTGTAAACGTTAACAAAATCGTAAGGCAGACACACTGTGATAAAGAGGTGAAAAATGCGACATCTCACAAGCAATTTGCTGTGATAATTATGCCTTGGTATGAATGGTTGAGCCTGAAGTAATCTCTTATCTGCTGCTGCTCAGGATCACAGAACTCGGCCAGCTAAATTTTGGATACTGACTTAATTCAATTGGCATTGTGTTAAGCAACGCTCAAATAATACAAGACTTCCTCTCTAATGAGTCTTAGCAACGCCTTATATAGCCTGTTTCCTCTGTTATTATTGAAGACTTTAACTCTGATGTCTGAGGAGTGGAAGAGTAAAACTAAACACAACAAATCATTCACTAAGATTATCTCTTGGAATTCTGCTCCATTTTATGCTCCAGTTTATGTTACTCTAACATGCGGATCTTAGAATATAAAGATTCTGAAGTATAACATAAAACTTACCAGGACATAGTGTAGACAAACCTTTCCCTCCCCCAACACCATCCTCAATGCCAATGATGGTGAAAAAGGATTTTGTATTCGATTGATTTCCAGGATATGGGCTTTTTACCCCAACATCACTGAAAGTAGCTGGCACAACATAACTTCCATTATTTTCACATTTATTTTTCAAACACGTGAAACTAGTAACAATGGGACTCCATTCCAAGATACATTCCCAATTATAAATATCAGGAGTCACTTTAGGGGAGAGGATTCAGAGGGTCATCTAACCTGGTCATAATGATTTTATCCTTTAACCTCTTGTCCAATTACTATTCTGTTTACCTAGGAGTAACTCCCCACTGTTCTACTCTCCTTCCCCCTGCCCCTACCCTCACCCTTGCCCCTGCTCGTGTCTCGACCTAACTGTTCAGTTAAGGGCGCTCTATAAATGTAATTTTGTTGTTGTTGTTTTTGTAATTAGGAACTTGATTGTTAGTTGATTGGAGGATCGCTTTTCGGCGATAATAATCCCTTAAAAAAAAATTGTCACTCAATTTAGGACTGTTTGTGGGACACTTCTGTAGGCAATTGGCTGTCGCAATTTGCACAAAAATTATACAGTCAATTGCTTTACAGTACATTCTCTGAAAAGCTTTGAGATATCTCGAAGATGGGATAAGATGCTTATTATTATTGAAATGTTTATTTTTATTATAAGCACTTTAAACGTCTTCCTGATGTGAAATACCAACAACAACAGCATCCACAACAAAATTACATTTGTACAGTACCTTTCACTTTGGGAGAAATCCAAAAGCGCTGGATAATCAATGTTTTAGAACCAAGCTGGGGGATGGGATCAGGGAAGATTGGGAACAGGAGGGAAAGAGGGTGATCAAAGAAGTGGTCAAAGAGGACGGTCTTGAGAAGGGTCTTGAAGGAGCGGGTGAGGTGGAGTGACTGTGGGTGGAGTTCAAGAATGTGGGTGCAAAATGACTGAAGGCCCCCACTGCCAATGGGGATATGAGGCATGGGTTGTGAGACAGGCCAGTGCCTGCTGAGCGGAGGGATTTGGCAGGTAGGTGGGGGTTAGAGATAGTAGGGAGCAAGGCCATGGAGAGCTTTGAAGGTGATGACCAGGATTTTGAAATTTATCCTCTGTGTGGTGGGAAGCCAGTGGAGTTGGGCAACGATAGTGGTGATAGGGTCATGGAGCCTGGTGCCCGAGAGGACATAGGCTGCAAAGTTCTGGATTATCTGCAGTCATTGGAGGGAAGAGTTGGGGAGGCCAACAATCAAGGAGTTTGCATAATCAATCCTGGATGTTATGAATGCATTTATGAGGGTTTCGGCAGCCTTTGGTGTGAGACAGTGGTGGAGTTGGGTGTCATCTGAGCACATATGGAAGTTGACCCCATGTCTGATGATGATGCCACCAAGAGGGAGCATATACAACAACAAAATTACCCTTGTGTAGCGCCTTTCACATCAGGAGGACGTCCCAAGGCACTTCAATATAAATATTGGACAGAGCCTTGAGGAACGCCGTATGAGATGGTCCAAGGGCTAGAGGAGAAAACATTTGGGGAGATAAAGTGGAGATGGTGTGAGAGGTAGGATATGAATCATTCAAGCATAGAGCTATGAAGGTTGAAGTGAGAGGAGAGGTAATAGAAGAGGATAGAGTGGTCAACGGTATTGAATGTAAGGATTATTATTATTGTTTGTCAGAAACAAAGCCATGAACGTGCCTGTCTCACATTAATATTATCTCCTTCCTAAGTATACAGGATGTAGATTTAACACTACAGTAACAACAAATTGCATTTATATAGCGCCTATATAGGAGGATGTCCCAAGGCGTTGGAAAATTTAAGTGTGCAGCACATGAGTTCTACAGTGCCGTCTGGCTCTTCTACAGCTCGATCAGGATCGTGGGAGTTTCTGTCATTCTGTTATGGTGTCTGTGGGTTTATCTTGTTGTGATAATAGCTAACAACACAAATACAAGATGGATTGCTGGGCAATGTGACACCAAGTCAGCTTCACCCGACACATAAAGTAGCTTCATTAGCCAGCCGGCCTCACTTGCCCTGACAGGGTCAGAGTCCAAAAGCAAACAGTGGCCTAATTAGGCAATAATGAATGAGAAGGTGCACACACTCATTGCAGGATTTACCACACCAGGGAATGTAGTGGCATAAGATTAAAGTGAATCAACCCTACAGTAGTGCACACCTCAGAACTGATTGTTCAGATACTTTTTAATAAGGTTTCAGAATTTATTTTCAGAGGCTCTCTGCGGATCTCTTGACTTCACTTCAATAGACCAGTAAAACAATCACAAACTGAAAGGGACCAGCAGCGATTATATTGGTTTCTAGCCTATTGCAATTCTACTTTCCCCCCCACTACCATCAATAATTTAATCTTGGTTTCTGATTGAATTGTTATGCTGTCAATCACTTGTCTAACATTTGGAGTCCACATGCTATATAATGATTGCAATGATATACTTCCTAACACAGAAATGTCTCAAACTGTTTTGTAAAGCGTAGTGACTGTATCTTTAGGAAAACGCTGCAGCCAATTTGCACTCGGCAATGTCCCACAAATAGCCACAATTTTAGCAAGAAAATAGTTGACCGGTAGAAACTCCCTTCTCTTTCCAAATAGTGTCACAGGCTCTCAAACCATTTCATCAGGCAGATATGACCCCAGGTTAACATCTCATCAAAAGGCACCTCCATTAATGTAGCTTTCTCCCAGTACTGCATTGGAGTGTCAATCTAGTCTCAGAGCTCAAAGTCCCCAAGTGGGGCTTGAATCCACAACCTTCTGAGTTAGCGGTAAGAGTGCCACCAACTAAGCCAGTGCCACCAACTGCAGATGCTACAGTAAAATGTGTTTACTTCTGTATGTTTTTAGCCATTATCACTTGAACTTCAGGAAGCCCTATTTAATAATAGGCGTGCAGATTGATTTTAGATCATTGCAAGACCTGCATATTCGGGTCCAAAGTGCACTTCAAGTTATAACTCATTCAGCAATTGGTTCAATCTGCATTTTAGATCACAATGTATAACACCATAAGATAACAAGCTGAATACATATTAAGAGGAGAGTGCCGAGGCTTATTGGTCAGAACACTCGCTTTGCAATCAAGAGGACCTGTGTTTGATCCACAGGCAGAGTGAAATGTTAGGAAAGTTTCTTAATCCTTATGCCTTTGTTTCCTGGCAGTAAGTAGGAACCCAGTTGTTGGTCGGTTGGTGCATCATTTTTCTGGGTGTAATAATCCAATCAGTCAATCAATCAATCAATCAACCAATCTAATAAACCTGGTTACTCAATCCACAACTGTTTGTGGGACACTGCTGCTGCATTTTGCCTGTAAAGTATACAGTCTACTCACTTTATGGTAAAGCTTTGAGATGTCTCACAGACGTAATAAGGTACTCTATCGAATATGGGAATTATTGTTGTTATAAGTGACTGGTACAACATACCAGGAATAAAGAAATATGACAAGATAGAATTTCTTTACCAAACCAGCATTTAAACGCTTTATGCTTTTGCCACCTAATGCACGTCAGTATAGAGGGACAATCTAATAACAACATCAACAAAATTACATTTGAGTGCCCTTCACGTCGGGAAGACGTCTTAAGGCACTGAACAGTCTGAGGTCAGGACCCGAGTATGGGGGAGTGGGGGTGGGGGCAGGTTTGGGAGGGCAGAGAGAAAGGAGGGCAGCTGAAAGCATGGTAAAAAGGGAGGGTCTTCAGATGACCTTAAAGACAAGGGATGGAGCAAGGCGAATAGATTGTGGGATGGAGTTTCAAAGCCTGGGGGCAGAGAGGCTGAAAGCCCGGCTTCCTATGGTAGCTCGGTGGGTGGGGGGACACATGGAGCAAGCCAGAGCCTGTTAATGGAGGGAGTGGACAGGTTGATAGGGGGTTAGCAGATCAGAAAGATAGGAGGGAGCAAGGCCGTGGAGGGCTTTGAACGTGAGGATGAGTATCTTGAATTTTATCCTTTGAGTGACGGGGAGCCAGTGGAGCCGGGTGAGGGTGGGTGTGATGGGGGTCACAGAGTCTGGTGCTGGAGAGGACACAAGCTGTAGGGTTTTGGATGATCTACAGCTTGTGGGGGGAAGAGTTTGTGATGCCGACAAGGAAGGAGTTGCCATATTCGAGTCTTGTGATAACCAAGTGTATGAAAGTTTCTGTGGCCTGAGGTGTGAGGCAATGGCAGAGTAGGGCAATGTGGAGGTGGTGGAAGGCAGTGCTGGTCATGGCACGGATATCGGGGAGAAAGGACAGTTCAGGGTCAAACAAGTCATCCAGCTTCCTGACTGGCTTGGTGAGGTAGAGTGTGCATCCATTGATGCTGACAGTGCCTGGGGTGCAGAAGCCAATCAGAAGGGCCTCGGTCTTGCTGACGTTCAGCTGTAGAAAGTTGTCTCTCATCTAGAACTAATGGATTTGTTTGGCATATTAAATAGGTTAATCTGGTTAACTCTAAACAATGGAGACTGTCAATGAAAAATTACACATAGACTTAATTAATTGAATCTTCTTATGTTTATCTCCAAACAGGCCTAAAAATATCCTTCTACCAAAAAGCTTTAATACTTTCAATGTGTATATTCATGGCATTATGGCCCCTGAAACAGATAGGCCCCTGACAACAGGCACCTGCTAAACCCAGAAGTAACAACTGTTTCATGATAAACAAAAGCAGCCAGTGGCATATGGCAATAGCAAAACAAATGTATACACTTTGGTTCCCATAGGAGGGAAGGAGAGATAAGTAGACATAAGTGAAATCTCCATATCTCAGGAATCAGAAAGATAGGTGTCTTTGATTAACAATCGCCAAAGCAATTGCTCTGCACAACGTTGACCAGTTTTCTGCCCTTTTGTTTTTTTTTAATCCCTCCAGTGCTGAGATTTACTTTTGCCATCTATGAAACAATACAACAATTACATTATCACATAGAAACGGTTACACAAGCTGCTGCTGTGAATACTAGAACATCATACCCTTTTGGTTCTGTTTAAACAATAATGTGGCTGGCCTTTATTGAGGGCTTTCAAAGGTTCAATGTAATCATCGTGATATAAACGTTAGTGCATATTGGTGCGTGATCTGCATGTTTTACTTGGACGACACCCAACTCTACCTTTCCGCTTCCACCCTCAACTCCAGGACTACCGGTGTCCTGACTGTTTGCCTGTCTGACACTGAGTCCTGGATGAGGGACAACTTTCTCCAGTTGAATGTCTGCAAGACTGACGCCCTTCTGATTGGCTCACGTTAGCACCTCCGCACTTCAGGTGCTGGCAGCATCAGCATCCAAGGCTGCACTCTCCATCTCTCGCTGGTCAGGAACCTGTGCGTCTTGTTTGACCCTGAACTGTCCTTCTACCTCACATCCGTGCCATGACCAATACTGCCTTCCACCATTTCCACAACATTGTCAGACTCCGCCACGGCCTCACCCCTCAGGCTGCCAAAACCTTTGCCCACACATTCGTCACATCAAGGCTCGACAATGGAAACTCCCTCCTCGTCTTCCCTTCGCAAGCTGCAGATCATCCAGAACTCTGCAGCTCATGTCCTCTCCCACACCAAGCTCCGCGACCACATCACTCACACCCTCGCCCAGCTCCATTGGCTCCCCATCCCCCATAGGATTGAATTCAAGATCCTTGTCCTCACTTTCAAGGCCATTCATGATCTTGCCCCCTCCTATCTCTCCGACCTGCTGCCTCCCTATGAACCTGCCTGCCATCTCCATTCAGCAGGCTCTGGTCTGCTCCATGTCCCCCGCCCAACCTGCCCTACCATCGGTGGATGGACTTTCAGCCTCTCTGCCACCACACTCTGGAACCTCGTCTTCGATCCCTCCTCTGCTGCCCTCCCAACTCGCTCCCACCCCTCCTAACTCTTTCCCTCCCCTCCCCACCTACCTTGCCCCTCCCACTTGCTCAGGTCCCAACCTGACTGTTCAGCACCTTGGGACATCCTCCCAATGTGAAAGGCGCTCTATAAATGTAATTTTGTTGTTGTAGTTGTTTTCTGGGTATGTCTTGTTACTTATGGGATATTGCTTTAGGTATTAATGTTGTTGCACCAGCTATCTGGTCAGCTATTTGATTTAACAACAGTAAAAAAAAATTAAAAACTGTGGAAAACTTAGCCTCCGATTAACCTCTTCCCTAGGCGTAATCCTAAAATAAATTTGGAATAAAATTTGTCTTGACTGATATTAGGTGTCAGCTTGATTCAGTTAGTATCAGTCTAAGCAAACCAGGACACATTCTAACAGCTAGGTACAGTACATGTATACAGTAATTCTTTTTTGTGTACATGTATTTGCTCTAGTAACCGATAAACAATAATAGTAATGATGAAATTACACTGTTATGTTATGCTATGTTAGTTCAACCAATATGATGTTTTACAGTGTCTCCCAAATGTTTCTCCTTCAAGGTTATTCCGCACAGGCAGGAAGTCTTGTGCTTTCTTGCTGATGTGCTCAGATCAATAGTTGCCTTGTTTCTTTCTTGCTAATAAAAAGAAACGTTTGCAGTCATCTGGCAGTTGAATTGGATTAACTAGCGGCAAAGGTGCCTTTGTGCTTGAAGAATGATCTTATTTTGCAAACATTGTTATGATTACCTTTATAAATTCTGCCGTAAAAAGTCCACCCGTATGCTATCCTTGGTCCTCTGGTGATTAGTGCATACCTTTATCACAATACTGAATGGTACGTTTTGCGATATCAAGCAGCAGTGAGCTCTGCGGTGCAGTTCAGTCATTCAGTGCCTCATTCCTGTTTGTGATTAGCACTCTGATATTATGCTACGGTTGCATTTTCTAAACAGCTGCAAAGGACACTATGCAGCGTTTGTACAGATCATCATTAAATCGAGCGGAGCAGGACAAAATAGTTGCAGTGATGTTTTATTTACACTGTGAAGTTAATCTATAGAGATATGTTTTTTCCTCTCTTTATTGCTGACAAAATGTATTTTTCATCATATATATGCACAGTCGGGTTTTGTTTCTGCTCCCTGTACTGGGAAGATTATATCAAGGTCAGAAATTTTGCTGACATATTGTATGCATTGAAATAATATTGGCTTTGTGTGGATGTTTATTTTATGTCTTGTGGAGTAATTTTCTTTCTTATTATAAATATTTTAAATCTTCAAAATTAGACACATTTCCTGATCTAGAATGCTGATGACCACCCAGTCATTAAACCTGGCTAGGTATCAAAGGATGTCTGGAAAATACTATTTCATATGCTGCATTTGATATAACACCTTTCACATTGGGAGAATGTCTCAAAGTATTTCAAAGGATTCATTGTAAAGCATACATAGAACATAAGAATAAGAAGCAGGAATAGGCCATTCGGCCCCTCGTGTCTGCCCCACCATTCAATAAGACCATGGCTGATCTTCTAATCTACCACCAAGTGCGCGCCTTATCCCCATATCCCTTAATCCCTCTATCCATAAGAAATCTATCAATCTTGGTCTTGAATATGTTCAAGGACTGAGTATCTACAGCCTTTGGGGGTAGAGAATTTGATAAATTCACTACTCTTTGAGTGAAGAAGCGTTTCCTCAACTCTGTTCGAAAAGTCTGACCCTTAATTGTAAGACTGACCCCTAGTTATAGTTTCTCCAACCAGGGTAAACAGTCTCACACTATCCACTCTGTCAAGCCCCTTAAGAATCTTATAGCTTTCAATAAGATCACTTCTAATTCTTCTATATTCTAGAGAATATAGGCCTAATTTAATCAACTATCCTCATAGGTCAACCCCCTCATCCCAGGGACCAACCTAGTAAAACTACGCTGCACGCCCTCTAAAGCGAATATGTCCTTTCTTAAATAAGGAGACCAAAACAGCACACAATATTCTAGGTGCGGTCTCACCAAGGCCCTATACGTTTGCAGCAATACTTTCCTACTCTTTTATGCTAACCTGTTCTTATGGTCTGAAATCGTTTAAATCAATATTGAGGCCAGAGGGCTGTAAGGTCCACAGCAGATAGAGGAGGTGTTGCTTCTCGAACTTGTGCAGTGCTTTATTGGAACAGCATAGGAGACCATGAATGGAGAGGTTACAGTGCGAGTGGCAGAGAGAATTCAAATTGCATTTGTAGAGCGGACCACATTGTGAGCAGCGAATACAGTTTACTACATTGGTGGTAGTATATGTATCTTGTTGTCTCACTTCAAAACTGTGTTGGGTGCCCTGGATAGTAGTATGGGAGGAAGTGAAAGGGCAAGTATTGCATCACATACACTGGCATGGGAAGATGCTGGCGAGAGTAGAGCAGGTGTTGGAGGTACCCATGAGGAACGAACCACGGAGTCAGAGAGGGAAAGGTCCCTTCAGAATGGTGGGAGCGGGAGGGAAAGATATGTTTGATGGATTATTTTGTTTATGGATTGTTAACATCCGCCTCAATCCTAACAGTTTGTCTCGCTCCTTCCTCATATAACCAGTCCAGTTGGGTCCGGACTTCTTGGAGAGGACACAATACCAACAGTTAGTAGGTATTGAGAGTGTGAGGGGAACTTGAGTTCAGTTTCTATTTATAATAAATTAGCTATGCCCATTGCAATGTCGCTTGCAACAAATGCTTTAGGGCACACTGAGGCAGCAGAAGATAAGGACATGGGTTCCAAGTTGGATTTTTTTTTATCATAACACTGTAACTCTTTAATTTGATATAGCCCCTTATTATGTCACTAAGACATCTCAAAGTGCTGTGCAGGATTTGCTGTAAAATGGAGTGACTGTATTTTGTGGGCAAACCTCGGGAAAAATGTTTGCGCACAATTATGCCTCACAAACAGCCATGAAGTGAGTGGACGATTTTATTTGGGGGAATTGCCAGGCAACCAAGAGAAACTCCCTTCTCTTTTTGAACATTGGCTCTTTAATATCCACCTACAAGCAGATGGGACCCTGTTTTGGTGTATGCCCAATGGAAATGTGCACTCTGTCCTTTCTCCAAACTGGTGAGGTATTTAAAATAATGAAAGAGAATTAGCAGGTTATATGGTGGACGGCTCTTTACTATGGTACAGAGATCCATTACAAAGGGGAACAGACTTCAAATTAGAACCAAGATACTGTAGCTAGAACTGAGGTCAGAAGGATTTCTTCATACAGATGGGTTATGAAGGTGCCCTAGAAAGCTTCAGAGATAGAATCAACAAAAGGCATCAGTGCAGCAACCAATATAGCAGTCGTTGGTAGCTTTGAAACAACTATTGTGTCCAAATCAAAGCAAATGAGTATTCACACTCAATAATTATAGACCGAGAATCAGATTTAACAGAAGCTAAGTGATAATTATCTGCTATAAAGCATGGCATTTATATCTCACACTTTTTTTATATAACATAATAGTCAATAATGTACATGTGTTTGAAACTCTACCAGTGGTTCATCGACTAGACTCTATTCGGTGGTCTTGCTTTATTTTAGCCTGAGATTTTAATTTGTTTGCTGATCTCTTTTGAACATCTTTCTTTTCATTAACATAAATGCAGCTGAAAAAAATTAACAAACCTCACACATCAGCAATGTGGGATACTCTTGAAACCCATTGCTGACTTAAATTCTCTCTCTGGCTCTCTCATGCTTTCTCTCTCTCTCTCTCTCTCTCAGACTTTGTTCTTTAGGCTTTATTCATCTGAGGCACCCTGTTTCACTTTGAATTGAGAAAAATCCATTGAAGCCACAGATGTTAGAGCTGCCTGGGGCGGTAAAGCAAACAGCAACGTTCCCTGTCTCAGATGTCTTTACACCTGAATTGTATCTATAGTTTTTGGAATAATTATAACCATTTCCTCAGATGTTTGCCTTTTGATTCATTTTAAAGATCCTTTTGTGATTCCTATAACATGTATCAATTTTCTCCCTCCGGGGATCTCATTTTCAATACATGTTCAGATTAGATGCAAAGAGGTGCAGTGGTATTAAATGTTATCTATCAAGCTAAAATGCAATTTTAATTAAAAATAATGTTGCTCAATAGTGTCGACCGGCGATACTGTACGTTTATTATTTAGTGCAGAGAAAGAAAGCCATGCAGAGAAAGAAAGCCATACAATACAGCTGAAGAATAATGATTTAAGTCTAATTAATTTTGTTTAACACCACAGGGCACTGTCGACTTTCTTGAATTTCTGCTTTGTGTTAAGGAATTGTGCATGATGGTAATGAAAAGAAATGAAACCTTTTCTGCTCGGCACTCAATGACAGTAGGCAGTTCTCCTTGATCACACATGGGATTGCTCAGGTACAATCTAACACTTTTCTATATTGCTTTAAAATGTACCTCCAGCCTAACCTTGCTGCACCAGTGATATATCATTTATCTATCGGTACCAGCAACAATGTTCAAATATTGCTTCTAACTTGCTGAGCGGAACACTTTTAACAGAACCAAATTAACTTTTTGTTCACCCAAAGCTACTAACTGAACCTTAATCACAAGGAATTAATCTTGAAAGGTTATCTTTTGTGTAGATGTATCATTTGTGTGGGTTGGTGCAGAGGAGAAAAGCAGCAATAGACCATAAAATCTTCCAATCTCTCGAGAAAGCAGGGTAATAACTAGTAAGAGAGTGGAGATGGAAGAATTCACGCAGATGCTGCTTACTGGTTGTTTTGGTTTACTGCTCAATAAAGCTAGGAATAATCTACCCCCGGTGTGTTAGTGAGAGACATTTTCTAACACTTCTTTCTGGCCCTCCAGAATAATTGGACAATCATTTCAAGGTTGGAACAAATGGCTGCCACAGTTACCTGCAAAACCCATTGCTTATTTGTACAGTACTGTATTTCTGTATGGCGCCACTTTACCTTTGCCACCTGCTTTTTCCAACAACAACAACTTACATTTATATAGCGCCCTCCATGCCAGACGGCGTCTCAGAGCGTTTCACAACAGCAGAGCCTGGGGCCGAGCCAGGGGGATGGGGAAGGTGACAGTAGGTGCGGACGAACAGAAAGGTCTTCAGGCGCAACCTGAAAATGGAAAAAGAGAGGGTGAGAAGGGATTGATCTGCTGCCTTCGCTTAGCTGGCTCCAGTCTGCTGCTAGTTCCTTGTCTTCTCCCCTCCACTATCAGCAGCTGTGTTTCCAGCCACTACGCTCCAAATCTTTGGAAATCTCTCTCTTAATCCCTCTCCTTTGACCCCTCCTTCCCTGCTTTTATATCACAACTGAAGAACCTTCCTTTTCAACCGAGCTTATGGTCACTTCCTCTCTCCCCCAGCTTGGAGTTAGGCTCCACCTCTGTTAAGGCTGCATTTGAAGGGCTTACATAAAGCAAATTGTTGTTGTATATACCTGTAAGGGCTTTGAGATGTTTCAACATGATAAGGTGCTATAAAGATACAAGTTATTTGCTTGTTGTTCTATTTTTCTTTAAAATTAGAGCACTAGGAATAAGAGTGTGAATTCATTCTGTTATAGAATTATGTCTGTTTAAACATTGGTTGCAATCTTAATAACTTATTTCACCTTTAACAGTCATTGACAACAAATCCCTACAAAGCGCTTTGAGATGTTTCAACATGATAAGGCACTATATGAAATGCAAAGATTATTAGGAAGAAAGTGTTCATCAACTGAGATAGATTTAAATTCAATCTCTATAAATCACATTTTACTCTGCACTAACCCAGTCTCTAATTGACAATGTTTATTATATGCGTAGCAGGCCACTCACTTCTCTGCATTGGTAGGTTTTGAAGATCAATCTTTAAATAATTATAATAATAATAAGCCATGCATTTAATATAGTGCTTTTCACATTTTCTAGATGTCTCAAAATGCTTTTCAGAATATACTGTAAAGTAAATTGACTGTACATTTGTGGACGAAGCACATGGCCAATTGGTACAATTGGCACAGTGATATCCCACAAACAGTTGTGGATTGAAGTGACCAATTTATTCATGTTTTTTTCTTGAGAGATTATTATCAGGCTTGTGGAGTAAGGAAACTTGCTCAATATTTCACCCAGCCAGGAATCAAACCCAGGTTTCTCACTTGCGAGGCGAGTACTCTAATCATTGAGCTACAGGACTCTTGAAAATGTGGCAAATATCCTTTTAACTCAGTGGCTGCACTGGCATCAGAACATATGCCATAAGAAGTCTCACTTGTTACAGTATAGAACTTCTGGTCCTTAAGAAGTTTGGAACGTCTGAGGAAAACCTGATGATCAATGTGAAAATCATCTCTGGCGATAATCGTTACACCAAATGTCATATTTGTCAATGCTACGACCAATTCAGAAGTAGACAGGAATAGATACACAGAGTTGAATTCCAAGTTAGAGACTTATAAATTCCAACTCCAATCTAGCTTTCCATTCCGACATGCCTCCCTTCATACTATGTTTGATGAAACT
This sequence comes from Hydrolagus colliei, assembly GCA_035084275.1. Taxonomy (NCBI): domain Eukaryota; kingdom Metazoa; phylum Chordata; class Chondrichthyes; order Chimaeriformes; family Chimaeridae; genus Hydrolagus; species Hydrolagus colliei. Next base: position 32,556,649 of record CM068742.1, read on the forward strand.
CACCAGTTCTCATCCATATGGAACATCATATGGAAGTAAATCTTGGAAGGAGGAATGGGTACATGAGACCTCAGTTGCTACATTGGAATTAAATTTGGCATTGCTATCATCAGAGCTGCAAATGGATCCACAATTTCTTTGTGCTCAGACTTGTGGCCGAGAGTTCATAATCAATAGCTAATTATGTGCTACTTCACCACAGTGACTGATGGGTCATTTAATGGTTAAATGATTGATGCTATATTTGTCGGTAATGGTAAAAGTCAGAACTGCTGTGCTTTGTAATTTGTGGGGATCAATACAATTGATAGTTATACCTGTTCGTCTCAGATATTTCTGTTTTCGAGTTCAAGTTTGAAACCTTCCTCACCATCCATATGAAAAAAGTAATTAAAATATTTTTAATGTTGTTTTGTGAAATTATTTGCCCATCAGGTGTATAGCTGATCATATGTAATGTCTTGCTCCATCTCCCAAGACACGTCTGAAAATATACCTCTTTATGCATTCAGTCATCTTTCCTCTCCTCACCGCCCTCAGTTCCTACCAGTAGCTTTGGTACCCAGACGGCAAATCAAGTGCTTTGAGACATCCTGCCAGTGTGAGTATAAGTGTAACTTGTATCGTAATTGAATGTGCTATCAAATCTGTGATAAAAGCTTTACATTTTTCCATCTCTTCTTAAAGACTGGCCAATGATTTTAATCCCCCAACCCCCCCACCTCCACACCCACCCCATTCAACTTTGGCGTAACGGTTCAGCATAAAGATTTCAGCACTGCCCTTATTGTTAACTTTAATGTTGTTTGAGTACTACTTCACAGGATAAAACTCTCATTAAGATAAAGTGGTATCCAGGGAAGCGCACTTAGATAGGGTCTAAAACTCTAGAATTGGAACTAAAAGCAGGATCACTAGGGAAAATCCGAGACAGCAGTGTGGAAATCTTGGCTTTGTGTCCAACGATTGTGCCAAAATTGGGTGGGAGGGGAAAGGGAGAATTAACACAGCAGCTGTCTTCAGGAATAGATGGAAACATTTGATGTTTCTTAATAGGTTTGCTAGTGCATTCAATGGTATTTATTCTTTTGTGAAACATACCATTTTGACCTCCCATATGTTATAACCAAAGATGCTAAGTTGTAAATTTGGGTACATTAATTCGGATATATGACCCCAATTGCTCTATAGAGTTCTCCCTGGCTCATTTCCATTTTGAAATATGATTTTAGAGTATTGGCCATATTACAGCCACGCTCCCACACACTCCAGCCCCATCTTCAGTGAATACATGGAATTTGGTCGGAAATAGACTGAGATGATATTATAGTAATTAAATATCATTCATCACTATTCCTCCCCTGACACATGTAGCCTTGCCGCTCACCCCCTATTCTGAGAAAATATTCAATGCAGAGGTGATGCAGTTCATAAATGGAATGAGTGCTTCAGAGATCAGGATTGGGCCCTGTTCTCATGGAGTAATACAAATCTAACTGCTTGAAACTGACGTGGATTCCTGGTGAAAGTCCCTCTTAGATATTATCACCTCTTTAAGCGGTCGATCATGACATTGATGTTCTTCAGTATTTGTAACATTCCATCACTGAAATTTGTGTGTGGACAGCTACTCAAGCCTCTTGAAGACTCTCTGCCTGACATTAATAAGAAATGGGTTAATCTCCTGATCTTCCTTTTAGGATGAGTTACCATTGTCAAACTGATTACATTCCCATACTATTATATCTGTCTCAGATGCTGCTGGTAAGATTACAGAGGGCAAGACAGTCATAATATTCAATTGAAGTTACAGGACTCAATCAGGCTCTGCCTATTTAACCATGGTATTACTGCATATCTACTGAGGATTTGATGAAATTGTTATGACTCTGATATTTTTGGCTATTGTAAGCTTCTTCCCGTCAGTATTAATAATAATGATGATAATAATAAAGATGTCTCACAGCACTTCACAGCATTTGTGGAGTCCTGTAACTCACTGGTTAGAGCATTCGCCTTGCAAGCGAGAGACCTGGGTTCGATTTCCAGGCAGGTCAAAACATTGGGCATGTTTCCTTACTCCACATGCCTGTTTATCCAGCTGTTAGCAGGAACCCAGTCATTAGTCGATTGGTGGAACGCTTTTCCGTGGTTAATAATTCCTTAAAAAACAAAAATAATAAATTGAACCTTAATCCACGACTGTTTGTGAGACACTGCTATGTACAATTGGCTGCTGCATTTTGTCTACAAAATTAACTTTACAATTCACTCTACAGTATATTCTGTGAAGAACTTTGAGATGTCTCGAAGACATGATAAATTCCAGGATTATTATTATTATTGTAATCTCTAGAAACTGCATTTGTAGGCAAATACGTCAGCCAATTTGCTGACTGTGAGTACACCATTCTGATGTGGGATTTGAACCTATAACCTCGAGTCACAACTAAATTACATTTATAGAGAGCTTTTCACAGGATGTATGCAAACACAATGACACAAGACATGAGACACAAAAATGAGAGTGCTTCCAACTAAGCATGGCTGACAATTAAATAACAACAACAACTTTGATTTATCTGTCTCAGAGCACTTCACAATAATGGATCCCGGGGGTGAGCCAGGGGCAGGGGGAGAAATGTGACCAAAGACACAGTTGAAGAGAAAGGTCTTTAGCTGAGACATGAAACTGGGAAGAGTGGAAGAGACGAAGGGAGTGAGGAAGGGAATTCCAGAGCTTCGGGGCATAGTGGCTGAAGGCATTGCCGCTGATGGTGGAGCATAGGATTCAAGGGACAAAGAGGAGGCCAGATCTGGTGGAGCAAAGGCAATGAGTGCTGGCTTGAGGAGAGAAGAGGTCGGAGAGGTAGGGGGGTGCAGAGGAGTGGAGGGATTTGAAAACAAGGGTGAGTATCTTGGAATTGATCCTCTCTGGGACAAGGAGCCAGTGAAGCCAGTGAAGGGGTAATGGGGGAGCGAAGTTTGGTGTGGGTGAGAATGTGGGCCGCAGAGTTTTGAATGAGTTGGATTTTATGGATTTTGGTGGAGGGGAGACCACTGAGGAGGGCATTGGAATAGTTGAACCAAGAGGTGACAAAGGCATGGACCAGGGTTTCAGTGGCTTTTGGGGCGAGATATTGCCGGAGACGGGTAATCCGACAGAGGTGGAAAAAAGTGGTGCTGGTGAGGGACCAGATTGGGGGAGGAAGGACAGTTGGGGGTTGAACCTGATGCCTAGGTTGCGCAAGGGTTCGGAGTTTCAGGAGCAGACTGGAAAGGTGGGGGAGGTGATAGCCGTGCAATTGAAGACATTGATGAGAGCCAAAGAGTATGGCTTCCGTCTTGTTAACATTCAGCTGCAGGAAGTTTGTGCTTATCCAGCTCCTGATGTCTGACAGGCAGACTGACAGAATATCAGGAGACTGGGGGTTGCAAAGTAAGATGGAGTGAAGTGAGGTGGAGTGAAGTGAGATATCACTGAATGTTGTTTAAAAGTTTCCTACTAGTATTTATGCTTGCTGACATTTCTTCAGACTTTGTTGGCTTGAATTTGCAACATGTTGATTCCCAATTTCCACTCTGAATATGCTACTGTATTTGCAAATAATAAGGTGCAATTAAGTTGGTTTGTGAACATCACATTTTAGATGGATTATTAGATTACAAGTGAAATACTTTAGATGCAGTATTTGCATTGTTGCCTGTTCTTCCTACACGGTGTCAAGTAGACCAATGGTTCTCAACCGGGGATACATGTACCCCAGGGGGTACAAAATTACTTCCAGGGTACAGGTGGCGGTACAGCTTATTTAGCTTATTTTAGCTCTTATTTAGCATTTTATAGCCTTCCAAATTGTATATTTAACTGTTATTCCCCTCATTTTGTATGTGCTAGTTACAGTAAAAGCCCGTTTATCCGGCACACTCGGGATCTGGCCAATGCTGGTTAAAGCGCGTGCCGGATATTCGGCCGAAAACGGAAAACATTTTTTTGAAAAAAAATCATTTTTCCGAATAAATTCCGGTTAATCGGATGCAGACTTTTTTTTTGAGGTGCCAGTTATAAGGAAGTTACGGTTGATCGGGTGCCAGATAAACGGGCTTTTACTGTATTTTGTTATACAGGTACCCTGCCCCAACAGGGTTTTTTCTACCGCGAATTTCACATATCCATGGCTGCTTCTCTGCGACAACCTTTGCCAACCGTGGTAGTGAATTTTGCGTGTTCATGGGTTTTAACACTAACATTAGTGTTTGGCGCTAGGACCCAGTTGTGATGTCGCTTCGTTTTAGGATTAAGGTAAATAACATGAATTTATTGTTTTTTATATTCTTTTTTATTGTGCTTTTTGAACATTTATTGTTTTTGTTAGCTTATTGTGTTTTTTTTGTGTTTAGTAAAAGAACAAGCAACTTACTCGCCCTATCCCCATGTTTCCCATAGGGCCTTGTATTTCCCAACCGCCGTTTTACTAACCACGCGGATTTTCAGGAACATGCAAGTGGAATGATGGAGGTGGTGTGTGTGTGTGTGTATGTAGTTGAGTGGGGTACATGATAATGTTGAAGATTAACAAAGGGGTACATTACTGAAAAAGGTTGAGAACCACTGGTCTAGACCACCCACCCCTGCCCCAAACTTTCACATCACCCACTCCTTCCACCCGCATTTTTCCTTCCTCCTTCTCAGCCCTTCACTAGCATAGGAGGCAATATAGTCTTGGTAGCTCAATCTTAAGGGGGGTGAACGTACAGAGAGATCTGGGTGCTTAAGTAAGCGAATCATTAAAGGTAGCAGGACAAGTAGATAAGGCAGTAAAAAAGGCATTTGGTGTACTGATCTTTATTAGCAGGGGCATAGAGTATAAGAGTAGGGAGGTTATGGTTAATCTATGCAAAACACTGGTTAGGCCTCAACTGGAGTACTGCGTCCAGTTCTGGGCACCTTATTTCAGGAAGGACATTAAGGCACTGGAAAGGGTGCAGAGGAGATTCACGAGAATGATACCAGGAATGGGGAACCTTAGCTATGAGGACAGACTGGAGAAGTTAGGACTTTTCCCATTAGAGCAGAGAAGGTTACGCGGGGACCTGATAGGTCTTCAAGATCATGAAAGGTTTCGACAGGCTAGATAGGGAAAAGCTGTTTCCGCTGGTAGGTGTGTCTGTGACCCGTGGTCACTGTCTTAAGATATCTACCAAAAGAAGTAGAGGGGAGATTAGAATAATTTTTTTACTCAGCGAGTTGTTCGAATTTGGAATGATCTGCCTGAAAGGATAGTGAGGTCCGATTCGATGGCAGCTTTTAAGAGAGAAGAAGATAGGTATCTGGGGAAGACAGGTTTGCAGGGTTATGGGAAGAAAGCTGGTGATTGGGGTTAATGAAAGTGACTTGCTCGGTCAAAGAGCCGGCACAGACTCGATGGGCCGAATGGCCTCCTTCTGTGCGTAACATTCTATGATTCTATGATAGTTGTAACTGGAGTGCTTCAAGGATTTATTGTAAAATACAGTGACTAGATTTTTGTAAGCAAATACAACAGACAATTTGCACAAGCAATGTCCCACAAACAGGCATGGTGTTAATAGCAATTTTATCTGAGGGATTTTAGGTCAGAACACTAGTAACTCACAGATACTCCCTATTCTTTTTCAACTAGTGCCATGGGATCTTTAATATCCTTCTGAATAAGCAGTTGGGACCTCGGTTAAATGGTTCATTTGAAGGACAGCATCTCCAACAATGCAGCACTCCCCCAGCAATGTAATTTAATGTCAGCCTAGACTATGAATTCAAAATATTGAATGTACAACCTGCTGACTCAGAGGCAAGAATCCAGCGCCTTGAGACATCCTTCTGACCTGAAAGGCGTTATACAAATGTAATTTTGTTATTGTTGTTGTTGTTACTAACTGAGCCAGGCTGTCTTTTGACTGTGGCAATCCCATAAGTCAACTGCTTACAAGCAGAATTCCCTGTTTGTGATTCTGAGTCACTCTTTGAGAATCCCCTTCTTTTACTAAAAAGAACAGGATGCAACGATCAGTCTGCATTGTTTGTCGATCTAAGTTACATCATTGTCCTCATCCAATAAACAATAGTTTCCATTCAAAAGTGCATGGAGATTAGTTTGGGATGCATTTACTATTCATCATTCCTAGGTCACTTTGATTCTGATGACAACATAGATAAACCATGTCAATCATAGAATTATTCTATTTCTATTTATAATACCTTGTAACGGTGACAGATAATCGCTCTACTAAACAATGTTTTATTCAACTTTTGCATGCCATTGTCTTCTAGTCAGTTGGTTGTTTGATTTACAATTGTGTGGATGTAATTTATTCACAAATTAATTTAGGAAGAAACTAGGTCTATTAAGTCACTGCAAAAACGCTCCATGAATGATTAATAAACATGGGCTGGAACAGAAAGATTAATGCTAATGACTGAGGACAGATGCTGAAATAGACAAACTTTCTTGTACTCTTTCTGAAGCATTTGTTCATTCAAGTAGCCGTTTTGATTTAATCATAATTTATTTACCACACAATATTAATATTTTGCCTAAACGCATTTAACCTGGTTAATCTTGTTCAAGATACAGGTTACTGAACATCTGGTTGAGGTGTACAAACTGAAAGTATCTGGGGTTATTTTACATTCATCCCTGCAGTTGCAAAGGATTTGAACCATGCCAACATCAGGAAATGTGATCATTATTTGGGCAGAAGCCACCTCTCCAATTACAAGTATGCTGGTGAGGGGCTGTTCATAATAAGAATAAGAATAATCTTTGCATTTTGATACAGCGCTTTTCACATCTTTTCGACATCTCAAAGTGCTTCACAGAATATACTATGAAGTGAATTGATTGTATATTTTGTGGGCAAAACGCGGCAGCCAATTGGGCATAGCAGTGTCCCACAAACAGTCATGGATTGAAATGACCAATTTGATGATTGTGTTTTTTTTTGAGAGATTATTATTAGGCGTGTGGAGTAAGGAAAATCTTGCCCAAGGTTTCTCCCTGATCTGCCTGGATTCGAACACAGATCTCACGCTTGTAAAGCGAGTGCTCTAACCACTGAGCTACAAGAGCTAATGGGCCTAGAAGGGAGCACTAGCCTGTCCATCTTGAGTAGTACATTTGAGATTGCTTATTGGGTTAATCTCAATTGCTAACATCTGATTCTCATTAGTTTAACTAAAAAAAATGGTCCAATAATGGAACTGAAACTCAATCTGGGCCTTGGTCAGTTAAAAGGATGTTTGCTGCACACAGATGTTTGTTTATGCTCTTTTTTGATCTAATTCATTCAACAATCAAAGCACACTTAAAGATAGAGCCGATTTGCCACCATTTGTTTTGCAATACATAGGCAAAGATAGATACAACATGGAAATGGGTCATTCGGCCCAAATCGTCCACCTCAGTGTTCATACTCCACACAAAGTTCTACTCCTCCTATTCCCCTATCCTATACCCCTCTATTCCCTTCTCACTTGGCTATACATCAATTTTCCTCTTAAATGGGTTGATGTGTTTTGCTTCTGGCATTGAGTTCTACAAAACATAACAGCCCAGGCTATGGCTTTATAAGGGCATAAGTACTCCATGAATGGAATTGAACTTCCCAAGGTGGATGTTGAAAGAGATCTAGGGGTGTTAAATGACTCGTCGCTCACTTTGTCAAAAAATGTGAGGCAGCAATAAATATAGCCCAGGATGTTGGACTACATTGCTAAATCTGTTGAGTTTAGATCCCCAGATGTTATTCTCAGGTTGCACAGTGCTGACAGTGGCAGAGTCTGACTCCGAGCTGGTGGGGGTGGGGTAGGGAGAGGTGGCTGTAAGCACAAAGAGGAAAGCCGTTTATTGACAGTAGAAAGGCTTAAAATACAGGGATATAGAGCTTCACATCACTGGCAATCACCAGCAAAGGCAATGTAATAAAACCAATTCAATCTCTCTTTTGGCAGCAGATTGCTGGGGAAGATACCATGCACTAATTTCATGATTCCAGTTGTTAACAATGATCATATGTTCTGTGATCATATTCTGAAAACCATTTGGGTCTTAATGCAACAATTTCCTGTTGCAGTTAGTTGGTTTGATCACTGGTAATGAATAACAATGAGGTTCTCAGAAATCTGCTTAACTGATTATGGCACACATGTTTCTAATCTGCAGAGTTAAAAAAACACATTGTGGGAAGTAAGAACAAAACAACAAAACATGTTCATAGCTAATTCACAATTCTCCGCCCACATTCATTTATACCTCTGATTTAATTATTCGGATGTTTTAATGCATAAGATGTTCTTCCTCTTAACAAACTTACATAGTGTAACCAGTAATTACAAAATTGGAACATTTAAATGGCGTCTAGCACAAATTGAGTTGTTCACTTCAGCTCAAAGCTCATGTGACCCATCTGGACTATGTTTAGAAATATTCATTCCTTTTAGCTTTGTTTCTGCGCCAATGCACATGCATTACGAGTAATGTCAGTGCATTATTCTGATTAGCTGTGATCTGGCTTGAGAAAAGAACACTGAATGAGCAGTTTCTCCGAGTCAATGAAAATGCACAGCCAATTTAATGGAAATAATGTATTCCAAATTGACTATTTGTCTAACAACCCCGAGCCCTTCACTGATGTTTGTGATTAGTTTATTTAGATATATTGAGTAGAAATTTTACCTGTGTTTACATTTACTCTTTTTTCTTTGTATATTAGAACACCCAGAATTCAAGCAAATTCTTGGAAGTCCACAGTCTAAATTTTGAAGCTGGGTTTCTGCAAATCCTTTGGAAAGCTACCAAAAATCGGATTTGAAATGAACAATTTGCCAACTTCCGCACTTTCTATAATATAATGTAAAATAAATCTGGACCCAGGTGGATTTTCTCCCATGTATACATTTTTTAAAAAGAAGTCCGATCCTTTGGTGCAAAATATTACTTCAATACTTTTCAAAAAGGGTAAAAATGAGACGTATGTCTGCAATAATCTACACACACCTTACTGTACTATAGTTCATTAAAAAGATAAATCTGTGCCAATGACTGGATAGCAGCTAAAATGAAAGTTCTGTGAAAGATTTACAGTGAAACCAGATGGGGATAGAGATTAAATAGAAACCTTAACATGTTCTTAGTCAAGGAATACTGGAGAAGCAAAGTTACACTTGTTGTGATATGTAAAGGATTTACTAAATAACCAATGAAAGCCAATGTGATAAAATAAGTTGGATACTGTTGCAAAATGAATTGATTGTGTCCAACCAAGCATACTGGGAAAAATGAGAATGCAGAGGAAATGATGGATAACACTATCATAGATTTATGAATGTAAGGAACTTTTATCATTACATATACAGACTTAAAAAGCCAGTACCACATTTTGCAGTAATTGCTTGCAAAGCACTTTGCGACATTTTTACGTGATTTGGTGCAGCAAAAAATGCAAGTTCTTTCATCCAGTGCCATGTGGCAATGGAGGTTACATGGGCTTTAAAAAATATGGTGTTAAAAACAAAAGCAGAAGAGGCTCAGGCATCCAAAGGAGGCTCAATCAATGACTTAGACCCTGGCATGTACCATATGTGCTTGTGTCTGTGTTCAATCACTGAGATACATTTTGCTTTTATTTCACTTGGCAACACGGAGGCCAGTGATTAACAAATTCAGTACATATGCATCACTACACCTGCAAAATAATTTCCCATAAGATCAAGGTGTCGGTACTGGGGTCTCAGCTGTTCACTATATATATATTTATAAATTACTTGGATGAAGGAATAGATAATTACATTTCAAAATTTGCAGATGACACAACATTAGGAGGCACAGTGAATTGTGTAGATGGGAGGAGGAAGTTACATTGAATGAATGAATGGGAACAACTGTGGCTGGTGGACTTCAACATGGGGAAGTATGAGGTCATTCACTATGGATCAAAAAATAGCAAAAATATATTATTTTCTAAATACTGTAGTGAGAAATTAAGAACTGTGGAGGAGCTAAGGAACGTGGGTGTCCATGAATATAAATCACACCGGTGCAAAACATTATCGATGTTATCAAAAAGGTTAATGAGATATTGGACTTTATCTCAAGGAGGCTGGAATATACAGGAGAGGAAATGATATTCTACTGTACAGAGCCTTGGTCTGACCCCATCTGGAGTACTGTGTCCAATTTTGGCACTGCACCTCAGGAAAGATATATTGGCTCTGTAGGGGCTTCAGTGCAGATTCACTAGAATGATACAAGATTAAATGGTTCAATTCATAGAATCATAAATTTTGTACAGGAGGCCATTTGGTCCATCGTGTCTGTGCCGGCTCTTTGAAAAGAGCTATCCAATGTCAATCTCACTCCACTGCTCTCTCCCCATAATCCAGCAAACCTGTCCTCCATAAATAACTATCCACCTCTCTTTAAAAAGTTGTTATTGAATTGGCCTCCAACACCCTTTCAGGCAATACATTCCAGATTCAAACAAATCACTGCATGAAAAAAATTCTCCTCACCTCCCTTCTGCTTCTTTTAGAAACTAATTTAAATCTGTGACCTCGAGTCACTAACACACCTACCAGTGGAAACAGTTTTTCACCGTTTACCCTATTGAATCCCCTCATGATTTTGAAAACCTCTGTTAGGTCTGCTCGTAACCTTCTCTGATCCAAAGAGAACAATCCAGGCTTTTTTTATAACCAAGGTCCCTCATTCCTGATAAATCTCCTCATCAAAACCAAGATTTGGCTTATAAAATCCGTACCGGCTGTCCTTTATTAATACATATTTTTCTATATGAAGATTTATTTTGTCCTGGATTATAGTCTCTAGAAGTTTCCCCACTACTGATGTTAGGTCGACTGGCCTATACTTCCCAGATTTGTCCTTCTGCCCCTTTTCGTACAGGGAAGTAACATTTGCAACCCTCTTTTGTTCCCTTGGCACCACCCCTGTGTCCAGGGAAGATTGAAAGATTGTGGTCAGAGCTTCTGTTATTTGCAGCCTTACTTCCCTTAGTAACCTAGGATGCATGCCATCCAGACCTGTTGACTAATCTACCTTGAGCACTGTCAAACTTTTTAGTACTTCCTCTCTGTTTCTACTTATCCTATCCAATTCTTTAGCTTTTTCCACAGCTTCTGATCCTCTCCCTGTTGTATCTCAGCACGTTTATTCCCTATATCATAGACCACCACTTTTGCTCCCTTTCCCCCTGTAGAACTTTATGCAGCCATTCTTTGATATCTTCAATCCTGGCACCAGGGAGGCAACATACCATCCGAAACACATGTCTTCGATTGTAGAAACGCCTGTCTATACCTTTGACTGTTGTATCCCCAATGACAACCGCATTGACACTTTTCCTTATGTGTCCCTGTGCATCCACTTGGTTTTTTCTACTTTCCCCCGAGGTAAATTATGAGGACAGGTTGATTAAACTTGGTCTGTACCCCATGAGTAGTAAATTGAGGGGTGATATGATTCAGGTTTTTAAAATAATAAATTCGCTAGGGTAGCAATAAACTAATTCCTCTGGTAGGAGAATCAAGGGGCATAATCTTAAATAATAGCTAGGCAATTTAGGAGTGAAATCAGTAGGCAGTTTTTCACCCAGAGAGTAGAGGAAATCTGGAAAATTCTCCCCTAAAAGGCTGAGGATGCTGAATCCATTTACATTTTCAAGACTGAGGTGGATAGATATTTTTTAGGTCAGGGTATTAAGGGATGTGGGGCAAGGGCGAGTAATTGGACCTGAGGTACAGATCAGCCATGATCTAATAGCTTGTCAAGACCGGCTTGCCTTGAGGGGCTGAATGGCCTACTCCTGTTCCTATGTTTCTATGTTATATGTTTCTATGAAGATTGCCCCCTCAGCTATCCTGCAGGTGAACCTTGAAGAATTGTGTTATACGGCATTTCAAGTCCAATTAAGCTTTTTAAGGAACTTCATAGTATCATAGAACTATACCGTACAGAAGGAAGCCATTCCACCCACTGTGTTTGTTCCAGCTCTTTTAAAAGAACTGGCCAAATCAATACTACTCCCCCACGCTCTCCCCATAGCCTGTGAACTTGTCTTCCCCAAATAATTATCTACTTCACTCTTAAAAGTTGATATTGAATCAGCTTCCACCATCTTTTCCAGCAATGCTTTCCAGATCCGAACAACTCGCTATGTTGTGGAGTCCTGTGGCTCAGTGGTTAGAGCACTCGCTTTATAAGCAAGAGACCTGGGTTCAGGCAGAGCGAAACCTTGGGCACGTTTCTTTACTCCACACACCTGATAATAATCCCTCAAGAAAACCCCCCAATATAAATTGGTCATTTCAATCCATGACTATTTGTGGGATGCTGCTGTGCACAATTGGCTGCCGCATTTCGCCCACAAATATACAGTCAATTCACTTTACAATATATTCTGTGAAGCACTTTGAGACATCTAGAAGATGTGAAAAGCACTATACCAAATGCAAGGATTATTATTATTAGGATTATTACGTGAAATAGTTTCTTCTCACCTCCCCTCTGTTTATTTTAACAACTATTTTACATTGGTGTCCTCAGGGTACCCAACCAACCCACCAGTGGAAATGTTCACCCTATCAAATCACCTCATAACTCTGCTCAAAGGAAACTAATCCTAGCTTCTCTAGCCTCTCCTCATAAATTAGATCCCTCATTCCTGGTGCCATCCTAGCAAATCTCCTTTGCACCCTCTCCAACGCCTTGAAATCCTTCCTAAAGTGTGGTGCCCATAACTGAACACTCTAGCTGAGGCTTAACCAGTACTTTATAAAGGTTCATTATAACTTCCTAACTTTTGCATTCTATGCCTCTATGTATAAAGCCTAGTATCCCATATGCTTTCTGAACAGCTTTATCTACCTGTCCTGCTGCCATTCAAAGATCTACTTATATGAACCCCCAGGTCTTTCTGTTCCTTCACCCCCTTTATGATTATAGCTGTTAGCTTATATTGTCTTTCCTTATTCTTCCTTGCAAAATGCATCACTTGGCATTTCTCCATGTTAAACTTCATTTGCCACATGTCTGCCCATTTTACAAGTCTGTCTATGTCTTCTTGCAGTCTGCTACTATCCTCCTCACCATTTGCTGCTTTTCCTAGCTTAGCATCATCTTCAAACTTGGAAATTGTACTCCGTCTTAGGTCATTTATATAGTTAAATATGTAGATATAGATCAAAAGGAGCAATGGTCTCAATACTGATCCCTGGGGGAAACAGCATTTCAAACGTCCTTCCAGTTAGAAAGAAAACTGATCACCACCACCCTCTGCTTTCTATCTCCCAGCCAGTTCTGTATCCAAAGCCACTGTTCTTATTATACCATGGTTTATTTTGCTTAGAAGTCTCATTTTGCTTCCAAGTCTCTTCTGAGACTATTTGAAGAATTATGCGAATGAACCCAGACAGTTCTGTGTATCTGCTCATTTCTTGTGTCCCAACACCCAAATATATTATAATTCACATACAAAGTAGATACAGAAAATAAATATGTGCAGCTCTTGGTGGCTCAATAGATAAATCCATAGTCAACTTCCCCATTCCTGATTGATATCCAATCTCCTCCCTCACACCAACCCCTGAAACTGGGAAGAGACTATCAGGTGAGGTAAAAGGTTAGGCCCATCTATGATGCCCATCTCCAACAGTCAAAGAACCTCCTAGATCTTCTGACACTGAGGGTAACTGCTTTTACTCAGGAAGACCTGCTCATTTGCAATATTCACACAAGGGGCGGAAAGTGCTAATTTGAGCTTTTTTTATTGACCTGAGGAGATTGGTTTAAAGTTGACAATTTTTGAAAGTGGCCAAAGTGGGAAAAATGATCAAACAGAAAACTGGATTTTTGCTGCATGGCGGTTCATACAGGTGATGGCTGTATAATAAATGGGAGAAGCGAAAACAAACTTGTTGGAAAAATCACTCTGTAAATGGTGCCTCTTGGTGGATTAAGTGCCTTAAGACATAAAGTGTCCTGGGAACCCCTTGTCACCTGCCAGATTTCACTGAAGAGTGTTAAGGAACAAGACACTATTTATGTTGTCCTTTTCTTAACAAGTGTTTTTTCAACCCCATCGGCTGATGTGTTTTGTCCCCTTTCCATTCCAGCCCACTTAGGTCAATTGTAACACCTCAATTGGTACTCTGACTGAGCTCAGCTAACACAGCACAAGCTAGGGGTAAAAACTGTATGCTCCATGGTCTGTTTTGTTTATTTCTACACAGGGAGGTGCCTTTATTAACTGAATCAACCCCTGGTGCCATCAGGGGTTAAATATTTACAATTTACAATGTGCAAAAAAAAATCAAACTGGACATTATTGCATTGCACTTTAAACTTTTCAGACATGTGTTAAGATGTTGGTGTCAGGCACCTTCAATTTTTTCAACTAATAAATAACTTAAAAAAGGGATATCACCATCAGGAATCCTCCTTAAAAATCCAAGGGATGTCAGATCTGATCCTAACTTGGTTTAATGGATCTGTATTTTTAAAGTAGTTTCAAAACCACAGTGAGACCGTTCATACCGTAAGTAGCTTTGTCATTAAGTACATTAATCAGTTGAAATAAATACTTTAAGAAAGTGTCAAGCAGGCGATCTAAAATTACCTTTGGCAGGTTGATAAATCTGAATGGAAATGAAAGCTGATGTTACAACAATTTCAATCTGAACAATTGAACCATCTTCCGCCTCATCAGAGCAACAGTGGCTGAAACACTGAAAACAATGAAAACCTCTCATTTTTCTGAGCTATATTAAAACTCCACTCTGTTCCCTGATACAGTAATCTTATGCATAATATATTGAGTCCATTAGATATGCTTAGCGGTGCGCAGAAATGTCACTTTTTCTCTTAGAGGCTGCTCGCTCCACAAGACGTAATGTGATATATAAATCATTAGTTCATTTACTGCCTTGCATAATTACTTTGCCAAAAAAAGTGCAGACTTTAGCCATGAACCCCTCCAATCAGGTTTCCGCCCTGTTCACAGCACAGCACAGAAACTGCCCTGGTTAGGGTTACAAATGATATCCTAACCGCCTGTGACCAGGGCTCCCTTTGCCTCCTCGTCCTTCTTGACCTGTCTGTTGCGTTCGACACAGTCGATCACACCATCCTCCTCCAATGTCTTTCCACCCACCTCAACCTTCAAGGCACAGTCCTTGACTGGTTCCATTCCTACCTGACCCACCGTTTACACTTTGTATCTTCCAATGGTTTTTCCTCAAACCCCCGCACAGTTTCTCATGGCGTCCCTCAGGGCTCTGTCCTCGGCCCCCTCCTTTTCACCATTTATACGCTCCCTCTGGGCGATGTCATCCGCAAACATGGGGTAAATTTCCACATGTATGCGGACGACACCCAGCTGTACTTTTCTGCCTCATCCCTCAACCCCCAGTCCATCGATGTTCTGACAGCATGTCTGTCCGACATTGAGTCCTGGACGAGGGACAACTTCCTCCAATTGAACGTGAGTAAGACCGAGGCCCTCCTGATCGGCTCAAGCCAGCGCCTCCGCACATCGGGCGCTGCCAGCCTCAACATCCAAGGCTGTACTCTCCACCTCACAAAGCCAGTCAGGAACCTCGGCATCACGTTCGACCAAAAACTCTCCTTCCTCCCCCACATCCGTGCCTTGACCGGCACCGCTTACTTCCACCTGCGCAACATTGCCAGGCTCCGCAATTATCTTACCCCCCACGCTGCCGAAACACTCGTGCACACGTACATCACCTCACAGCTGGACTACGGAAACTCTCTCCTCGTCGGCCTCCCCAGCTCCTCCATTCACAAGCTGCAGGTCATCCAAAACTCTGCAGCCCATGTATTATCCCGCACCCGCCTCCGCGACCATATAACCCCCACCCTCGCCCGTCTCCACTGGCTCCCTATCCTCCAGAGGATTGAGTTCAGATCCTCGTCCTCACCTTCAAGGCCTTACATGGCCTTGCCCCGCCCTATTTAACCAATTTACTCTCCCCCTACAAGCCCACCCGGACCCTCCGTTCAGCAGGACTTGGCCTGCTCCAAGCCCCCCGCCCGAACCGCCCCACCATCGGAGGCCGGGCATTCAGTTTTTCTACTCCCACCCTATGGAATTCCATCCCCCAATCCCTTCGTCTCGTTTCTTCCCTTTCCTCTTTCAAGGCCAGTTTGAAGACTTTCCTCTTCGACCATGCCTTTTGTTCCACCCCGAATTCTTCGACCTCCCCTTCGTGTCTCACCCCTTCCCGTACACTCCCCTCCCAGCTCGGGTCACACGCCTCCTGTGCAGCGCCTTGGGACATCCTCCCGACGTGAAAGGCGCTTTATAAGTGTAATTTGTTGTTGTTGTTGTTGTTGTTATGAAGCGAGATCCTTACAGAAAACAAACCGGAACCATGGTCTTATAGAGTCAATAAAAAGTCATCCTATGCACTAATAAGTGTAAAGATGTGTATACCCAAGTGTAGGCATATACACAGCAGTTCAATTGCCCTAAATCAGCTTAAGATTTTCCAGCAATATGATGTCCTTGGTGAAGGTTAGTTGAATAATTGCATGTGATTATAGCAGAGCCATAGTACTTTTCGTGTCAGTATCAATGAAATGAAGATTGATTCCCTTTAATTAATCATTCCAAAATAACCCCTGTTGGAATCCCTACGGAGAAGATGTATGTTTCTACATATTTCCTTTAAAGGTTCTTTGATGCGTTCTGCTCCCTGATGAGATAATTGGGCTAAGCACATGTTTGCCTGTCCTAATGCATCGTAACCTGTTCTGTAATTGATTGTTGGTTCCAGTTGTCCGAACCTTCCTTCCCCTCCCCCCACACACTTATGTATTAACTATTGAGGGTAAGAAACGTATTTCACATGTCAAAGTTCATTAGCATCATTACGATCAGACTTTCACAGGTTTGGTGAGTTTAATGAGATCCAGTAAGCCATAGCACAACTGTTCTGCTCCTGTTCTTTGGGGATAAAGTTTCAGAATATCAGTCGGAAAGGAGAGAACAACTTTCACAGAGCAGATGTAAGTGATTACAATGTGTATGAGCAGAGGCAAAAAAAAAGGCAGTGGTGCATTTAATGCTTCGTTTGCCACATACTTGAAAATTAAGGTTTATTTTCAGTAGAAACATCGAGGACAATCCTCACCCAACATTGATTTTCAATGAAAAAAGATGGGATGGAAAAAGCAACTGAAATATGATCCAGTACTGGGTTTTGAGTTGATCTGCCAGGGCTGTGATATTGCTTTGTGCCCATGAGCATTACTTTGAGTGGTAGAATTCTTCTGTCTTTTACCAAAAACTGCTGAATTGGATTTAGATATTTTATATGTAACACAATACTTCTCAGTGTATAAAACAAAGCCACTGTTGTTCTTGCAGCCCAGTGATTCGGTCAATTATGGTGACATTAAGTACCTCTTCCAAAGTAGAACACTGTTCTGTTATCTTTTCCTTGAAATGTAACTTGTTTTATTGGTATACAATTACGATTTTGAACCACATCTCACTAGAGATGGTAGTCAGACTGGCAGTGCTGCAGAGATTGCGGGTTCTATAAATGTTGCCTTAGGGTTCTGCTATCTGTGTTCCTGTTCGTCAGCTCTGATAAAATAGGAAATGTACAAACTGACTGGAAATAAATCTCAGCAAACACAGATCAACAGAACTCGGCTGTTTTAATACTGCAATATTCCGTAGCTAATGTTGGGTGGAGACTAAGCAACAGTCTGTTCCAACTGTGAGGAGCTTGGTTTGCTGAGAAGCAAATTTAGCATTCTGCAGTCAGAAACATTACCGTAAGGCAATGCACCTCACACAGCAGCTGAAAATATTATTTGAACATTAGCAACATTTTACATGTGATAAAATCAGGCTCGCTTCCATCGTAGTGATGAGGAGTCGAACCCTTGATGTTTTCAAAGCAAGTAAGTGACTTCAATACACAAATACAATAGTAACTTGCATACACATAGTACCCTTCTCATTGAATAGCATCTTAGAACTCTTTATAATTATGGGCTCAGATACTGAAGAGGGGAAAGGGGAAATGACCTTGGGCATGGTCAAAGAGGTAAGTTTAGGGTTGAACTTGAAGGCAGAGAGGAGGCAAGTAGGGGGGAATAGAGAGAGAATATACCAAGAGGAAATGGAATTTGAATTTGAAAGCGCAGCCACTGCTGGTGGAAAATATGTAGCAAACCCAAGTTAGCTAAGCAGAGTGGGGGCAAGCAGAGGTATGGGGTGAAAGGAGTTCAGAGAAATAGAGATGCTACGGCATGAAGAAATTCATCAAGGATTCTGAAACATCTGTTTGAAACTGATCAACTAGGAAACAAGGGCCCAGTCTAACTTCCCGAATATTGGATGATAGGCATGCAGAGCTTGTTGAGGGTGAATCTTCAGGTGGCAGAGTTTTTGATAAGTTCTAGTGTATGGATGGTGGATCTAGAAAGGTTGGTAGGGGGTTAGGTAGTCGCAGAGGTAGGGAGGAGGAAGGCCATGAAGGGTTTTATGCATCCCAGCTATACATGGAAATTTCAGAGATATTTATTGCAGGCCATAGATGTTTCCATTATAAGATCACACAGGAAAGGTACATTTACAGACCAGGTGTGCATTAAAGGAAGGGTTATTTAAGGATACTTATCTACTAAGATTTGTAAATGTACCAACAAGAAGAGGACCACCACTCCATAATGTAATTTTTCTTTCCAGCTGTGGATGCATTCCTCCCCCAAATAATAACAAATGACGTCCTGAAAGATTGAATTCTAGCAACTGCAGTTCAAGAATATGAAATGAGAAGTTCAGTCACAGCCATCTGTTTTCCCATCAATCATCTCTTACTTTGTTATTCATGTAGGTGAAAAAGCAATACTTTCACGGGAAGCAGATAGCCTCTGGCCTTGCCTAGAGTAAATCAGCATAGATCCAGTGACCTGTTTCAACTGAAATCCAGCCAGCCCAAACCAGCCCAACCAAACCCACACACATCAAACTCAGGGCTAGAACTGGTCTCTTAATAACCCATTGCTCTTACAAACCAGAATGTCCTAAATCTTAGTCAGAGACAGACAATTGATTGTAAGACCACAAGTCTAACGCTTGCTGTCCAATACTTCCATTATAGGTTGCATATGTTTTATCTATTTTTCATGGATCAGCTATTTGAGCTCCTAATAACTCAATGTCATATTGATGCTCTGGATGGAACCTTACCCTGTGAAGGTCCCCAAATTCCATCTAATCTTTACTTGTAAAACCATTTTGAACCATTTTGTGAAAAATTCTTAAATTTTGTTTTAAGTTGGTGAACTGTTCTTTTTAAGAACTATAGAAAATTAGCTTTTATCGCATGTTGCAAATGGCAGGGGAATCCTATAATTCTCCCTAGATTTAAACACTGTCGCTGGAACCATGGGTCTCTGGTTGAGTAATACAGTTTGTAGTGCAATATTTCCTGGCCCTTTGGACTATTGTGAACTCATGCAGATGTTTGCAGTTGTTTTCAATCTAGGAAGAGGAACAACAACATTACATTTGTATAGCGGTTTTCCCATCAGGAGGATGTTCCAAAGTGCTGGATGAGCAATATTCCCGAGCTGTTGGTATGGATTTGGGGAGGGTGGAGGGCAGGGGCGAGAAGGAGGTTGAGCGAAAGTATGGTCAAAGAGGAGGCCTTGAGGTGGGTTTTGAAGAAGGCGAGAGATGGGCTGAGGCAGAGGGACTGCGGAATGGAGTTCCAGACGGAGGGACCAAAATGGCTGAAGGCCCATCCGCTAATGGTGGGGCAGGTGAGGCGGGGGAAATGAAGCAGACAGGGGCCTGCCGAATGGCAGAGATGATAGGGGCTTAAGAGGTCGCTGATGTAGGGGATAGCCATAGAGGGCTTTGAAGGTGAGGACCAGGATCTTGAACTGTATTGTCTGCATGATGGGAAGCCAGTGGAGTCAGGCAAGGTTGGAGCTAATATGGTGCATGGAGCCTGGTGCAGGAGAGGTGGATCATCTGGATGATCTGCAGCCCATGGAGCGAGAAGAAGAAGAGGCCTTGAAGCCAGGAGTTTGCAAAGTCAAACCTGGATGTCATGAATGGATATATGAGAGTAAGTGTTGCACCTAATGAAAGAGAAGGAAGGAGTGGAGATTTGCAAGAGCCCCTATCATAGAAAGCTCAGCATCTGTCTGAGACATAACCCAGCCTTGTGTACTGCAATAGATCTTACACCATGGTATGTTGGAGAAATGCCTCAGGAGGTTCTGGCTGCTAAGCAAAGCAGAAATTGAATTTTGCCGTTTGCTATAGAAAGCCCTGGAGACTTATTTCAAACTCTGCAAAGGTTCTACTCGTGGTTGTGATGTCCCAACGGCCCCTAATAGTTACACATTTGGGAGCTTCCAAATCCCTACGGGAGACATTTCTAATACCCGGTGGCATTCGGCATAAAGAAAAGTTGTAAATGCCATATTGGGAAGGACATCAGTCAGTGCCATTCTCATCTTTGGGTTAAAATGTTGTGGGTGCAAGTCCACGGTGGGTCTTGAGGTCATAGTCTGGTGTGACACTCCAATGCAGTAATAGGTGAGTAATACATTGTTGGAGATAATAATAATAATAAAATAATAATCCTTGAATTTGATATAGCATTTGCATGTCTTCTAGATGTCCCGAATCATTTCACAGAATATACTGTAAAGTGAATTGACTGTATATTTGTGGGCGAAACACAGCAGCCAATTGCAAACAGCAGTGTCTTGTAAACAGTCGTGGATTGAAGTGAACAAATTATTATTGGTTTTTTTCTTGAGGGATTATTATCAGGCGTGTGGAGTAAGGAAACTTACCCAAAGTTTTACCTTGCCAGAAATCAAACCCAGGTCTCTCGCTTGCAAGGCGAGTGCTCTAACCACTGAGCTACAGGACTTCAGAAGAGATGCCTTCTTTCAATTAACTGTTCTCCAATAGATTCTCCTTCTGCCCCAGCCCCCTATCCCTGCCCCATTGAAGTCGCATGTGGCATTATTCAGGGCTCCAACCTTTGTACTTCACCAACTATATATTCTCCTTGGTGATATCATCTGAAGACGTGACTATTATACAGTGTAAAATATATCCTACGAAGCGCTTTGAGGTATCCTGAAGACATAGTAAGATGCTATATCCAGCTCATTCAGAACTCTGCCGCCTGCATTCTCACCTGCACCAAACTTCGCTCCCCAATTATCCCAGTCCTTGCCAGACTTCACTGGCTCCATGTCCCGGAGAGGATCGATTTCAAGATCCTCACTCATGTTTTCAAATCTCTCCACTCCTCTGCACCCCATTACCTCTCTGACCTTCTCTCTCCCTAACACAGTACCCGTTGCCTTCGCTCTTCTGGTTCTGGTCTCCTCCTTGTCCCCCGAATCCTCCACTCCAACATCGGCAGCCGTGCCTTCAGCCACTATGCCCCAAAGCTCTGGAACTCCCTTCCTCACTCCCTTCGCCTCACCCCTGTCTCTTCCTAGTTTCAGGACTCAGCTGAAGACCTTTCTTTTTCGACCGTGCCTTCGGTCAACTTTTTCCCCCTCCCCCTGGCTTGGGCCTGGGATCCATTATTGTGAAGCACTCTAAGACGCGGTCTGGCATGCAGGGCGCTATATAAATCTCAGTTGTTGTTGTTGTTATATCAAATGCAAGTAGTATTATAATCTGTTTATTGTGTGGTGTATACTGTCTGTTGTGTAATGTGTATATTTTTATGTGTGGTGTAGGTCTGTGCTATACTGTATGAATTCCTGCATGCAATATATAATATCTGCTATGTGTTGTATGAGTTTCCATCCATGGTATACAATCTGTCTATTGTGTAGTGTATGAGTTTCTCTGCATGATGTGTATGTCTATTGGGTGTGGTGCATAATCATCCAACTGAGGTATATATAGTAGTTTATTATGTGTGGTCTCTGTTTTTGTGGCTCTGATGTTTAACATTTCCACAAATATGCAGTTGTGTGCATGTTTCTCTCTGAGCTTAGCATTCCCCTCCCCATCTGTTGGATCTCCATTTCCACATAAATCCATCTCAGTCTCATTGCCCCTACCCTCAGTTCTGAGACCATTGGTGTTCTGACCTGGTGGACACCATGTCCTGCATGTGTTCCAACTTCCTCAATGTTGACAAGACTGAGGCTCTCCTGCTTGGCTACTGTCAGCACATTCTCACCTCAACAACCTACACAGGTTCTCATTCTACCTTATGGAGTAAACAGAACCTCTACCAGTTCTGACAAAGGGTCATGGACCTAAACGTTGACTCACTTTTGTTTCTCCATAGATGCTGCCTAACCTACTGAGTTTTCCCAGCTCTCTGTTTTTGTTTCAGAACCTCTGCCTTGTTCAACCCCCAACTTTCCTTCATACCTGGACCCCTCCTCACTAAACAAGCTGAAGACCATCCAGACTTCTGCAACCATTCACTCCTGAACCAAGCACCGTGACCCTATCACCCACGTCCTCACTTGGCTCCACTGTGTTTTTTTTCAAAATAGCTGGATTCTGAAAGCACTGAACTTAATGGACTGTATCACAAAGACATTTAGTCTCCACCCATTCGGCAGCCCCTGTTGTCATTGTTGTCATTCAAATATATTTCCTATAAATTATCTCAAGCAGTGAATCATACAAATCAATTCCCAGTAACTAGGCATCGGATATCACTAAAAACATTGTACATAAAACTCTTCAGAAGTTCCATCTAGTTGTAGCCCATGAAACCATCTTGTCCTAAAATTTAAGATAATACAGTATTGTGGTAAATTCCTAATGTCAGTCTTTATTTGCAGGAACTGTGGAAAACCAGCTGCCCTATTTGACACTCTGTCTGCCCAGATCAGAGATTGCACAGATTAAGATAACAAATTCAGTCATCAATGCAATTTAGCTAACAAGTTTTTAATCATTTTTCTTGTCCCCCTAAATTAAAAGAAACACCTCACATATTAATAAAGTTCTGCAGTACTGTATACGTTTAATAAAATTCCAATTTACTTTCATCATGAATGGGAAGACCTACACAACCCACTCACATCTGCGTTATTTGTGAGTTATGTAGTCTTTTGGACTTGTGAAGGAAAAATCTATATCTCATTAACAGTATGTAGTACCCCATCTGACCTCACCAGAAAAAAAAAATGCAGTTAAGTGAATGACTTTTTTGGTGGGGGGAGGGAAAAATATCTCCAGTTGAAGTCAAAGGACCAAAGAATCAATTTGTAGGCTAGGAAATTGATATTCTCTCAGCTGAGAGAATACCAGCCCAGTAGGAATTCTATCTTTTATTTCCCCTCTGACTGTTGCTGGGTTACGACTCACTGAGGGCCAGCCACCCTCCAATGCCTTCCAAGTGTTCGTTTACGTATGAAACAGCAACTGTCATCAAACTGTTCAACCACAGGGGACATCACTGGCCTTGCCCTGTTGCTGTCTTCTCCTTACAGATGTCCACAAACAAACACTTTCCGGCAGAGGTCACTGGATGGCGGTCAAATATGTTCTTCTGTGGTTAGAGTTCAATTGCATTTGGGGCAGTGTTGAGGGAAATTTGCTCTGGATTAAGGTGTACATTATCTGAATACTACAATACTACAACTAGAACTTCGATATATATAGCGCCCTCCATGCCGGACGGCGTCTCAGAGCGCTTTGAGTAGGTAGCTCGCTGGGAGCCGAAAGTAAATGGGAATACTGTTTGATTTTTCCCTCCCTAATCAGAGGCACTAAAGACAATTCTTGTATCCTGCTTCAGCTGAGCTCGACTAACTCAACAACAACAGCAACTTGCATTTATATAGCTCCCCCCTCATGCAGGGTAGCCTGTTACAGCATTTGGAGTAGGATTTAAACTTCAGTCTTTCCCAATATGACCTGGTGCTGCCTTTGCCCACTTGTGCTATCATGGGAAGCCCAAATTTGCTCATTTAAAATATTTTAGAAAACAAACAAAATGCCATATTATGAGACGAAAGATGCCAGCAACTGTGCATATGAAATATGGAATGGTTTGGTGTTTAAAATGCAATGAGAATAAATGGACTTGAATGCACAAACAGGTACGAGAATAAATGGGCTGCACCATACATCAGGAAAGATAACAGGCTTTCAGCTCTGTCATGTCAAATAACCACACTGATAATAATATATATCCGCTAACAAACAGCAATGTGTCCCAATCTTAACAGTCATTTTAATCCAACATGAAGGGAAAAAAAACACTCGCTGAATTTAAGAATTCAAGCAATTTTTATTAATCATACATTTTCGTCAGCTGTATTCAGCCCTGTGCAACATTAATGAAGCATAATTTCCAAAAAGCAATTTTCTGGTCATGCAATAATACAATTTTCTGGGAAGCATTTTTTTATGCCACCTAATGCAACAGTAGTTGAGACCAAAGGTGTTTTTTTATATAGCCAAAGCCTTCTACCATTATCTAACAAGTATGTAATTAAAAAGCTTATATTTGTCAATTACGTGTAATCTGCTTCGCCAGGTAACGCTCTCTTCGAGGGTATTAATGGTATTAATGTAATAATTAACTATAACTTGTGGCTTTGCCTTATTACATTTTGGGGCTATTGAGCTGTCAAGCAATTAGCTAGACCTGAGGAGTCCCACATAATTGAGCTGCCCACATGATTGTCCCTGCTTTAAATGTATCTTTTAATCAGACATCTGTTCCCTGTTGTAGATTTGAAAAGAGTTTTGCGTGCAAACAATTAAGTGCCACTTTGGAAAGCCTGGGACATGCTTCAGCTCAGTTCCTTGACAACAAATGGTGTCATTTGTTCAGCCTTTGCACATGAATGGCAGGTGTCAGTACATCACGGCCCTTCATTCACCGGTTCCCTTGTTTGCTGCAGCTGGCTTCTTACTTGTGAGGGCTGCTATAATTCTGTTTGACAACCGGATTATGGCCCATTACATCAAATAGAAGGGTGGTGTAAGCCTACTTGTGGCTTCAGGAATAGGCTTGTGGTTCCCTGACCTTTGCATTCTATGCCACAAATTGCTGGGTGCACTTCAGGCAAATTAAATGTTCAGACCGAGGCCAAGCTTACTGCAAGTCACAGGACATTTTAACAAATTGCACCAGCCCCATGGGTACCTTACAGTAACCTTCACTCATGTTTCTGAAGTGGAACTGCTTTAATGTTTCACCTACAAAATACACAGTCAATCCACTTTACAGTATATCCTGTGAAGTGCTTTCGGACGTCTCAATGACATTATGAGGTGCTATATCAAATGCGAGGATTGTTATTATGGCGACTGTGATTTACTAGTACAGAGCAGCCCTCTGATAAACAGTACCTAGGTATGCTGAGCGTTTAGGTATAATGGGATGACATAGTGGACACACAGCAAAACTGACTGACATTCCTGTAACTCCTGAAATATTTGTGAAGAGGAGATATTCCCTGCTTCTAACAACAACACACAGAAAAAGTCAGCAACTCCAGAATAGGCTGGGTTAATACACGTTCATTATAACTCAGTCTCATTTTATGATTTGATATTCATGTGATACAGTGGTTAATTATGACAGAAGGTCTCAAAGCACTCTCAAAGTAATCGCTGTCAAATATAGTCACTGTGAATTTGTAGCAAATAGCACTTTGAACCATTTTGTATGCAGCAGGGTCCTACAAACAGCTGTGAAGCAAAGTGACAAATTTTATCCGGAGGATTGGTAGCCAGGATACCTGGAGAAAATTGCTTCTCTTCTCAAATAGCCAAGAATACAACAACAACAAAATTACATTTATAGAGCGCCTTTCACGGCAGGAAGACGTCCTAAGGCTCAAAGCATCAGCGTGGGGTTTGCATTCATAACCTCCTGAGCTAGGTATGAGAGTACTACCAACTGAACCAATAATGATCTATCCCCAAAATACAATAATAAACTGGTCATTTTCAATGAACGACTGTTTGTGGGATACTGCTGTGCACAATTGGCTGCCGTGTTTCGCCCACAAATACACAGCCAATTCACTTTACAGCATATACTGTAAAGCACTTTGAGACATCTAGAAGATGTGAAAAGTGCTATGTTATTATTATTTATTATAAGTCGATTAGTTGCTCCCACTGAAAATAACCTAAAAGGATATACATATAATTTCTGAAGAAACCAACGTGGTAAAAGATTCCATTTGATTGAAGGAATCACTGAAATGTTTAGCCATGGTATTTTCCCGCAATAGAATTACTTTTCAGAAGTTTCATAAAACATGTATGTTTCACTTGAATACAAAAACCATGCAACTGACCCTCATAAATGTAATTGTCCAAAAACCTGAAGTCTGGAATTCCATTTAGTTTTAGCCTGTAATAATTCCAACTTCTCTTAAGATGTAAGATTGTGCAAAATTCTTAAATTTAGTCTATTTTTAATTTAGTGAGTTGAATTATGTTTTCCAATTTTCATTCCACTGGCATGTGCCTCTCTGCTCCCAGTCTGGCCTCCTCTTGTAGGGGTGCAGTTTCACAGGTCCTGGTTGCCCTCGGGTTCCTCTCTCAAGCGATCATTATTGATGTGTGAGCATTGGCTAAGTGTGTCAGCAAATCATTAACCTGGAGAGGGCATCACAGCCAAGACTGACCTCTCCACACCTGACCCCACCCGAGCAACAGCAGTACAGAATTCCAAAGAGGGTCCAAGAGCAAGACTCCTGGATGTTTTGTCCCTCCCTAACCCTGGAAGAAACAAATTAGCCATTCCGTGTAAAGCTTATTGACCAGCAAACATAGGACTGACCAAGATTAGATCAAGCAAGCTTGTGGCCGATAAACTGCAGCTCTATCCACCACACCACCTTAAAATTCTGTTTTAATTTGACAGCTGTTTTTCCAGAGACCTTAGTTGCTACAAGCTAAAGCTAGGCAAAATTTCAAGCTTCACGACCACAAATTGTATAAGCACAGTGCGGCCAACAGTTAGGAAAAACAAGCCTAAGTATAATTTTTTTTAAAAACAAAGGTAAATAAGGAAAAAAAAGTTAGCACAGATAACTGGGTAGAAATTGCACCTGCATTATTTCAGAAAAATATAATTTATCAGATTCTTAAATGCAATCTTTAATTTTGAAGGTGGTTTAATGTAACTACTTTTAAGAAACTGCAGAAAACTAATTTCAAAGTTGAAACAGAATTCAACAATTTACCAAATCCAGCAAATGCTGAAGTGTTACGTTACTAAATTAAATCTAGACCCAGGTGGAATTTCACTCCATGCATCGGCAGAGTTAGCTGTTCAAAGCCAGATGTTAAAGCACTCTGGTGTATTTTTACTGCACTTCTGGCAGTCATTTAACACAAAATATTCCACCAAATCACTGCTGGAGGTAAATTATTAAGGCTGAAAAGGCGGTGTTCACAATCCTGGAGTCATTGAGTGAAAATGTGACTAAAACAACGGAGTTTGCTACCACATTTGCTCGATGATCCTGAACACCAGTGGAGGCCATCCTGCAGCTGATCCTCTGCTCTCTGACCTCTCATTGGACTTTCAGGCCTTTCCTTCAAGCCAAACCCGATTGTGTCAGATTGGACAAAAGCCCTGTGGCAAATGTGTCATTTATAATGCTCCCCATATACACACCTCAGGTAGTCAGCAAGTAGGGTCTGTCAATATGGAAATTTTCCGATTTAGATATATCGATATTGAGATATACCGAAATATCGATATTTTCGTACTGCGCATGCGCGCGCGGCGCGCACATTCTGGGTGCGCGTGCGTTCCGGGTGCGCGCGCATTTGGGGCCTATCTCCTCAGGAGGTAAATATCTTTCTCTCTCTGTGTCTCTCACTCTCTCCATCTCTGTGTTTTTCTGTCTGTGTCTCTCTCACATCCCCCCTATCTCTATCTATCTGTATATTATCACATCCACGCCGTCTCTCCCACCCCCAGCCGTCTCTCTCCCCCCTCCCCTCCCCAGCCGTCTCTCTCCCTCCCCACCCAGCCGTCTCTTTCACCCTCCCCCCTGCCGTCTCTCTACCCCCAACCCTCCCCCAGCCGTCTCTCTCCCCCCCACCACCCCCCAGCCGTCACTCTCCCCCCCCCACCCCCCCACCAGCCGTCTCTCTCTCCCCCGCACCCACCCCCCAGCCGTCTCTCTCCCCCTCCCCACCCCTCCCGGGCCCAGCCTTCTCTCCCCCACCCCCCCAGCCGTCTCTCTCCCCCTCCCCCCACCCCAGCCGTCACTCTCCCCTCACCCCTTGCATACCTGTATATTGTATTGGAGGACTATGAATACAATATGGCGGCTTTGCACCTCAGTCTGTGCATTGTGTATAGAGATGAGCATTCTGGGTCTTGTAGTTCAGCGTGCGCACATTCCGATTTTTTACCTCGATATATCTATTTTTCGATATATTGATATTTTTGAAATGCCTATATCGGCGTATCGATATGAAAATTATATCGGGTTTTAGCGATATATCGATATATCGCCGGACCCTATCAGCAAGTGTCCCAGGCTAGTCACAGGGCCAACTCAACTGACATGTGCAGGACCTTTAACACTTCACCCTCCCCACAAACCACAGCATGGCGCGGAAAGCTGGTTACCTCTTTCATTAAACAATTTAACATGTCATGTTATGCCGATAACACTACCGGCATAGTGATGTGATGATATTACTAATAATATATGTCTTGGATCTCTAGTTAATCTGCTCACTGCATCCCTTGTAATTCTGGGATGTTACCCTTCAGAGATCCTATGAGTCATCTGTTCAATTCAGTTTTAATTTTGAAATAGATTTTATGCAATTTCTTAAAAGTAGTTACATTAAACAGACCTTGAAATTAAAGATTGTATTAGAGAATTTGCCAAATTCTGGTTGCTCTGAAATGATTGAGGTGCAATTTCTATCCAGTCATGTGTGTAAATTTTTTTTCCTTTATTTAATTCTAAAAAAAATTATGTTTTTGACCTGTTTTTTCTGCAGGTGTTTATAGGGCAGGCTTGAGTTCCTCTTTGCTTGATATAACTAACCTATAATGTGATCCTTCAGCTTGCAGGTCATCCCTAAAATCAGAAGCCAGCTGTTTGCAAGTGGAGCGAATGCAGACAATTTCAAAATAACTTGATGTTACAGTGTATAGAATTCTTCAAACAGCATTACTGAATTTGATTGTATGTTTACTCCTACTTTAAAGTAATAAACAGAAATGCTGCTTAATTTCAAAGCCTGTAAACAGATTAATCATTTTGTTTGATATTTGTTCTGTTTCCGTAAGTAAATTATTTAGATTCACTAGACTTTTATGTAATTCAAGTCTGCAAAATCCCCCAAATCGTTTTGTTTATCCATGAAATTCTGTGTGTTTTTTTTAGCAAAATAGCTGTGACATCTGCTACAATTCTTTTGAGGTCTTGCTTATCCTTCCATACCCGTCTCTTAACACAGATGCTGTATTTTTTACAGGAACTACAACAACAATAACAACAACAAAATTCCATTTTTTAGCGCCTTTCACATGGACAGTCAGTGTTTCAGACCCGAGTTGGGGTCAGGATCACAAGGGTGGAAGGAATGCAGAAGAAGTGGGGTGACCGATGGCACCATAAAAGAGGAGGGTCTTAAAGTGGGACTCGAAGGAGGCTAGGGATGGGGCGAGGCGGAAGGATTGTGGGATGGAATTCCAGAGACTGGGAGCAGAGTGGCTGATAGCTCACCTACCAATGGTGCGGTGGGTTGGTTGGGGAACATGGAGCAGGCTGGAGCCCGCTGAGTAAAGGAAGCGGACAGGTTGATAGGGGGGTTATGAGGTCGCAGAGTTAGAGTGGGGCAAGGCCATGGAGGGCTTTCAAAGTAAGGACCAGGATCTTTAATTGAATCCTCTGAATGATCGAGTCGGGCAAGAATGGGGTCTCAGAGCTTGGTGCGGGAGAGGAGTTCTGGATGACCTGCAGCCTTTGGAAGGAGGAGTTGAAAAGGCCAACAAGCAGGGCATTGTCATAGTTCAACCCAGACATGATGAATGCATGACTGAGGATTTCAGCGGCCTGAGGGATGAGGTAGTGGCAGAGTCGGGCAATGTTGTGGAGGTGAGCGAAGGCAGAATGGGTCATGGCTTAGATGTGGGGGAGGAAAGACAGTTGAGGATCAAACAAGACACCTGGGTTCCTGACTGGCTTGTTGAGGTTGAGCGTGCAACCATGGAGGTTGATGCTGCCAGTGCCTGAGGTTTAAAGACGTTGACGGGAGCCTCGGTCTTGTTGATATTCAACTGTAGAAAGTTAGATCTCATCCAGGACTTGATGTCTGACAGGCAGTCTGACATCTACAAGAGATCTGTTTACACAGTAAGTAGATTTGCAATCATTCAATTCACGATTTTTGTAATTCACAGTTTGACTACAAAATACACAGTCATTATACATTATGGTATATTCTGTGAAGCTTTTTGAGACAACAAAACAAAATGGATTTATACAGCACTCTTCACATCAAAAGGAGGTCCCAAGGCAGTGAAGGGTTCACACTTGACCTGGGAGTTGGAATCAAGAGAGGTGGGAGCAAGAGTGATGGGATGGGAGTGGAAAGATGACCGAAGGCACGGTCGAAGAGAAAGATCTTGAAACAGACTTTGAAGGAGCAAGGAATGGAGTGAAGTGGAGAGGTTTGGGGACGAAGATGCAGAGATGTCTCGATGACAATGATAAAGCACTGTATTAAATGCAAGGAGTGTTTTTTTTATTTCAGTACAGTGGAACCTCAACATATTATCATTTTGGGACATTGCTGTGTGCAAAATAGCTCCCACATTTGCCTTCAAAATGCAGTTATGGAACTTGAAAGTAAAATCCTATGAAGCACTATGAGGCATCTGGATGATGTGTTAATAATAATAATACTCGTTGCATTTGATATATCGCCTTTTGATGTCATTCAGATGTCCCTATGAACTTCACAGGATATAGTGTAACATGATGTGACTATGTATTTTGTAAAGAGCTATATAAAAATGCAAGAGTTATTACTTTACTATTTTTATTATTTGGTGTTTGGCATCCATAAAATCCCAATAAGGTCTGGCAGCTGATTTC
Source organism: Hydrolagus colliei (assembly GCA_035084275.1). Classification (NCBI taxonomy): domain Eukaryota; kingdom Metazoa; phylum Chordata; class Chondrichthyes; order Chimaeriformes; family Chimaeridae; genus Hydrolagus; species Hydrolagus colliei. The sequence goes on from CM068742.1 coordinate 32,587,809, forward strand.
AAGATACACAGTCAATCGACTTTACAATATATTCGATGAAGCGCTTTGAGATGTCTCAACAACATGATATCAAATGCAAGGATTATTATTATTATTCTTACATGCCCGGCCTGCCCGCTGGCTGGGCATGTAAGAATAATAATAATAATCCTTGTGTTTGATATATCACCTTATCATGTTGTTGAGACATCTCAAAGCGCTTCATAGAATGTTGTGGTCGAGGACTACAACGATGGCAAACTTCCGGGTCATTGAGTTACTGCCCAACCCTTCTTCCTTGAAATGACATCTGCAGCAATCGACAAAGTTGTTCTGGATTATTATAATTTGTAAATTATTTTATTGATACATGAAGAAGCTACCTGTTTACATCTCAAATAGAAGCTCCGGAGACGAATAGGCTGTTTGAGGTGAACTAAACAGCAGTAGCCCACACATTCTCTGTGCAAAATTTTCATAGTATGGCCCCAGGGATATATTAACCAACCATTTAATGGATTTGGCCTGATCTGTGACAGGCTTTGTTCCATTGATGGTATTTGGTGGATAGAGCTGCAAGTTATCAATAAGGTGCAGTAATTACTGCGAGTGACTGAACCCGATTTTGTGGGTTTTGTGCCATTCAGTCGTTTTATTATCAGCCAAGCCAGAAGGTGTCACGCAGTAAAAGGTCACTGCTCTGTTACTTTACTTCTCTCTGCTGTCTCAAAGCGCTTCATTGTAAGTAAGCTGCAAATACATTAAAAAATATCAATTTCAAAGACTACACAGCTGGATTCTTGTGGCAAAACACATTACAATTTAATTGTAAACCAAAGTGGATATAGAGCCTTACATTGTATGAGAGACTCAAAGTGGATTGATGTGATACAGGTATAGGAGAGGTAATCATTTATCAGTGACAGTGACACAAGTGTTTTATTGAGCACTTCATAATGTCAATCACTGCCCATTGTTATCTTTGTGGAACCAAAAGAAATGTTCCATAAGATAACAAAAGAAAAGATTTTCATTTGATCTGTATTTATTTGTGCTGTTGGTCGTTGCCACATTAATAAGCCGTACCATCACTGCTTATGACGTAATATCAGTATACTGTACTACTTTTCAAAATCTACATGCTCCCCCTTCCACTTGTATGTAGATGACACCCATCTCTATCTTTCTGCCTCTACTCTCGAATCCAGGACCACTGATGTACTGACAGACTGCCTGTCAGATATCAAGTCCTGGATGAGAGCTAACTTTCTACAGTTGAATGTCAACAAGACTGAGGTCCTCCTGATTGGTTCACGTCTTGGTCCTCACCTTCAAAGCCCTCCATGGCTTCACCCCACCCTACCTCTATGACCTCCTAACCCCCCTACCAATCTGCCCACCCTTCTGCTCAGCAGGCTCCAGCCTGCTCCATGTCCCCTGACCCACCCGTCCCACCTTCGTTTAGCAAGCCTTCAGCCACTCTGCCCCTAACCTCTGGAATTCCATTCCACAATCCCTCCACCTTGACCCCTCCACCTCGACCCCTCCCCAGCCTCCTTCAAGTCCTGCCTCAACACCCTCCTCTTCGACGGTCCCGTCGGTCACCCAAATCCCCTCCTTTCATTCCATCCTCTCCTATCTTGAACCCAGCTCGGGTCTGAAACATTTTCTGTCCAGCGCCTTGGGACGTCCTCCCAACATGAAAGGCACTATACAAATGTAATTTTATTGTTGTGGCATGGTGCAGTGATAGACAGTCAGAATCTTAAAGAAAGTTATAATGTTTCATCCACCACAATGGAGAGATTCATTAGAATGACTTCAAGGATAAAACATGATACAAGCACAAGATTAGGTCAGATAAAGAAGATATTCAAGATTGGTTCACCTACAAAGTATGTCAATTCACTTTACAGTATATTCTATGAAGCACTTTCAGATGTCGTGTTTTTTAATTTAGTCCAGTGTCCTAGCCTCAACCACCCTTCCTGACAACCGGTTCTAGTCATTACTTACACTCTGAGTAATTCTAAACCTCCTGTTTTACTGTGTTGATGCATCGTAAAGTATTTTACTGGATTTCATTTTAAAAACCCATTAAAAATTTTGTATACACCTCTATAAGATCCCATCTGAGGCATCTTCCCACAAGATTGACGACGCCTTCTTGAAAGTTACAGGTAGTTTAGAAAGATATGAAAAATTAGGGCTGTTTTCATCAAATCAGAGATGGTTAAGGAGCAGGAAGCACAGCAGAAAGCACAAATCCAGGAAGCTAGCTCCAGCACAGGCTCAATGGGCTGAATGGCCACCTTCTAATCTAGGAAGTTTCTGTGGTTTTATGTGTGGGCCTAAAACCCCAGGCTTACCAGGCAGACGTTGTCGAGGGTCAGAATCCTCTGAATCATCTATTTGGTGATTGTTGTGAAATGAATCCAAAGCTAAAGGCATCATTTGTACCCAAGTCTCACTGTTTTTACTCTCTTGCTGTCAAAAATATTTCAAACATCCAATGATTTTAGTTTTCAGCAAGTAAAATATACACTTCTGCTACAAGATTTATTTTCAAGATCGTTTGTGAAGAGTAGTTTGCGATGTAACAACAATAACTTGCATTTATATTTCGTCCTTCACATGGGCAGCATCTCGGATGTAGATGTAGACAGAGACAAGCACTGTATCCTAGCCTTACTAAAGGCCATTCACAAACAAATAGCATTGAACATTGCATCAGATTCACCAAAGTTTGTGTGGCAAGGGGAATCCCAATAAGCCCAGAATATAGGCAAGTAAAGAAACTGTTCTTGAAAACAAAATCTCAAAATGTTGTTGTTCCACGGCTGTGGTACATTTGTAAATTGCCTCCAATTTCTAGCAATATTAACACGTGGGTCTGGAATTTAGCTCGTTACAGCTAATTTTCAATGATTAATACCTAAAAATGTGCTATAACATGCTTCTAGGACATCCTATAAAAAGCATGAAGGATTTCTTAACTAGAAATAATTTCCCTATTATTATTATAGCATGATTTCCCAGCCGTAGCACTTTCACAAATAACAACTCACCGATGGAGGCAGTGGTGAATACATGTCCGTCAGCATGAATAATACTGTTATGAATTCACTGTTAGGTTTCCAGATCTATTTTTCTAAATGGAAAATGCACTCCCAGTGTCTTGTGAATGACACTGCTAACTCCTACTGAATGCAATTGGTGTGTTGGCAGTAAGTCAAGCTGACACATTGCCTGATTCTTTATCTGCCATCTTTATTCTGCTTTTTTTCTTGCCTTGTTAACGCTGCAATGCTGTAGCCTGACTAGCTGCTCAGGCTGGTTTGCTCTCTGTAGCCTGCATGTTAATGAAACGCTCTCTGCATCACAATAAGCAGCAGTCTGTGAACTGTGGTGAACACCGTTCAGTTTAATCGGGTGTCAGAGGATTTGGGTACAGTCTGAATTATTTTTCTGGCTCAAAAACAAAGCCTGAAATTTCTCAAGGTTTTAGCACCATTTTCTTAACATTTAGGATTGTGCAGATAACCTTAATCAGATTAACCCTCAACTTTCTAAACTCAAAGTTCATACAACCTGTCCTCATAATTTAACCCTTTAAACGCAAACATTGATTTTTCGTAGCCTTGATGTTGTTGTGAAAAAAGGTATATCTGGTACAGTTATGTACCAGCACTAACACAGACTCCTGACAGATCATGTGGGTCTCAAAGGCAATTGAGGCTTTCCTTCCATTCACAGGGCAATGAGCGTTCCCTTGCATGAAGACTACCATATGACAAAAAATCTCTCAAGTATGAATCAGGGATCAAATTCATGGGGTTGTGCTGCTATTCATCCAGCTTTTAGATATTCAGAATGTATTCAGTCACTGAAAGTTATGTGCTAACCAAGGAAAAGGTATTGTGTTCAGGGAGTGAGGAAGGGGCCTTTTTTTGGTTATTAAACAATTTGTCACCGTACTTTGCAAATTATAATCACAAACTACAGGGAATAACAACAAAATCAAGCGGGTTTGAGATCAGGCTGACTGTTTCTCAGCAGCCCTCTGATTATCCATTCATGCAGTTCTAATCTGCATTTTAATGCAGCTTGATCCTTTCTTTCTGGCTGTACAGTTATTCATGACTGTGGGCACATTCATCTTATTGTAAAGGTGAAAAAGCATTACTTAAACTCAGATGTTCTGGATTCAAATAACTTGTTCTGAGGTTGGCTGTGGAGAATCTCACGTTAGTTACAGTGATCTTAGACAAAACAGCTTTGTTATTTAAATGTAGCTCTGTAGCAAGCCGTCTTTTCTCTTGCATTCAGAAGGCAGTTGCACGATGGCAACTAATTGGTGCTGCATTCATTAGTTTGACTTTCATTGGTTTGGCTCCCAAAACACAAGCCCACAACTAAAGGCAACCTATGATGCAAAGCAACCAGGCTTCCCAGTGTGCAAGTTGTGAGAACCCCATCCAGAGGAAGGTCACCTAATGCCTTCTCATAGCAAAGATCCTACTTGGTAATGGAAACGTTGGCGCTGGAGCTATCAAAACCCATTGACAATTTGTGCACATGTGAACATCGGATAGGATGTCTTCAAATGCACTAAACTGAGAGCAAGGTCAGAAGCAAAGTGATCTATCATTGACACATGTTTCCCAGCCCCCACCATTAACGCACCAGTTACACAAGGGTAACAGATGTTGGGATGTGTTCGAAATGTAATTTGGTCACCGCTCCCACTGGAAGTGTGAACAGTGGAAAAGAGACTGAGGCTCACAAAGTCTCCAGTTTAGCATTATATTTTGAGGTGCCAGATTCACAGTATAAAAACATCATAACTACAATATCAGACAACCCCATTCCAATTATTAATTTTCCTCTGTCTCCTGCGATATCTCCTCTGCTCAAACATCTCCCTGAGGTTAGGAGATGTTTTGTTGGGCACTTGTCAATCTCTCTTGTGTTATCCAAGTAGCCATTCTTCATTTGTGAGTCTAGAATTGTATGACAGCAAAATATTAAATATTAAATCGTGCAATATTTAGTCAACATTCTTAGATGCTATATTCTGCCACTATTGAACATCTATGGTAATGCTTTATATCCATCAACGGTCGTTGGATATCAAACAGGAATGGGAATCCTGGCTGATTTTTCCATTCCTTAACCCAAAGCTACTGATGCCAATTGTAATTCCCAGCTGAATAATTCTGTGAACTTCCTTGTCTGTATGTCTCAGTACCACACAGCAAAATGGATATACCAATCAAACCATAGTGTATACTGAAATTCAGACCTTCTGAAAGAAAAATGTTTAAATAATAAAATGACACCCCAATAAACAACGGAATGCAAAGTGTAAGAAATCAACAGAATGCACTAGCTGGACTGGTAAAAAAGCATCAGAAATTATGGATAGATGTTCCTTTTGACTGGTAAAGATATGGACATCTCAGATAGCTATCATCACAGAGAATGTGAAAGGGATGTACTAAACACAGGTTAAAGAAACTATCCTGTTCAATTTGCATTTTACCGCATGCTTAATTCCAAAAATGTAATCTTACCTTCGGGGTTTCATCTTCATATGCATCCCATATCAGGTTTCCTCTTTTTGCAAAAGAGACTGGAGCAGACTTTCAAATGATCAAACTGACATGCCTTATCTATCGTACAGTATAGGGTTCAGGATAGACATGAGGAATCGGACTCTCCGAATGTTGTTGAAGATCATGCTGGAGTCTAATTTCAAATTTTCCAATAAATCAGAGTCTGATTCTACTTATTAGAATTGCTGAATTACTAATTTTGAGGACGCTTCATTTCTGAGATTTTTCATCTGGGAAATTACAAATTCTGAAAACCATCACATTTCTGGAAAAGAAAATCAGAACAGCAAAAACTACGTGCGTGTGTTTTTTTATCAGATGTTCAGGATTTGCAATGACCTAATTTGCAATCTCACAAATGAAACAGCTTTGCACATATTTGCAAATCAGAAGTCACCACCGGCACATCAAAGCATATTTCACTCACAAAATACACAGGCAATTCACTTTACATTATCAAAACACAAAATACTACAGATGCTGGGAATCTGAAACAAAAATAGAAGTTGCTGAGGAAACTCAGCAGGTCAGGCAGCATCCACTTTACATTATATTCTGTGAAGTGCTTTCAGATGCCTTAACAACATGATAAGGTGCTATATCAAATGCAAGAATTATTATTAATATTATTATCAAATGCAATTTGTGATATTCAGAGGATATAGTGTAAAAAAGAGTGACTTTTTTAAGCAAAAACCATTATGGTCCATAGATATACTTACAACTGAAGAATCACCATTGTGGATGTGTTTCTTCCAATAACCTGTCAAACACACTGGTTTAAATCTTTAGAGAGTGTTCAACTTAATAAACTTTTCAAATACTATCTTTGTGTACTACATATTAATATCACTGTTGCTGTAGTTAAATATTAAAACACAGCAACTTGCATTGAAACTGGTTTCATATACACAGTATTTTTAATTAGAAAGGAGCTGATGCGGGAAACAAAGATGTGGTTCTTATCTGAAGCCTAGTTGGAGTTTGCTGTTTCTGGAGCTAATGCTTCCTCTTTCTCGTTTGCAATAAATTCTCTGATCGCTGCTGGGGCTTGAAAAAAACACCTGCTGCTAAGGAAGATGGATACTGAGCCTTGACTGACTGCAGAGAACATCAGTTCACTCCCAGCAAAGGAAGGGAAAAGGGCTGCTGCAATCGATTCGACGAAACCGCTTCAAAACCAATATGGCACTGACCTTCTGTCACAAAGCGATCAATGAAATGAGCAACTTCAGTAAAGACATTGCAGTTTGAAGGATTATCACACATTCGCGGTTGCAGCCCTACTTGAGATGCACTAATGCTCTAGTTGTAATTCACTAATTATTACTGCTTCAGGCTGTGTTCTGTGTACTCTGGGCTGTGCAATCTGTTTTTCTTTTTTTTTAATGACACGTGATGCCTTTTATATTTCAGCCTTAATTTACCAATAACAAGAAGAGCAAAGGTTTATCATGGAGCTACAGGACACTCCGTCCGTGCCTAATCCATGTTAGATTGGAGCATGGATTGATTTTCTTTGCAGATCTTCTGGCATGACAATGAATCTTCATCTTCGATCACAGGCCTTTTTTTCCCAGCCTTTTGTCAGTGAAGCATTCATTGAATGGAATAGGCATAATAGGCTGAAACAAACAGTGTCAGCTTTTGTTATATCATAGCTTCTTTTCAAATACGCCGTATCTTGCTTGCAATTGCGTGCAGCTTCACTGCTGGTGAAAACATGTTTAGCTAATCCAAAGCTTCTGCTGACACTGTAGAGAAATGATTGGTGGTGTGCTAAATTCTCATCTGTTTTAAAATTCAGCACAAAATTGCCTGTTTTAAAGTAAAATTCCTTAGTTTTGCTTCAAAATTCAGATTTTTCCAATGGGTTTCTGTCAAAAATTCTGTCAACGTGCGCAAACCCAATGTATTCCTCATTGGAAACCCAACTGTAAATGTAAGTTAACCCTATTACAATGTAAGATTCCAAACTTAACCATTTAAAATGCGAATTTAGCATTGGAGAGATGAAAAGGAATGTGTTAAGGACTAGTCAAATATTTCTTTGTTGATTTTAAATGCCCCTTTATTGGATGAAAGTCAATCAGTTAAAAAAAATCTCACCTGAATATTTAAAAAAAACTACGTTGCCGATTTCATTCAGAATGTATGCTGGTGTGTACAGATGGAATAGCTTGCCTGTCCACCTCACTGCCAGTAAAGGGGAATGCACAATAGATGAGCAGTATCGGGAATGTATGTGAATCGCAATGTGTAACAACAGCAACAACAACTTGCATTTATATAGCGGCCTTCATGTGATGCAGGGTCCCGGAGCTCTTCACATGTCTGATTACAAGCCAGGGGGCGAGGAAGGGGGAGGAATATACACATTCTTGGAACAGGCATTGCAGCGAGGAGGGTTTCTGAATGTGTGCCTTGGGACGTCAGCCTAACATGAAAGGTGCTATAGAAATGTAAATTCTGTTGTGTATCACTTGTTTGTTCTTGAGCGCCTTGGGACGTCCTCCCGACGAATGTAATTTTGTTGTTGTTGTTGTTGTATACAAATGTAATTTCCTTGTTGTTGACATTAAAAAATCGGATTTGAATTTACATTTTTGTTCGAAAAAAAACCATACAATCCTTGAATCTGACATAGCATCTTATTGCGTCCAAAGTCTCAAATAATTTTTCTGTAAAGTGGAGTGACTGAATTTGTAGCAAATAATATTTTGTTATTGCTGTATCTTGATTGACTTTTTAAGTGGATTTTGCTAATCAAATCCTAATTTTCACCATAATTCCCCTTCGTGTTTTCAGGTTGATTTTCTCTCATTATTTCAACAGAAAAAAACAGAGGCTGACAAAAACTGAAAAATACCTGGGGTATTTTTGTGGATGAAAAAAATGACTTTTATGGTCCTTAGGAATGAGGTAGCATGGAATATAACAAAGTAATAATACTGGGACACAATAAATGCAAATGTTTAAAATGTGGTTCAATAATTGGATTTTAGGGACGGAAATTGCTAATTGCATTAGCTCAATTCAGAAAGCATGGGATTCATAAATCTCATAAATCTATCTATGTCCTGTCATCTTTGTTCCCCTCTCCCCCACATCTGACTGTCTTGTCCTGTCTGCTTTACTGCATGTTGACAGGGAGCAGGAACTAAGCTTGGCTTTGTTTTCCACTCCAGACCCAGGGTCACTGAGGCCAATTGTCTCTCCCCTGCTGCTGTACTGGATGAGACTGCCTTGCACAAACCACAAATGGCTCTTGTTTAGCTACACACTACAAGGGTGTGTTGTGCTGAAATTCCTGGTGTGAGACAATCAATTAGCATTTGTTGTTTTAAAGTATTGCCAGAATATATCCTGGCGATCATGAACAAGAGCTATTGGTTTGATGTAACTCATCCCACCCCCTTTATTATAAGCCTCACATATTTTGATGCTAATCTGATTGGTTTTTTTACTGCAAAAACACGTCCCAACAGTCATTGGTAGCGTAAAAGGAGGTGATAGCATATTGCCTCTAATCTGGTAAATATTTTATTAATCTGGTAAATATTTTATGGATGTGACTGCAGATCTGGATTTGAGGTACAAGCAGATCAGAGGTCATTCTTCAGACAATATGGGACAGAAGATTAGGTCAGTGACATTATCACATGCTGAATTAATCTTTTGAGATTTGGCCTGTGCAAAACGTAAAGGCAACAACAGCCAGTGAGGTTGATAATAGCAAGAGAAGCAGGACTTCAGGACTAGCTGCTAATGTGACATTAGGGCTGAAAATTTAGTGTAAAAAAACATCACTGAAATCCAGATCTGAATTTGGAATTCAGAGTCCCTGGAATTCCATTCTTCACCACATTAAGCTTTACATTAAACAGTTGAGAGTATGTTTGAGCTTCACTCAAAAATGCCCTGAAGCTGGCTTTAGCACACTGCAAAATGCACATGTGTCACCTGATTAGTTCTGATCCAGGCAAGATAACATTGCAGTTCATTTTATTTTACATTGGTTCATATTTTAAGTTCAATAAGTAATATTGAATTTAAATAAAACTGGTTACTTGGTTCATTGATGTTCGGAGGACATTACTGTGTGCAAATTAGGTAATAAAATATAGTCACTACATCTTGCAGTACATCCTATGAAGTGCTTTGAAACATTCTTCCTGGCATGGAAGATGCAAAACCAAAACTGAGGAATATTATTAGTTTATTGTTTGTGTGTGGTTGTAAGTGTCTGCATGTGTGTATGTATGTATGTGAGTATATCTTTGTGTGTAAGTGTATATGTGTGTGCGTATGTGTATGTGTGGGTAATCATCTTGAAGAAGGATTTAGGTCAAGTGGGTTGTATTGTTTAGGCTGTCTTTATTAACCTCTGTAGGTATATACATTGCATTTTATATTTTAAAAATCTCCAGTTTACTTATTGACAAGTTTCCTGCTCCATAGCTGTTGAGGGATTAACAGATTTGGCTGGAACTGATGTTTTAATTTTTCACGTTCGGAGCCTGCTGCGCTGTGTGTTTGATCCAAGTTTCCTTGGCAACTGCAACTGCTCTTGCCCTATTACAGATTCTTCTAATGATTTTTTTCTCTCTCATAAAACGATTAACAACAGGGTTGAAACAGCTAGGGAGGGAATAGAGATCAAGGTGTTCATTCCTGATCATTGTCCAGGGAGACAACTGGAGCTATAGAATTGTTTTGAACGGGTATTGGAGTTGGAGGCAATAGGGTTGAGTTCTATTTTGATTTCTGCTTCGCTCCTTCCTCCCTTCCCCCACCTCCTTATCCATCGCGATGCCCATTCCCACATAGTCAACTAACCTGCTCAAGCTGATTCTCAAGTTTCATGCGTGAGTAAGTGCTTCCAACATAAAACACCATAGGGTTCCCAGAGCTCTGGGTAAAGTGTACCCCTTTACCAAAAGGGAAAAACGAGTCAAATGCTTTCACAAATAGAAGGAGGAGAAAATTAGTAAGACAGAAATAAAAAGAAATGCAGCTGCCCTTTTGTGTTTGACTAGGGAAAGAGGGATGAAAAGGTTTGGCATTACCAATAGGCTCACAGATTCAAACCATACGATGGATAGGAAATTATTAAGGATTTATCTTCTAAAGTGCCAGGAAAACCTCTGTCCTTTTTCCGCCTGACAGGAATGTGGATTTTGTGCCAGTTTGAATTACTGTATATACTCCACGTTTATTTGGGCAGTAATGCTTTTTTTCCTGCACAATATTGAAATGCACTAATGTAGCCAATTATTAGAGCTTGGTCCAGTTGGATTTATCATCCGCTATAACTGAATTGTTCCACTACACGTGGAGGTTAGACATAGCAATAATTAAGCTTAAACATCTCACAGAGTCTCTGGTGGTGAGTTCTTACATATTTCCTTGTTTCGGAGAGCCCAAATATGGTATTAAAGAAAATGATTGTAAAAATGTTTCACTGACTGATCCATTGTTTAGTCTATCCTGCATTTACCACTGAATAGTTAACCTGATCTTTTAACTTGTAAGTCACTACATTAAGCTGAGACAAGCAGCTCCTCCCATGGGCAAAAGGTTGAAGGCATCACCTTCTATACTAAGTACAAGGTAATACAGATTAGTCTCAAAGCAGATCTCAGCCAAGCTAACTTGGTAGCACTCTCACCAGTGGATCAGAAGGTCACAGGTCCCACCTTTGGCTGTGTCAGGGACTTTGAGATGTTGTGTGAGGACAGAATCAGGTTAAGCTGTGATCCTTGCCCTCTCCCACATGGCCAAATAGCTTGGCAACACTTACTGTCAAAAGAGACACATGAATAAAAGTGAGTCAAAAATACAACTGCATTTCCTCCCCCTGTTCTTTACTCACTCCTGGTCACATCTCCTCTCCTCCTAGCCTTGCCCAGAACTGTTATTCTGCCTTGAGTTTCTGTTTATCCCTAGCTCTCTCTTTCTCTCTCTCTTGTTTTTGTTCGCTCCTAGTACAGTAAATGAAAATGGACATAGCTTTGGTTGATCAGCTTCTATGGGCTGGTACTAATCATGTTTAGATCCATCTTCTCTTTCTGTTCATTATTTCTCTTTCTCTGTTTCTTTCTCTCTCTCTCTCTCTCTCCTTCCCTCTTTCTCTCTCCTCTCTCTTTTTCTTTCTCTCTTTCTCCCTCTCTTTCGAATCATTGAAACTCCTTCCCCAAACCCAGTTTATTCTGATCCTTGTGAGTACTGAATGAAAAGCATGTGATACAGTCAATTTAAGTGGCTCAGAAAGCTTTGCCACTCAACTGCATAAAAGACTACCGTAAATACCCGCGTATAAGGCGCACTTTTTTTTCACGTCAGAAGATCTCGAAAGTTGAAGGTACAAGAAATTTTGAGCCTAGGAAATACGGTAAACAGGAGGGGCGGCCGGTGCGCTGTCAGCCAGGCTTTGGTCAGTGTCCGGCGGGGGTTGGGGGGAGCGGGTGATAGAGCTCGGCCTCGGCTGCCCGGGCAGCAGCAGCAGTAGCGGACTTCAGTGCTGTGCCTGCTGCCTGCCTTCTGTCTAACCCAGCCTGCCTGCCTCCCTCCCTCTCCTGCCTCCCTCCCTCGCCTGCCTGCCTCCCCGTCTCTCTATCCCTCCCTCCCTCCCTCCCTCCCTCTCTCTCTCTCTCCCTCCCTCCCTCCCTCCCTCCCTGCCTGCTTTCCTCCCTCCCTCTCTCCCTCCCTGCCTGCCTCCCTTCCTGCCTGCCTGCCTGCCTGCCTGCCCTGCCTGCCTGCCTGCCTGCCTCCCTCTCTCCCTTCTGCCGGCAATATCATCGAAAATGCTGCAGGTTTTTTTCACCAAGAAAATGTCAAAAGTGGGGGTTGCGTCTTATACGCGAGTGCGCCTTATACGCGGGTATTTACGGTAATTCGTAATTTCTCTCCACCACCCCCCACCCCCCACCCCCCTCTGTTTCATAAAGTCATTCCACTTCATGGATGTGAATGGCTTTGTGGAGTCCTGTAATTCAGTGGTTAAGCACTCCCCTTACAAGCGAGAGATTTGGGTTCATTTCCAGGCAGGGAGAAACCTTGGGCAACTTTTCTTCCTCCACATGCCTAATAATAGTCCCTCCCATTTCAACCCATGACTGTTTGTGGGATACTGCTGTGTGCGATTGGCTGCCGCATTTCAATTTGTTTCGCCAACAAATGTACAGACAATTCACTTTACAGTATATTCTGTGAAGCACTTTGAGACGTCCAGAAGATTTGAAAAGCGCCATATCAAATGCAAGGATTAATATTATTATTATTAATTGTGTGGGATGCTGTTGATAGTAATAATAGTCGTTGCATTAGACATTGCACCTTTTCATGTTGGTGGGATGTCTCAAAAGTGCTTCGCAGAATATGCTGTATATTGTATTGGCGAATAATGCTTGCCTTTGCATAACTGCGATATCACGTGGTTGAGATGTCTCAAAGTTCTTCACTAGATTACACTGTAAAATGTAATGACTGCTTATAGGCGCAGATGGCAGCCAATTTGTACGTAATTTGCCTTACAAACAATCGTGAAGTGAATAACCTATTTTATCCTCGAGATTGTTGTGCAGGATATCAGGAGAAATGGTCTCTCTTTTCTAGCAGTGCCGCAGGATATTTAATGTCCAACTGAACAAGGAGACAGACCTCGGTTAAAAGTCTGATCTGTAGAATGGATGTTCAGGAGAAAAGAGAAAATTAAAAAGAATGGCGTGCAAATAATCAGCCGAGACAAACATGCTCTCTTAAGAAGAAACCAAGGACCTAATGTTTCATTTAATGTTAATTCTGTTTTCTTTTTTTCTTCTGCCAGCATAATAACTTGAGAATAATGAAGGATGTGAATGGGTTTGCAAGGCAATAATCAAATTAAGAACCTCAAATGACAAGAGAGCGCGCACAGAATATGTGGCACATGATGCTGAACAGAGTGTGACCCCCACAGAATATTCCTTTCCTGCAGATGGTGAAAGAAATTCAGCATTTTCTATATACAGTACTATATATGTACCCATATATATTTGGATTGCAGTGTATTGGAAAATGTTTCATCCGGTATTTTATCTGTGTACATGCGTCACTTTGCATTGCTTGACATTTCGTTTTGTGCTAACCTCTTTTCATCAGCACTTGCCTGAGGCCCCACTTTTAATTTGCTAAGTATAACGTATATCGGATTCCCTGCACATCTCCCCCAAGGGGAACTGAGACCTTAAATTGCAGCTCACTGTGCCACAAGCAAACTGGAGGGTCAAAGACTGAATTAATGCCTCTCTCATTCAACTCGGCAGTGTTTATTCACGGTGTTTACAATCGCTGCTGAAATCCAAACCTGGTTGGAATCACTGGATGGCGTTCTATTCATCCCTTATACTTTACATCCTCTCGCAAACAGTTAGGTGGTTAATCCGTCACCTGCAATTATTAATCACAAAGAAGATGTCCTCATTAACAGATTAAATGACTGCAATTTGGGCAGAATTAATCATTTCACCGTCTTACATTTGTTCCAAATACTTGAATTTATGAGTAATCATGCTAAACGGGTGTTGGAAAATTCCTGATAGCACTATCGAAGGCAAACATTGTCTAAATGATCGGAAACAGCCATCAGTTAAGAATAGAAACCCGTCACTCAACCTTGATTCAGTGAATCCTGCACGTTCTCTGCATAGTAATGAAAGATGCAGCATTTGTTTCATGTGGATGCTGCCAGGAAACCAAGGCACAATAGAATGCTGTTCCCAAATCCATATAGGGACCTTTTGAGAACAGGCAGGTAGGAGGTGGACTGCAAACTACTTAAAACCTCTATGTCTACTACCATCATCAACAACTGAATTAAACTAAAATTTATTATACATGACTTTGAAATGTTCTGAAGTACTTTGCAGTAATCAACGTCAAGCGTAGTGACTTAAGAAGCATAGTTTCTGGAGCTAAATGCGACAGACATTTTGAGCGCAGCAAGGTCCCACACACAGCTACTAATTAAATGATTAATTTGCCCAGAGGATTGTTGGCCAAGGCAATGAGCAAAAAAAAAATTCCTTCTCCTTTCAAATAGTGACATGGTCATTTCTAATGTCCATCTGCCGAACAGGTAAGTAGATCCTCCATTTACCATCCTATCTGATAATGTTCCTGACTGGGAACTACACGAAACTGTCATCTTAGATGAAAACCTTTTTTGGTCAACCAGATATTTGACACACGTGGGGAAACCCATGCTTAAAAGTGTCTAAATCAGATCAAATAATGAATGAATGAACCCGACATCTGGATGTAGGGTTTGAACTGGAGAACCAAGAAGCCAGCGTGCTACTGTCAGATGAGATGTTAAACCAAGGCCCGATCTGCCTGTTCAGTTAGGGAACTTCTCCATGTGTCCTGGCTAGCAACTCTACCAAAATATTTCATTTCCTTTCGGAGCTGTTTGTGGGGTATTGCTGTGGGCAAATTGGCTGCCACGCTTCTCCTATAAATACACATTCATTATACTTTAGAGTAAAAATCCTGCAAAGTGCTTTGAAATGTCTCAATTACATAATAAGGTCCTATATCAAAATACGGAATTATCATCATTATTATTTATTACCCAATAAACCCAAGCTAAGATCCCTTCAAATCTGTTCTAAATGCTTTGAAAGAAAATATTTGTGCCCTCAATACATAAAAATGACCAGTGTGGGACACCTTGCTCCTCTATGAGACATGTTTATGTCAGAAGCAAAGGCTAATAATGTTAAATGTCTTATAAACACATGCACCTGGCACTTCGAATGTAGCTGCTAACAGGCTTATTGCAGTAATTACTTACTCAAAAGGACAGGCAACTGCTCATTTGAAAGGGAAAGATTTTAGTGAGAACTATTTAGTGAACAAAGAGCTGTACTTCTGAGACATAGGCCTGGTTATAGACTGCTTCTGAACTACATGATATTACTTGTACACTCTGGAAAAAGCAGGTTTGAGCAATTTCATTAAGGCAGCACTGACCACTGCCAATTAACACAATTGCAACCTCGGGGTCAGAGGCTCCCACTGTTAAATCCCCATTCAAAAACATTCAGTCTGTGTGTCTGTGCGTGTTTGTTTTGGGGCTGACATTTCAGTTAAGTTGCAATCTAATATTAACCCACCAAATACTGAATGTCCTTTTACATCAGTCAAATACCCTCTGGTATCCTGTCATGTAGCATCAGCAAAGACATGCACTTATTAATTATTAAAATTAAACCTTGTGAAAGGAAATTGGAAAATATATAAAGCCTCAGAACTTTACCCATCTCCAGCAATATAAACAAAAATAATGTCAGACTTTGATTCTAATTTGTTTTGGTCTGCTAAAAGCATATACCCGCACCCAGTACATTTCTGGCTTCCAGCACTGACTGGCCAACTTTCTGCTCATAGCACACAAGCACAGAAGGCTTCCCCTCTTCTCATCCAGCAACCACTAGAAATGCTCACAAGAACAATTGCCAGCTTCCTTTGCCCTCTGTGAAATTATATCAATGGTGACACAGTGACCCAGAAGTGCCAAACCATTGGCCATTTTCCTATAGTGTTCCAGTATAACACAGAGTCTGATTTTATGGACCCAAACCATCGCAATATAACAACTGTATTGTACTTACCAAGATCTCCATCACCTTGAACACTTATGCAAGGATTTTTTTAATTATTATTATTTATTAACAATAGGTTAGCGGGAATTCGCAGCTCATATCTTTGCCAACATCCCTATGAATACTAACAATCTCAAGCTGTCAGTCTTGATCATTGAAGCTATTTTTTAAATTGTAGATAAATAAATTAATAATGTAATACATTACCCTGGAGGGACCACTAAACCTATTACTGTGTGGTTCCATGCCTTTTTATGTCTTCTGATCCTTGTGGGAGCACTTTTCCAAAGCAATAAAGATGCCTTACGGTATTGTCCTAAATGGGATTTTAAGGTTAATGTTAGGTTTATAAAGGCTGCAAGAAAGGCATGCAGGGTGAGTGGCACAGAATCGGGTGGGTATACTGGAAGGGTTTGATCAAATGGGCAGTAGGGCTTTCTTCAACTGAACCTCTCGATTGTGAGTAAGTAAGTCCGTACAAAACAATGATCAAATTTATCCTGCTGCGATGATGCCAGCAAATCTCCAGAAGTCAGATTATCTGGGCAAGCATTTTTCTCTTTGAGATGCCATCAAAGTGTAATATACGGTAATTTCTAATGGGATCTCTTAATTAAAGAATCAAAGTGGGAATTCATTGATCCGATGCACGTCACACAGACCCACGAGAACTCCTGCTATGAAAGTGGACGGCATTGGAGTGAACTTCCTGTAAGTCAGCATGACTTCTACTTTCCATGTTAAAGAATCTCATTAGAAATCTTCACCTGATAGATCCTGTCGTAAAATGTCTGTTCTGAATATACCTTTCTTCAAAAAGCAGGATAGCTCCACCACTTCAATTAGACCTCAATCCTTCTCCAGTCAGTCAAGGTTTGGAAATAAAAAACTATTTGGCTGCCACTAGACATAAAATTACACAGCTATAAAATGAAACTAAGTGGAAACATGCCATTCAGCACAACTAGTCTTTGCTAATGTTTTTGTTCCTTACCAGCCCCCACACCTCTTACTCTATATGTGGATAACTTCTGTGGTTTATCCATCTCATGGGTTTTCTAACATGTTCCAGAGCCTGTTCCAGAACTAAAGAGAATTGAGCCTGTTCACTTATCACTTATTAATACAAAATCATTTCTCCACATTATCGAAATGGATTTGATTCACTTAGGTGTGTCGTTAAGGTAGACCACCATGTTATAGATGGGTTACAAGCTATTCTCTTCTAATGGCTGTATAATGAACAGATGAGCGCTGATAAGGTGTATTTATTAAGCTTGTAATAGCCATAATAATTAGCTTATTCATTATAACTATAATGAGTTTAGTGAATTTAACATAACTTAGCAACGATACATAAATACTCATTAGCCCCAAAAAGGATTTGCACCAGTAAGTAAATTTCAGCTAATCCATTACATTACTATCAACTCAATAATAATTTGATTTTGAAGAGGAACAAAATATTTTTAAAGATGTAATAGGAATACTGTAACATTCTCCTCGCACACGTTCACTCCTTTACATAATCTAACACTCACACACTCCTTCACACAGCTTGCTACTCACTCACTTGCTTACTCAATACTTACTTATTCACACACACAGTCACACAGACACACACCCTCACATGCATTCACTTACTCTCTACCTTCACACACTTTCACTGTTGCCTCTGGGCAAAGATGGGGGAGAGAATCAGCCAGAGTTTCTGTTATTCATCACTATCTTGTAAACTCTGTTGGATTGGGTATATGAATGGATGGAACATGCATACAAAGACAGAGTGGAAACCCAAGTTGGGAGGGAGATGGGGAGGGTGGGATTGGAGGTAGGCTGAAGGTGCATTCAAGGAGATAAGTCTTTAGATGGTTTTGAAAGAAGAATATGATGAAATGAGATAACAGTGAGTGTCATTATATAAAACTGGACCTCATGCCTGCAGATAATGCCACCAAGGTATACAGTCACCCAGAAGTACACAGTCGGCTTTCCTGCTCTCCTTCCCCTGCCCCGACCTCTTCCCTTGACATCTTTTCCCCCCCATTTCTCGTAATCCCACTTCCATGACTGTTTGTGGGACACTGCTGTGCACAATTTGGCTGCCGCGTTTCACTATATATGTCAATTTTCCTATTCTTCGACTTGCCCCGACCCCTCCCTCCCTGCTCTTGTCCCTACCTGACTGTACAGCACCTTGGGACGTCCTCTTGATGTGAAAGGCGCTATATAAATGTAAGGATTGATTGATTGATTGATTGATTGATGAGCGTATAGGTGAGGAAAAGAAAAAATGGAGGATAGAATGCTCTACAAGGAGACGCATGGAACCCTGGTCACAGACAGAGAGGATGTTGCTTGTAACTTTGATAGGGCTATGTCAGTGTTGTACAGCGGTGGGTGAGGGGTGATGAGAGGAAGCCTGATTGAAAGGAATCAAAGATGCAGTGGTGGGTAAGGAAAGATTGACGCTGGGTGGCATCAGTGGGTTCTAGTACTTTGAAGAGAAAGAGCAGGAGAGTTTGAAAAGGTTCACTGTGGGTTTTGTGGAACAGTGGGCATTGATAGCGGTTGTGAAAGGAGTACTAGAGAAGTCCACACATAGAATGATTGCTTGAATGAGATAACAGAGGGCTTCTGTGGAACTGGAACCCATCAGAAAGTTTAGGATCGAAGAGAGAAAAATCAAGTAGGGATTGACATAAAGACATGGATGTGTGAATATGTGCCTTAAGTTTACATCTACATATCCAGTTCCTTTGTGTAATTAGATAACAAAATATACAATCGCTTCACTTTATAGTAAATCCTGTGGAACACTTTGGAAATGGTCTTAACTTGAATGAACCAAATGCAAGGATTATTATTTTCATTTCGACACAGCTTATTTAACAGACAGAAACATTTGACTCCTAACCCAAAGGCAGCAAACCCTAGGCAATGGTAATACCCGTATAAACAAAAGCCCCAACACATTTGATCTAGCGCCTTTCACATCTGGAGGGCATCACAAAGCACTTCACAGGATATAGTAATAATAATCCTTGCATTTAATAGAGCGCTTTTCACATTTTATTAATGTCTCGAAGCACTTCACAGAATATACTGTAAAGTGAATTAACTGTATATTTGTGGGCAAAATGCGGCAGCCTATTGCGCACAGCAGTGTCCCACAAACAGTCGTGGATTGAAATGACTAATTTTTATTATTGTGTTTTGTTTGGAGGGATTATTATTAGGCATGTAGAGTAAGGAAACTTGCCCAAGGCTTTGCCCTAACCTGCCTGGATACGAACACAGGTCTCATGCTTGTAAGGTGAGTGCTCCAACCACTGAGCTACAGGAGCTATAAAGTGAAGTGACTATGTGCTTTGTATGGGTCAAGTGTAGTGACTAAGTATTTTGTAGGTGAATGTGGCAAACAATTTGTACATAGTACAAGGCCAGGACCTTAGGATGTCCTCCTGTTGTGAAAGGCGCTATACAAATGTAGTTTTGTTGCTGTTGTAGTAATGTCCCACAGGCAGCCATGAAATGAAATGAGACCATTATGTATTTTGCAACCTACATCTTATGCCATGTATCTAATGCATTATGAGTGGAGGCATGTAGCTTAGTAGTTAAAGCATTCACCTCGCAAGCAAGAGGACCTAGGTCAATACCCGAGTAGGGCAAAACATTGGGTAATTTTCCTTACTCCACACACCTCTGTTTACCTAGCAGTAAGTAGGAACCAGGATGTTCATCGATTGAAGGATCATTTTTCCAGGGCGATGATAATCCCCTAAAAAAAATTGGCCACTCAATCCACAATTGTTTGAGGGACATCACTGTGTGCAATTGGCTGCGTGTTTTCCCACAAAATATACAGTCAATTCACTTTACAGTATATTCGGTAAAGCGCTTTGAGACGTCTAGAAGAAGTGATAAAGCTCTATATAAAATGTAAGGATTATTATTGTTATTAACCAAATACAATGCACTAAATCCAATTTCAACAATTTACATTCCAATGTGATGTTCCAGTATATAAAATGGAATTATTTTGAGCACAATAAAATCAATTTCTCTTCCCATTCAATGTGCTCTGTTTTGGATCACCAGGAAACGTTCAATCATCTCTTTACACTGGTAAAAGAGAATGTAGTTCACTGCTTGCCTCCTCCAGTCAGATGGAAAGCAGCATCCAACTGCATGGCAGCAGAAGGCTGCTGGGACAGCATAAGCTAAGAGGTCCCTTCGCTAATCTATTTCAAGGCAAGTATTTTCCCTTAACAGTGACCAATTTCCCGTGTTCGCAGCAGCACATATTGGTTCAAATATTCCCTACAAAATCCTACCAGTTCCCAGAGGAGCCTAAGACTTGTGGAATCAGCTTTCAGGCACTGAAAGAGAACCAAGCTCTGGCTTTAATTACCCTGCGGCTCGGAAATAGACAGCCTTTAATGAACTCGTGAAAGACGAGTCCAGTAGAGAGGGGAGGGGGAGAAGGTGGAAAGAAGGATTGGAAATATAATATATGTGGAAAAAAACATTAACACGTGTGCACTATTCCAGTACTGGCGAGATGGCTCATGAATAATGGGGATTAGAGGTAAAAGCTGTGAACACAAGAGTAAATAGCAGAAGAGCAATAAAATTCAATTTCCTCATTTCATATCGTGAGAGCGTGAACTGGACGCGAGTTGGCAAAAGAGATGGTTTGTAAAAGAAGTGGCAAGGAAGTGAAATGATGAAGGCTAACATATCAGGCTTAACTGCTGCCCAATCAGCTAGCTGGTAATTTCACACCAAGTCCCTCTTTGAAGAAAATACAACCAACTTTCTCCCCATGCCCATTCCTCCCCTTCCTCTTTCCCCCGCCCCATCCTAATCCACCCTCACCAGCCCCACCCATCCAACCCAAATGTCCAAGAATAAAATCACAGCCCTTTTCTGCTCCTTAATTCATTATTTTACAAATATAACATTTTTCACATTAACAAAAGAGAAAAAAGAATGATTGTTTGGCTTGAACATTGTCTCTGAATCACACACAAACGCACAAGCCCATTTCACATAATTAAAAATTGGTTTTAGCATATTTCCCCTTTGCTGCAGGCTGTCATCAATCATACCAACAGCTTTCTGATTTGGGCCCAAGAGAACTGGTAAATGATAATGTTTTAGGGGAGTAATTAATCCTATGACAGGTGTGCAGTTTATTAGGTTGCCACTAGAGTATTGACAAATTGCAGAATACATTCTCTAATACTGGCAAGCAATAATTTTAGCAAGATGATACCTATTAAACATACACCAGTACATATGTAATAGGGTCATGTGCAATATAAGTGTGCAATAGCAATTCTTTGTTAAGAAGGCAGAGAGTGCACAGTGTTTTAGTGTTTCTTTCCTCAGTCTTTGGGACTATTGGGACTAAATGCAAGGATTATTATTAGTAGTAGTATTATTAGAGAAGTGTTCCTATGTAAAGTGATAGCAATACTGGTGTCTGCATGCCAGCAAAGTTGGGTTTTCTGTAGGAAACACCATCTACATCTTGCTAAATGGCAAGATGTTAACTCCGAGGAGTTCCAGCTAAACTCTCACCGATTGATGGGATGTGCACGGGTTTCTTTGCCCAAAGCACAGTTTGCATTGCAAATAGATGTTTCCAGCGGTGAAGGGCCAGCACTGCTGCCCTTTCCTGGGAAAAGTTTCATCAACCCCTATAATTCATTATTTGCTCATGTGTTTACAGTGCAATCTCATTGTAACGTGTAGTTTGGACCCAACCCATATTATAGGAAGGCACAATAGCAGGTTTAGCTGCACATGTACACAAGCTATGGTGCGTAGGAAGTGAGCCAGCTAATTTTTACAATGAACAAAAAGCCGAATTCTGGGTAGTTGGGTTAGCACACATTATTTCCTGTTTTTTGTGCATTCACAAAGCAGGTAATCATACTGACAGTGAACTGATACCTTCAAATCAGAGAATTTTCTTTAGTACTAACAGCTAAAATGGCTGATCTTCAGGTCGAGAGTTACTTCTGATATCCCTTCCATAATTTGTGGATGTGACAACAGGTGGTAGATCAATGATATGCAGGTCGGCCATTTTAGCAGAACGAGTCAGTCTGCATTATGGGAAACCAGCAGGTTAGCTGCATGCACATGCAATCAACAGGTCTATGTTATCAGCAAGTCACGCTGTTGTGAAGCACATTATTGCTAGATGTCCTTTCAGAACTTCACCCAAGTGGCCATTCTTCATAACTATGACTTTTGCTATTCATCAGTATATGATTGGGGTTGGTGCCTCACCACATTGAGCACAATTCCAGTTCAATTTGCCAGTGTGATTTGCTTGCTGGTCTTTCTTCACCATTTTGCATTTTACAAACTTTGCAAAGCAATTCAAGTTACAAACATCTCTTTCTGGATCCCAGTGTCTCTGCAATGATGACATCCTTGGTGATATCATTCGCAGACAAGCAGTCAACTTCCACATGTATGCAGATGACACCCAACTCTATCTTTCTGCCTCTACCATCGATTCCAGGATCCCTGCTATCTTCACAGACTGCCTGTCAGACATCAAGTCTTGGATGAGAGCTAACTTTCTACAGTTGAACATGAACAAGACCCTCCTGATTAGCTCATGCCAGCACCTTCACACATCAGGCACTGGCAACATCAACCTCCATGGTTGCACACTCAATCTCACCAAGCCAATCAGGAATCCAGGAGTCTTGTTCGATCCTCAACTGTTTGCCTCAAGACGCTCCTCTTCAATGGTCGCATCAGTCTCACCAAATCGCCTCCCCTCCCTCCACCGTCCCCAATCCCAACCCCAGCTCAGGTCTGAAACATTGATTGTCCAGCTCCCTGGGAGCTCCTGTCCAGCTCCCAACAGGTAAGGCGCAGTACAAATATAATTTTGTTGTTGTTGCAATATTTGAAGCCTAAATGTACAAGATTACCTTAGCCTTTGTACAGATCTCATTTCCAACGCTAACAAGATTTGAATATACCCCCAATGACATATAGAAATCAAAAGATCAGATTTTGTTTCGCAGATTAATTCAAATACCCAGCAAACAACCTATCTTTGTGATTCTCATGTATTGTCAGCCACAATATCCAATATCATTGTGATATTGAAAATGTGATTGAAGTGGATGTTAAGCACTAGGAACAAAGCAGTTTGGAGCCTGCGGTTGGCAGTAAAATTCATTGTTCATAGCACAAGACTTTTCAATTTTAAAGATTTGAATAATTTAAGTGAAATTAACTGGCCTACAGTATCCAGGGCACTTTGACAAAGTGCTGTAAATAGTTGGGGAAATTGCTTTCAAAAATGTTCACAGCAAATCCAATTCAAGACCATGTGTCAGAGGCTCCGTCCTTCAGATAAGATGTTAAACCAAAGTCATGGTCTATCTGTTCAGGTGGACATTAATGATCCCATGATACTATTCAAAAAAAGAAGGGGGTTTCTTCAGGTATCTTGGTCAATAACCCTTCAGATTAATTGATCAACCACATTGTAGTTGCTTAAGGTAATTTCCTAAATGCAAAGTGGATGTTCTATCTACACCTGTCAGTAATTACTTTGAGATGTTACCATTACATAATTTCAGCATTACACCATTACATAATAATAATCCTTGCATTTGATAGAGCGCTTTTCACATCTAAAAGCACTTCACAGAATATACTGTAAAGTAAATTGCCTGTATATTTGTGGGCGAAACACGGCAGCCAATTGCGCATAGCAATGTCCCACAAACAATCGTGGATTCAAATGACCAATTTTATTATTGTGTTTTTTTTGGAGGGATTATTATTAGGCGTGTGGAGTAAGGAAACTTGCCCAAGGTTTCGCCCTGATCATAGAATCATAGAATCTATGGCACAAAAGGAAGCTATTTGGCCCATCAAGTCTGTGCCGGCTCTTTAAAAAGAGCAATTTAATCCCACTCCCCAGCTCTCTCCCCATAACCTCGCAAATCCATCCTCCCCAAATATATGTCTACCTCTCTTTTAAAAGTTGATATCGAATCGGCCTCCACTACCTTTTCAAGCAATACATTCCAGATTTGAACAACTTGCTGGGTGAAAAAATTTCTTCTCATCTCCCCTCTGCTTCTTTTTGAAACTATTTTAAATCTGTGACCACGAGTCACTGATACGCCCACCAGTGGAAATAGTTTTTCCCTATCTACTCTGTCGAATCCCCTCATGATCTTAAAAACCTCTATTAGGTCTCCTCGCAACCTTCTGTGTTCTTTGTTCTTTGATCTGCCTGGATTTGAACATAGGCATTATTGGTGTGTGAATAGAAATAGATCTCACACCTGGCGAGTGCTCTAACCACTGAGCTACATGTAAAAAAGATTTTTTTCTTGTTTTCTATTCACACACCAATAATGCGACACAATTATACCCACCTCATAGTAGTAGAATATGGCTGGTCTGTAAAGTTCTCAATGTCAATAGTCTGAGGTGACCTTCACCGAGTTGATTGATGGCAGAGAACATTGCGATGCCACCATCATCAGGATTTGTTGGCACACGCGCTCAGGAGTAAAACACATTAACAGTGTGGTAGGAGATTTGCGAGTGAAGTGGAATCAAAATGCAGAACATAATAACATGGGAGGAAGCAATTTACAACCCCTCCATCTCACCACCACCCCACTTGTCTACAAACTATGCCTTAAAGCCTACAACTTTTACCATGCCTGAGGTATCCACTCCTTCTTCCCTCTCCCCCATTTTCTCCATGTTTGATATCCAACCTGTCTTTATAAAACATTCCAAGAGGTTAACCTATGTAAAGGGCGCTATATAAATACAAATTGTTGTTGTTGAATATCCCATTGCCACAAAATGTGGTTCAAGGCAGTGTTTAATTATGTATGGAGCGCACCTCCCACTGACTTGCACGCATAAATCACCTCACGGCTGGACTACTCCTCATCGGCCTCCCCAGTTCCTCCATTCATAGGCTGCAGGTCATCCAAAACTCTGTAGCCTGTGTACTATCCCGCACCCGCACCTGCCTCCGCGACCACATAACCCCCACCCTCGCCTATCTCCACTGGCTCCTCATCCTCCAGAGGATCGAGTTCAAGATCCTCATCCTCACCTTCAAGGCCTTACATGGCCTTGCCCCGCCCTATTTAACCAATCTACTCTCCCCCTATAAGCCCACCTGGACCCGCCATTCAGCAGGAATTGGCCTGCTCCAAGCCCCCCGCCCGAACCGCCCCACCATCGGAGGCCGGGCCTTCAGTTTCTCCGCTCCCACCCTGTGGAATTCCATCCCCCAATCCCTCCGCCTTGTTTCTTCCCTTTCCTCTTTCAAGGCCGGTTTGAAGACTTTCCTCTTCGACCGTGACTTTTGTTCCTCCCCGAACTTTTCGACCTCCCCTACGTGTTTCACCCCTTCCCGAACACTCCCCTCCCAGCTCGGGTTACATGCCTCCTGTGCAGCGCCTTGGGATGTCCTCCCGACGTGAAAGGCGCTTTATAAGTTTAAGTTGTCGTTGTTGTTGTTGTTGACTTCATGGTTTGAACAGAAGCTGTTGAAACTGTTGGTGACAGCCATTGTTATCACCCACAGAGTACAGCAAGTCAGAGGCACCAGATACTGGTCTAACTCTCGCACTCCACAAACAACAACAGCAATGTCGGTCAGCATTAGACCAGTCAAGCTTTGAGCCAAAGTTACTGGAGCAGAAAAAGAATGGGGAGAGAAGCAGAAGAGAGGGGCTTATACTCAAATCAAATTTATAGAAAGAAGAATACACTTTTTTATAGTATCTGTGGTGATAATGGCATATCATAAAGGAGCAATTTTATCTGTTTACTTAAGGAAACCAATGGTGTCTGTTTCATATTATGACAACAAAATTACATTTGTGTATTGCCTTTCACATCAGAAGCATGTTACAGTTATCATGTAAGTGATGCATTGTTCCACTAATGGTAATGGTCAAATATTAAACTCATGCAGCATCATTGTAATATTTTATATAATAAAAATATAAAATTAAAATAGTAATTTGGTCACTCAATCTATGACTGTTTGTTGAACCCTGCTGTGTGATATTGGCTGGACCATTTCGCCCACAAATATTGAATTAACTTTACAGTATATTCTGTGAAAAGCTTTGAGATCTTGAAGACGTGATAAGTGCTATTTCAAATGCAAGGATTATTATTATTATTATTATTATTATTATTATTATTATTATTATTATAGCCTGTGAAGCACTTTGAGACTTCTTGACCACATGATAATGTGCTATATCAAATGCAAGAATTATTATTATTACCCTTGCGTGAGGCAGCTCCGACAGCGGATGAGCAAAGGAAGAGAATTAGAATAACAACATTTATACAATGGCCTTTAAGTGGGGTAGCTTTGAAGAGCACTGAACAATGGCGAAGTTTAGCCAGGGAAACTACAGGTGCTATTTGAAGACAAGTAAAGAGGGGCAAAAAGGAGAAAATGATGCAGATTTGTGGCGTAGCGACAGATGTCATGGCTGCTGATAACGGAGCAGAGAGCTTAGGGAACATGCACAAGGCCTGAGTGGACTGAGTGAAAGGCCAGGATGAGATGAGACTATAGAGGAAGAGAATGTAATAGTACTTTGAAGTGATGGTGCTGCATCAAAACATCAAACTGAAAAGCAGTTGTTAAAGATTCCCTCACCTTTGCCTGCTCCGCTTCTAATTTTCTTCCGTTCTACAGACTGAACAAGAGCTTCAGTTTAAAATCATGTGGGTTTTTAACTACCTTCAATTCAGGATTGCAGCCAAGCACAACCTTGTGGGCTCCTCTTCGAGCTCCAGTTTAGAGGCTGACCTGTGCTCTGGTTGAAACTCAATTCCACTCAGCAAGCATGTTTGACTAGTTTTCAGTTGAGCTGATAAATGGAACACTTCACAGAGTAGTGGAGCACTTGATCTTAGGGGAATGGAAGGGGAAAGCAAGCAGGGCCAACCCTACCCCCATAGATATTTACGTTACCTCCTGGCAGCTGGCTATGGAACCACCATTACTGCTGAAACCTGCTGTAGAGCAGTCTCCCCACACATACATGCAGTAAAGGTCCATTACAAGCAATTGATCCACTGAGTTCACACTATGTTTTGAAGTGATCTCAAACAATTATTGGAGTTCAGTCCACCAAAGCTCATACCCTAAACTGAAGGAAACGGTGACAGGAAACGGTGACAGTCACTGCAATAAACAGGAATGAAAATTTACAATAAATATAAATACAGTAAAATCTTGTTACACGTAATGGATTTAGACAAAGTTGCTTGCAGTCAGACTTGTATATAACAGGATTGGCTACAGCAGCATTGGCTGTGTCAGGAACAAATTGGGAAGTGGGCAGCAATTTACTTCCCACAGGGAATCTGATTCCACAGCTGATTCCTGATAAATGCATAACTCCTTTTGCCTGGAAATATTATGGTTGGATCATGATTATTCCTAGATCAGGGTTTCTGTAAATCACATTTAAAAATAGACAATTTGCAAATCTATCCACCAGACCTCACTTTGTTATTCAGGGTTTCAGCCAAACTAAATAAGGTTACAAAAAAAAATCTAAGATGTTTGTATATTGCTTTTAAAATTGGACAGCAAATGACTATATTTAATGTGCAGAGCATTGGAAGTCTAAATATTATTCGGAGCACATTGAACTAAAATGGTTTCTTAAGTTGTTGCTTTTAATTCAATAAGTGTAATACAGCACCAGATACCCTGGAATGATCCCATACCATAATGGTATTTAATTTGGCCTTTAACCTCAGAGAATTTTGTGGGGCATTCCCGGTGCAAAAGGAATTTATCTACAAAAGCAGTAACTACACTTGACAACAATAATACTGTAAAAAATAATAACCCTTGCCTTTAACAGTGCTTTATAACACCATCAAAATGTCTCAAATCGCTTCACAGGATTTACTATAAAGTGCAGTGACTATTCACTTGTAGACAAACGGCAATGTAAAGCACTTTGATTGGTGCCAAGGTGATAAGGCAGAATAAAATAAAATTCTAAATCATTCTAATTTGTTATCTTCCTAAACCCAAACCGTAACAGAATCAGAAACATCTGCATCAGTCACTCAAGCAAACTATTAGGTTGTTTGTATCCTGTTAATAAGCATTCATGAAGGCTGCAGATCAGTATGGTGAATCTACTATGGGGTGTGAAAATGCAATACCTGATGGGATCATTTTCATATTGTGGTACATTTTGCGCCTGGACATGTCCAGTTTAATAACTATAGCAATTATTAAGGGGTTTCGGCCACAACATAAACCATGAATTCAATTTCTAGTATATTCTGTGAAGTGATTTGAGATGTCTTGAAGATGTGATAAGGCGCTATATCAAATGCAAGGAATAATATTATTATGACTCTTCCATTATTATGACCCATACCACCCCGTAACTCCAATAAAATGGTTTCTCCAAAAGCCAGTGGGTGCAGCTGTTGATTCGACTGACACTATTTTTGAACCTGACCCTATGCAGATCCCAGCATTTCAGTAGTTTGGGGAAAAACAACTTAACTTGACTTAAAAGTTGAAGCCGGCCAGTATTTGAGAGATGACCCGATCCATGAGCAAGCTAATCTTCCAATGCTATTTATGATGCATTGCACACTGCCAAGAACATCGTGCACTAACTCACACAAGAGGGAAATCACCTCCTTCAGCATGCATTGGGGGGGTACCCCAGCCTCCCCCAAACTAAACTACCTGCTCTCAAATACTTTGCATGAAGGCAGCTCCTCTTTAACTGGGTCACATTAGAGATAACCACACTCAGACAGCACTGGCAACATGAAGGGAAAGTTGGAGGAGGGGCGAACAGTTCAGTACCATGCAGTATACTGCTTTGTGCTGTAACTGGCCTAAGCATTGTGTCGTAAACTAAGAGAAAAGATAGAGCTGTCATTCACTGCTTGCATCTCACTGTTCAGTGTGGGTTTATAATTCAACGCTGGTTTATCTGGTTGTCCAATCTTCCACCCCAGGGAACATGTCAGGCATCACATGCATCAGGGAAGCCTGGGCTGATGCCTGTTTCCACAAAGTCAGCCATCCAATCTCACTCCCAAGGCCAGATGATTGGAGTGGCCCAGCTTTCAACATTCACAGTGGGCGAAAGGATTACAAGGCGTGCTTTTTTTGTGCAGTAAGACTGGCTATGGGCAGTTTTCCATCTTTTCCATGTACAGAAATCTCTCTGGTTTCCAGTTACATTGGCTGCCGATCCAATTTGGCTGAAACATAGGGGGGAAAATTGCAGTAGTTTCTTAACCTGTTCTTTGTGTTAAATAGCTGAAAGGAAAAAGAACCACTACAAATTTATTTTTGTATGCTCTAGAAGACATGATAAGCGCTACAACAAATGCAAGGATCATTATATTATTATATACGTACTTCTCCCCAAAGTATATTTTTCAATCTTACGTCTAAAAAACAAGCATCAATTCCAATTTCTTCACACTCTTGATAGTGAAAAATAGCCTCCGCAGCTCCTCAGATTTGTGTTGCTTCCAGTTCTGAAGCCATTTGAATATAAAAAAGTCCTATATATAGTGCTTGACATCATTGCTAACCTGTAAAAGTAATTGTTACAAGGGGAAGGCGGAGTATTAATGAAGCAGTTAATGATGTGTGACTCATGAATGCTGACAACTTGCTCTGTTCAGTGGAGAGTAGCTTTCTATCAGAGTTCAAAACTGGTTATGGGCAAAGGAGGAGTGGAAGGCTTCTGAGAAACATTATTTACTAACAAGTGTCAAAACAAGGTAAATCCGAATTGACGCCATATGTTGTTTCACAAATTTTTTCCTAATTAAATTAAAGACAGGGGAGAAATTAGGAGCACATGTCAATGTCCTGCTCCCATTAGTTTCCATTGACTGTGTTTTGGTTGTCAATAAGGATGTCATCTGGACAACAGGGTTATTATCTTTTCAAACAAACAATTACAAAGGCGTCGTTTCTCAGGATCCCTGCAGTGATAGTTGTTTGCAGGGAAGCTCTGTTAGCCACATGCACTGATAACAAAAGTGATCTCCAGCTCCAGGCTATACTTCCAATACACAAAATATCCTCTTGTCTACATTTTCTGCCTCTCTATCTCTTTTCATCGGACCCTGCAATAATTTAAACTACAACACTGACTTATTAAGAGTGAGGTTAACAAGGAATGTTTATACATGGACTTGTTCGTACACTTTGACACAGATGTTTATTGAGTACAAGATTGTAGCTGCATCTAAAAGACAATCGATTTACTATTTGAAGAGAGAAAATGTAAAATTATATGGAAAAAGAGGATTTGGAACTAAAGTATGACATATTGCTGTATAAATGCAAGTTGTTATTATTGTTGTTAAGATATACTTTCTGGTGTCTGTCCTGAAATCGCAATAATATTTTATATTTTAGAAATCCTCATGTTGGAATTATTGAGTATTTTGTTCTCATGCAATGCATATAGTCAAGAATGTTTATAGTGTATATACATAATCTCCACTGGGGGATTTGTTAGATCCACTAAATCATTGATATAATGCTTCCACTGTAAAGTCCAAGGGGCCCACAGGATGCAGGATGTTTTCTCTCAGTAAGATGGATTGTCAGGAATTTCTGGCAAGTCAGAGACCCCTGCTTACACAACACTGTATGCAGTGTTGAAATATGAGTGCCACGGTATTGCCTTGTCACCACTTACTTCTGCTCAATAAGCATCTAGCAAGCATCAAGGCAAGTAATAGTTAGCAACAAAGTGGCCATAGGTGGCTTCACAAGGTGGGATTTTAGGTGGGATTTAGGAAAGTGGGCAAAATTATGTGGTAGAGTTTCTGAGATTAGCGGTATAGGAGCTAAGGGTTGGCCACCAATGGTGTTGTGGATAGAGTAGGAACATGGAGCAAGTCCAAGTTAGCTGAGTGGAGGGAATAACAGAAGAGTGGGGTAAGAGGAGATGGGAGCAATAAGGAGAAGTCAGGGAGTGGATCGATTTATAGTAAAAGATAAGGACCTTGAAATCAATCTGTCAGAGCCAGAGAGCCAATAGAGACTGGTGAGAACAAGCATAATAGGTGGGAAGAGTTTGGTGCAGATGAGGATGTGAGCAGTGGAGATTTAGATGACCATCCTGTTGGCTTTATATTAGATTGTATTTTGTAGATGAAAAATGAGACATCTCTAAACTCATTTCATTTCACTCACAACAACAACAAAATGACATGTGTGTAGCACCTTCCACGTCGGGAAGACATCCCAAAGCACTGAAACTTTACAGGAAACACATTACAAGAGATTTCATCCCATCAGTTTGGGCTGAATATAAACCTCTTACCGCAGGAAAAAATTGCTGGCCTGTTGCATAGACTCAGTCACTTCCTTACACCACTTTTGAGCAACCAAATAAAAGTAAGTAGCATGCATGTGCTGTATACAGATGCCAAACAACTACATTGACAAGTGGCTGAGAATTACCTAACTCATTGCTTTAGTGAAAAATCTTGAGAGAAATCTTGACAAAAGGCCCTGTACCTTTTTGGAGATTTTTAGTTGGCATCCATTTTATCACAAATTGTGGCTCACACATAAAATTACCATGAGAATGATGCTCTGCAGTGGTGATATGCCCCATGAGCAGAAAGCACAAATATCTAAGTACACTTTTATTGCTTGATTGGCACATATTGTAAGGGGTCCTGAATGCTCATTGTCGGTAGTCATAGCAAATGGAATAATAACAGTAGGGAAAGATAACAGCAGCTGCCGTTACTGCTTGCTCTCCAGCACAGAACAATTAACATTTCCTCTTGCCAGCTCCTGTCAATCTCTTGGGAGTCTACAGTAACACCACAGCAATATAATACAGCCTGCCATGGCATGCTGCACCTCAGCCAAGGCACAGGCTTAGCAACTTTAGATCAGTGGTGGGCAACCTTCATGGCTGGCCAATAAATTACATTTTGTTGATGGAATATTTCTTGATCTGTGCTGTAAATCAAGAAATATTTATGAAATATTCCATCGAGAAAAGCTGAGAATGCACCGTTGATCAAACACAGATTTATCTAGACTTGTACGAATGTTTGGCGGCCACTTCCGGCCCGCTGGCCATGGTTTGGCCAACTGGTTTCAGCACTTAACTATGTGCCTGCCACATGTCCTCAGCCACACAGACAATGGATCAAAAGAGCAGCAATGCCCAACAGGATTCACCTTTAGTAACTCACTCGGAATCACTAACATGTAACCCCAATAGTAACCAATATTACATCTCAGCTCCATCGGATCACTGATTCAAAGTGCCAGCAGTAGGTCACAGTTATTCATATCGACAGTATATGAATAACTAAGTATATGAATAATGAGGGGTGGGGGTAAGATTACCCCCACCCTTCATTGGTGACTCTGTGTCACGATTAGTGAATCCCATAAATTTTTTGACCCCTTAATCTACAAGCACACTAAATACTATATGCTGCCAATTGCTGAAAATGATTTGTATTACAATGGCATTTCTGTTACAAAGACAGACATAACAAAAGGAACGCTCTTAGCAATCAACGTATGATACAAGTCATTGTCTAATGTAATAAATTCTCTCCAGTTGTTAGAAGACTAGATAAATTATTGCGACACTATATAAATGCATGTGTATATAACGTCTCAAAGCACTTTAAGGATTCAATGTAAAGTTAAATTAATGTGTATTTATAAGTGAAATATCACTGGATCTGATTTTCTAGCGACAATGAAATGTTCTCTCCTGGGTTTTAGCAAGCTGAATGTAATCACTGTGATGGTTCAAGGCACTTTGATGTGTATGTTATACCAGTAGCATTAACAACAACAACAAAATTACACTTGTATAGCACATTTCACGTATTAATGCATCTATTTAGATATAACCTTTGTTGATACCTGTGTGCACTGGCAATAAAATCATATCACAAAATTGTCTGTTAAAGAAAAGCAACTGTCTTTCACACAAATGACAGGGCCGTGCTCTTCACTGATGCTTTCACATTTGCTTTGAGCAACTCTGGAATACAAGGAGTCTGTTTTTTTACACACAAAAGACAAACTATCAGTGAATGGAGCCATTCGCATGATTCACAGACTTGCCAGTCAGCTCAGAATACGGCAAAAGAACTGAGAGAGAATGACTCAGCTGGAAGTCCTGCTAAATGGGCATTTTGTCATTATGACTTGTTTACATTGTTGAACACAAAGGAGCTTTGTCAATCAATTCACAGCCTTGCATTCCTCTCTCAGTTCCACAAGGAAACCTGTTCCAGTAAACAACTTCAGTGGTCCCTCACAAAAGAAATTAAAAATCAAAATTTGAGAATCACTCTGACTTTTAGGCAAAACGTCAAATTTTGGTAGTGAATCCCACAATTTTGGTTGCAAACCACAAGTTTTTATTATTATGCAGTGACCTCCAGTTTGCAAATTTTCAGCTCCATTGAGTGTTGATGGTTGCTGCCACAGCTGGATTTGAAGATCTCTATGTTATGTTGCTTAGCAGAATGCTGCTTAATTCCACCAAATAATCAGAGTTAAGCCAGTATACCACTACAAAACTGTCCTATACGGTACATTGTAATCAACTTTGGACCCAAACATTGTGACAACGTCAAAGAGGTATGAGTGACCCCAGGGACTGACTGACAATTAACACTGATCACTTTTTTCAGTGTTTTGTTAGTTAACATGTCACAGGTTATAATTTTTAGCCCATTGGATGAGGGCAAGGTTAGGCTGCAAAGTTGTTGACAGCTGAACAACTGGCCAACACTCGCTGTCTAGAGTGGGATCCTGGACAAGGTGCAGGATGGAAAGTTGTCCGTGGAACTATATCCCAGTAGGAATTTATAGGAGCAAAGAGGAATGGCATGAAATATACAATGAAAATTCCACATTATTGTGTACAATACAAATACAATTTTGTTGTATACAATTCAGTTGTTCCCAATCATAAATATACTTCACCAAACCATGGTTTTAATGGGCTGTCAATATTAATCATAATAATCCTTGCATTTGATATAGCACTTTTCACGTCTCCAAGATGTCTCAAAGCGCTTCACAGAATATACTGTAAAGTGAATTGGCTGCATATTTGTGGGTGAAGCACAGCAACTAATTGCTCACACCAGTGTCCCACAAATAGTCATGGATTGAAATGACCAATTTTATTATTGTGTTTTTTTTTGGAGGGATTATTATTAGGCATGCCTATTATTAGGCATACCAAGTAAGTAAGGAGCAATCATAAATCCTAGCAATGTTGATTACAATACATAGAATTTAATCAGAATTCCTTAGTAGGCCTTGTAAGGTAAGGCTCTTTTCTTAAACAAAGAGGCTTGGCATACAATAATGTATGGTCTATGATTTGAAAATTGAATGGATGTCCATTTCAGGAGTGCTGTAAGTAATATGGACATTTTTTGGCACAATAGTGACTGCTGTCAAGGTTTGTAGTGTAACTGCTGGAGATCTCATTCATCAAGCCAGATATTGAATTTGATTGTGTCAGACTCAATCCATTTCTCAGTTTGTGGCACAGAACTTCCTCCAGTCTATGGCACAGTCATCCCATTCATTAACATCACAACTGAATGAGCTTCACATCTCTGTTCTTAATAATAATAATACTAGTCCTTACTTTTTATGTAGCACCTTATTAGATCTTCGAGACATCTCAAAGTGCTTCACAGAACATCATCTTGTCAAGTGTAGTGACTATATTTTGTGGGCAAAACACGGCAGCTAATTGCACACAGCGATGTACCTGTGGATTGAATGTCCAAATTATTATTTAAAAAAATATTTTTTCATGGGATTATTACCCCTGGATAAGCAATCCACCAATCGGCTAACAACTGGGTTCCTCCTTACTGCTAGGTAAACAGCTGCAAGTGGAATAAGGAAGCTTGTTTCACCCACAAAATATACAGTGAATTCACTTTGTAGTATATTCCGTGAAGCGCTTTGAGACATCTAGAAGATGTGAAAATCGCTATATCAAATGCAAGTATTATCATTTGCCCAATGTTTTATCCTGCCCTGAAATCAAGCCCAGGGCCTCTTGCTTGTGAGGCAAGTGCTCTAACTATATAACAGGACTTCACTTAGCGTTTGGTCTAATGTCTTTCACGTCAGAAGTATATCTCAAGTATAATACAGTAGTTGTGTTTCTCTAGGGAAACCGGAATCCTCAAATTGACTATCTCATCCACAAGACAGCACCACCAATAATTCATCATACCTCCTGCATTGGGTGGGTGGGGGGGGAGGGGGTTAGTCTAGACTTGTGAATTTCAACACCTTGAAATTCTCCCGATGTGAAATGCGTTTTACAAATGAAATTGTTGCTGTGAGTTCAAATTCCTTACATGTGGCTTGAACCCACAGTCTTCTGACTCAGAGTGCTACCAACTAACCCAGGATAACTCCATATATAAACTACAGTAATGAGCAAAGTGGCTCTACATGCATAAGAAAGCTCACAATTGGTCATGAAGTGTAAATGTACACCTTAAGTAAAGGCATTGCCCCGTGTGTCTGAACTTCTAAATTCCTCAACCACCCTAGGTTCTCTTGCAGACTCACTAAACTAGTGAGAGAGCTAGGGTGCACCCCCAGCTGTTCTTCCTCCACCATATAAAAATAATAACAATCCTTGCATTTGATACAGCACTTTTCACGTCTTCTAGGCATCTCAAAGTCCTTCACAAAATATACAAAATATATATATTTGTGGGCAAATATCCGGTCACTGATTAGGATTGCCTTCTTCCATCTCCACTGCATTGCTTGCCTCTGACCATACCCTATCGCCAAATGCAGCCAAAACCCTTGTGAAAGCATTTGTCACCTCTTGCTTGGATTATTGAAACGCACATCACGCCAGATTCCCCACCATTCAAAAGATCCAGCTCATTCAAAACTCTGCCACTCACATACTGACCCAGAATAACTCGACTCCCCATCACTGAATGGATCGACTTCAAGATCCTCACACTCGTGTTCAAATCCATTCAGTCCCTGGCACCTTCCCACCTTTCCAATCTCCTCATTCCACCAATCCACCATCCAGTGACACCGTTCGACTGACACCAGCTCCTGCTCATCGCTCGCACCCTCTGCCCATCCATCGGAGATCAAGCTTTCAGCCACTATACCCCAAACTCTGGAGCATTCTCCCTCAATCACTCCACTTTGCCTCCTCTTTCAAGTCCGGCCAGAACACATTCCTTTTAGGCTTTGCTTACCCCTACCTCCACCTCCCATGGCTCGGAGTCAGACTTCACCACTTTTAAGTACTCTGAGACACTATCCTACATGGAAGGCTCTGTATAAGTGGACATTATTGTTGTTAGTGTATGTGTAAATAAACACACTTGTCAGGAAGGTCATGTTAACAAATTTCACCTCACACCCTTTCTCCCTGCATTCTAAGTCAGTAAAACCTTCGACATGAATAATGGAATCAGGGAGATGTCAACCACAATGGAATCATGTACAAGCAAGGGTCAGTGTCTTCAGGAGATGTAAGATGAGAAAAAACAAGTCTAGATTCAGGAAAAAAAACATCTGGTATTTAATTTAAGGTTACTGAACAAGATAGCATTACACGTTGTAAACCATGGGTGGTGTTATACAATTAAACAAATTAATGTATATTGGTGCACATCTTGTGGTTTTGTCAGTAAGTGCTTTGTCTTTCATTACACAATGTGCTGTCAGTGCTGTTAGTAGTCCATTGTATTTGGAATCCCATCAAAGCTTTATGTCTTGAACTGAATTCAAAAGCAACCCAGAATGAGGCCGAAAATATAAACGTGCATAGAGACTGTTTCGAGCTGAGGAAGGCAATGTTGACAATTTTCCAAACCGCTATAAACCATTTGTGCACATTCACCCTCAGCATTGCTGGGCAGCCTCTGCCAATGGACCTTCCACACATTCCTCAGTCAAATGCCTAAAGGAGCTGGGGCACAAACCAAATGGGTTACTTTACAGAAGCATCAAACGAGCCAAGTGACAGGTTTCAACATCTGCCGCAGACAGCGGCACACTGTTTATTTTTGAGTTAATCTGTCAAGAAGACTATTTCCCCATTTTCCTAAGCAAACATAGACTTCCTTGTCCAAACATCAAAAACGCTCTTTACAGAACCCACTGAACGCACTAACTCGTTATAAAGCACTTCACTGTAAGTCTGAATGAGAAAAAAGAGTAGAGTTGGCTTCAAAGCAGATTTTTGAACATCGCTGGCTGCTTTCACGCGATTCTCAGAAACCAGGGCAATTTCTGTATAATAGTTGACAGGCAAGGAAAGATTAATTCGCTCATAGCCTAAGGGGATATTTAGTCATTATAATAGCAATTATAATAATAACCCTTGCATTTGATAGCACCTTTCACATCAGGAAGACATTTCTAAATGCTTCACCAGATTCAGTGTAAAGTGTAGTAACTGTATTTTTGTACAAAATCAGAGCAGCCAATTTGCACACAGCAGGGTCCCACAAACAGCCACCTGAAGAATAGCACTTTCAGCAATGAAGCACACCTCCAACACTGGTTTTGTGGTGTCAGCCTAAACCATGGGTTCAAAGTCCCACCATGGGGTTCAAACCCACATTCTTCTGACTCAGAAGCAAAAGTCCTACCAACTAAGTCAAGCTGACTCCACCTTCATGGTTGAAACAAATCCTCTCATTACATGATAATAATCCTTGCATTTAAAAAAAACTTAACTAAATACTTAACTACCAACATCTTTATTTATTTTAACTAATTTGGCTGATTGATCGGCCAATGGCTCAGTTGGCAAGTTCACTGCAGGAGCACAAAGACCAGAAAGGTCTGAGATGTAATCAAGGCACAATTCCACTTCAAATCAGGTCACCACTGCTAGTGTGTGTTTAGTTGTGATATTAATTCATGGATGAATAACCCACCAGCATTCACAGCCTGCAAAATCTGGGCTCCACATGAGGATTGGCAACTGGATGAGGCAGTACAGCAGGGTTGAAACCCGTGGTACTTTATCTGAGGATATGTCAGTGCATTCAG
The DNA here is from genome assembly GCA_035084275.1 of Hydrolagus colliei. Classification (NCBI taxonomy): domain Eukaryota; kingdom Metazoa; phylum Chordata; class Chondrichthyes; order Chimaeriformes; family Chimaeridae; genus Hydrolagus; species Hydrolagus colliei. The sequence goes on from CM068742.1 coordinate 32,626,214, forward strand.
GAGAGGGCAAATTGGGGGAGTAAAACACAAAACAAATCATCCTTTTGATTATAGTACTTTATGCTCATTTATGTAAACTTCTGGCAACATGTTGCATAGTGCCTAGCAGCTTGGGACGTCCTCCTGACGTGAAATATTAATCCATTTAATCCATTCATGCACTTCCCTATCTCTCTGCTCTGTTCATAACTCAGACTGCTTCATATCCTCAGTTAACACAGGCCTGCAGTGTGTGGCCTGCTTCCTCCATACCACTTGAAAACATATCTCTTCCACTCCGCCTATTGTCACTCTGTTGCTCTGCGTCCAACCCAATCCCTATGAATTGCTCAAGATATTATCCTACCTGAAGGATACAAATCAAATTGTTACTGTATCCTAAACATGTCCTTTATATCTCTGAAATGTTTTCTTCCTGCCTTGATGTATGTAAAATTATTGCAGACAAGATGAGAAGGCTGAGCAGACCCTTGTAAAAAAAAGTACCATGGTAATGGTGGTATGATGAATAAAATAATAGAAACAACTGCACAACAGACCAGGGCAGCCCATAAAAGAGGCCAGGGAAACTAACATTTCCACATCCTCTGTAATTGGCAATCAAAACAGATTCTCATTCCCCTCTTTAGGTAAGTTTGGCCTTTTGATTGGAATTTGCTTGATAGCCTTCCTCCACCCCCAAAACCTTACTGAAGATACGAGTCACAACTGCACATCACCTTTTCCTCGTGAAAAACATCCTCGGTATTCATCTGTACCTCTGTTCTTTAAGGCTTAAGTCGTGAAATCTCATTTTGCAGCTTTTAAATACAAAACATATTTTCACTTACAGAAATCAAATTAGAGAACAGCATGGAATCACAGATCATTTCCTCGCATTTCTGTTATCCTTATCAACTAGGAGAGTGCAATTGCATCACATTGTTATTGGATGTTAATAAACACCAGTCTTTGAAGGAGTCGTTGGTCATGTTATTATCCAGAAAGATCAAATTCCAGAGCTTTGAGACATCATCGTAATTGCTTAAGCGTTCTGGATTATGTTGTCAGTCAAAAAGCTTTTCTGAATTAAACTGAAATTGATTTGGTTTCGCAGTTCAACAACATTTATTTGCAGAAATGCAAAATGTGCACAGCTGAAAATATGAGCAATTCACACATGGATAGCAGAGAACTGCTCTAACAGAAATTTACAACTTACCTGGCCTGACTGAAATACAAATACAAGACAACTGGCCTGCACTAGCAAAAACAACTTGCATTTATATTGTGCCCTCCATGTCTTAGAGCCCCGAACAATGGCACAGATTTACACTGAGCCATTGAAAAGGGGGAAGGTAACCTTAGGTATGGTCAAAGAGAAAAGTCTTTAGGTGCGATCCAAAAACAGGCAAATGGGGGCAAAGCGGATGGTTGAGGCAAGGAGTTAGAGAGGCTTGGGCAGAGAGGCTGAAAGCATGGTGCGGATAGTGGAGTGGAGGGGGTCGAGTGATGGCCAGTAAGCTCAAGCAGGCTGAGCAAAGGAGGCAGCTAGGGAGGTGCTTGGGCATAAATGATTTGTAGGTAAGTATGAGATCTTGAAATTGATCTATTCCGGAACAGGCACCAGAGTAGCCTGCCATGAAATAGGGTGATGGGGGTGCAGAGGATGCAGCAATGACATGATGTCCTACAAACTGTGCATACATAAGAAGTGTTGATGATCAAATTGCGTGATGTGAGTATCCTCAGTTAACACACGCCTGCAGTGTGTGACCTGCTCCCTCGATGCCACTTGAAAACCTCTTTGGCCTCAGCTTCCCCTTTTCTGTTGTTCAGCGTCCAACCCAATCCCCGTGAATTGTATTTCCAGAGACCTATACACAAGTGTAATGATGGCACAGAAGGTGACCACTATTTTAACATGAAAAGCTAGCTGGTCAGTGCCATTTGAACCCATCATCTTCTGATTCAGAAGCGAGTGCCGCCAACTCCGGCTTCTGACACCTGAACTTCCATCAATAAAATCAGGCTTGCTGCCATTCTCTAATTACTGATTATGAACCAATAGAGAGAAAGCATCAGAGTCCTATAGCTCAGTGGTCACAAGCAAGAGGACTGGGTTAGATTCCAGACAGGGCGAAATCTTGGACAAGTTTCCTTACTCCACATGCCTAATAATAATCCCTCAAAAAACAATTGGTCATTTCAATCCACAATTGTGCACAATTTGCTGCCACGTTTCTCCCACATATACATGGACAATTCACTTCACAGTATATTCTGCAAAGTGCTTTAAGACGTCTAGAAGACGTGAACCACGCTAGACCAAATGCAAGGATTAGTATTATTATTAAGACACTTTGAGTATATTTGTGTGGTGCAAATGTCACCTTGCAGTGCTGCCTCCTGAATTAGATAGCAAGGTGTTAATGAGAAAAATCAGATTGTCAGGTGGAATTTTCAGTCTGTCTCGCCAAAACTCAAACAAGAAATTGTATCTCTTTGTGGGCCTCCTGTTTTTTGTTAAAATCGAATGCTAACTGAGCTAATTCTATGCGTTGCCTTTGTAGCCACGGAAACAAAGCAAGAATGGCCAGGGTTAGCACTCTCACTCTTTCCACCCTGGCTAAGGTTTAAGGTCAAGAATGCAATTTATTGAATGAACACATCTAGGAAGGCAAGGCAACGCTTGCCTTTCTGGTAACTGGTGGGTCCTCAGCATAAAAGCCTGGCCTCCATAAAGAAAAGATTCACCTCACCTCACTCGGCTTCTCCCACAATTACACCAGCATTTTCCCTTTGAAAAGTACACCAATGACAAGCTCACTGAAGCCAGACTTCATGCATTTAGGTTGCTGAAACGTAAGAATTTCCTTTGCAACCCTAATCTTATCCCTCCCCTGACTTATCACTGACTTATCACTCTTACATCCTCTGTGCCCTCTTTTACCTCTCCCACTCCCCCTCCCCACCTTTCTCTTTCTTCCCTCACTGCCATTTCTTACCCCACCCCCTGCCCTCTCTTCCCCAAGCGCTCTGAGACGCCATCCGGCATGGAAGGAGCTACATAAATCAAAGTTGTTGTTACCCCCTCTTCTCTTGCTCTTACCTCTGTCCACCCTCCCTTCCCTCTCTTACCCCCTCCTCGGAGGAGGAATAAATGCTTTTTGTGTGTGTGTGTGGTGGGGGGGCAGGCTACAAAGTTTTTATTTGGATAATGACAGTGTGAAGGGACATCTCTTTTGCAGGGAACCCCTGTTTACACTGGCTTGACAGATCTGGTCGGGGAAACATTGACATTGCTGTTTTCACCATGAGCTCCTTTTAAAGCCCAAAAGCTGCGATACCAAAGGCTAATCTCACCTGCACCCGCTCCCTCCTGGAAACAATATTTGTCTATTTAAAAGTGAATTCTTTGCTTCCCTTCACCTCCCTTCATGTAGCTTCTTTCCTTATCCTGGCTTGTATTCATTCAATGTCATTGGATACTACGCTGATTGATTGAAAAGGACCTTGTGCCAACTCAACAGCATCAAGTGCAGGAAAAGAAAACATTGAGACATTTGACCAACAGAAAAAAAAAGCAAACTCGCTGACAGTCCTATTGTTTCAGTCAGCAGCTCAGTGAGGTTCGGACTTGTTGGTATATTTCTTTTCATGTGCAGTGTGAAATCTGATACATCAGTGCTCGAGTGCTGTTGGCTGTGTTATTTTAGGGAGAAGAATCACAAAACGGAGGGTATTAATTCACAAAAGAATACTTGAGATTTATATTGTTATTAGGCACATAGTAGTTCATAGGAAATGAGAGGTGCGGATACAATTTGTTATTTTTCTGTGAAGCGAAGCAGATGGAGATTTCCTCAGGGAGTCATACGGTAAAGCAAGAAAAGATCTGAACCCTTGTGGTAGCCACAACAGTGCATCTCTTGATTTCTGGAGTATTTGGCAATGCTGTCTGCCGCGGGAATAAGCTCCATATGGTAATATTCAAACCAGGAAACATAATCAGTCCTAGCAAATGCACTTAAATATTCCACGTACCATAATCCGGTAATGGCAGTAGCCTCAGGAATGTATAAAGTATTATTAATTATTTTCATATCCTGATCCACATGTGTTACTTTGACATATCCAGTAGGAGCACCTTAAGCTGCGGCACTGTAAATCCTCTCATTTCACTTCAGTTTACAATTAAGCCTTTGGTCTAAACCTGGGTCACAAATAGTCGTTGGCTTTAGTCTGAAGTCATTGGGGGTTTAATAGGGGATATTTCAGTGATATTTACTTTGTGAATATCTCATCTTAGAGCCCTTAGCCTATGATTTGCAAATCTTTGAAGTAGGGCCCGTCGATATATCGATATATCGATTATATCCGATATAATTTTCATATCGATATGCCAATATCGGAATTTAAAATGTATCGATATATCGAAAAATTCAATATAAAAAAATATGTCAGTACCTTGTCGCCAGCATTTGCAACCTCCTGGGCCTAGAGCATGGAATGCGTGTGCACATCCGAATGCGCGCGCAACAACAGCAACAACAACTTCAAGTTATATAGTGCCCTCCACGCCGGACGGCTTCTCAGAGCGATTCACAGTAGTGGATCCCGGGACCGAGCCAAGGGCAGGGCCAGAAAGGTGACCAAAAGTTCGGTCGAAGAGAAAGGTCTTCAACTGTGACCTGAAACTGGGAAGAGAGGGGGCGAGATGAAGGGAGTGAGGAAGGGAGTTCCAGAGCCTCAGGGCATAGTGGCTAAAGGCACGGCCGCCGAGGGTGGAGCGGAGGATTTGGGGGACATGGAGGAGGCCAGACCCAGAGGAGCGAAGGCAGCGGGTGCTGGGTTGGGGGGAGAGGAGATCAGAGAGATAGGGGGGTGCAGAGGAGTGGAGAGATTCGAAAACAAGGGTGAGGATCTTGAAGTCGATCCTCTCTGGGATAGGGAGCCAGTGAAGTCTGGCAAGGACTGGGGTCATGGGGGAGCGAAGCTTAGAGCGGGTGAGTATGCGGGCGGCAGAGTTTTGGATAAGCTGGATTTTGTGGATTGTGGTGGAGGGGAGACCGGCGAGGAGGCCATTGCAATAGTCCAGCCGAGAGGTGACAAAGGCGTGGACCAAGGGTTCGGCGGCTTTTAAGGTGAGGTATTGCCGGAGACGGGCGCTCCGTCGGAGGTGATAGAAGGCAGTGCTGGTGATGGACCGGATGTGGGGGAGGAAGGACAGTTGGGGGTTGAACCTGATGCCTAGGTTGCGGACAGGTTCGGAGAGTTTTAGCGGCAGGCCGGGAAGGTGGAGGAGGTGAGAGCCATGCGAATGGAGACGTTGACGAGAGCCAAGGAGTATGGCCTCCGTCTTGTCAACATTCAGCTGTAAGAAATTTGTGCTCATCCAGCCCCTGATGTCTGAAAGGCAGCCTGACAGAACATCGGGGGACTGGGGGTCACAAAGTGAAGTGGAGAGATAGAGTTGGATGTCATCCGCGTACATGTGGAAGTATGCCCCATGTCTGCGGATCACATCCCCAAGAGGAAGGATACAGATGAGGAAAAGGAGGGGGCCAAGGATGGATCCCTGGGGTACCCCACAGGTAACTGGGTGAGTGCGGGAGGAAAAAACGTTTGTGGAGATGTACTGCTGGCAGTTTGTGAGGTAGGACTCGAACCAGGCGAGTGCAGTCCCACTGAGGTGGATGACAGAGGACAGGCGGTGGAGGAGGATGGCATGGTCGACTGTATCAAAGGCAGCCAACAGATCCAGGAGGATAAGGAGGCAGAGGGAACCCTGGTCACAGATAGAGAGGACGTCGTTTGTGACTTTCACAAGCGCAGTCTCTGTACTGTGGGCAGGGCGGAAACCGGACTGGAGGGGTTCGAAGAGGGAGTGGGAGGAGAGGTGGGCGCGGAGTTGGTTTGCAACAATGTGTTCCAGGGCTTTTGAGAGGAAGGGCAGGTTTGAGATAGGGCAGTAGTGGATGGGGTTTAAGGGATCCAGGGAGGGTTTTTTAAGGAGAGGGGTGATGATGGCAGTTTTGAGGGGGGCAGGGACTGATCTGGAGGAGAGGGACTGGTTGATGATATCAGCCAGCAGTGGGCAGAGGAGGGGGTGTTGGGTGAGCAGTAGGTTATTGGGGATGGGATCGAGGCAGCAGGTTGTTGGCCTCATAGAGGTGAGAGTACGTGAGAGGGAGGAAGGAGAGATGGGGGAGAAGGAATGTAGGAAGGGGGTTGAGGTAGGAGCTGAAGGTGGGAGGGTGAGGGGGATGGGGTGGGGGTGGTAGTGGGAGACGAGAGGCTGGAGGATGATGTTGCCTGGTGGATGTTGTGGATCTTGGAAGAAAAGAAGTCCATGACCTCCTCGCACTTCGCATTTGAAGTGCGAATTTGAATAATAATCCCTCCAAAAAAAACACAATAATAAAATTGGTCATTTCAATCCACGACTGTGTGTGGGACACTGCTGTGCGCATATGGCTGCCGCGATTTGCCCACAAATATATACAGTCAATTCACTTTACAGTATATTCTGTGAAGCGCTTTGGGACGTTGATAAGATGTGGAAAGCGCTATATCAAACGCAAGGATTATTATTATTATTATTGAAGTGAAGATTGAGGAGGCCTGAGGGGGTGCACAGAGGAGGTGGTGGGTGGTGGAAAAGAGGACTTTAGGGTTGTTGTTTGCATCCAGGATGATGTTGGAGTAGTAGGCCGTTTTTGCTTGACACAAGGAACGGCGGTAACTGTGGAGATGCTCGAGCCACAGTTGGTGGTGAACCGTGAAGCCGGTTTTCTGCCACCCGCGCTCGAGCAGCCGGGTTTGGCATTTGAGGGTGCGGAGATGAGGGGGAGTGGGTAGAGTTGAAAATAGACCTGGATTTCAGGGGGATGAGCGAGTTGAAGATGGAGGAGAGGTGATCATGGAGCAGCTGGACAGCTGCTTCAGGAACGCTGTGGGTGGAAGAACAGAGGGGTAGGAGGTCAGAGGATGTGAGGGCATCTGTGAGGGTCTCAGGGGGGAGACTTTTCCATGGGCGGAAAAGCATGGTTGAGGGCTTGGTTGAGGGGAGATGGGTGGAAGAGGAGAAGGAGACAAGAAGGTGGTCCGAGATGGCCTTGTCCGAGATGCTGAGGTCGGAAATGTCAAGGCCATGGGTGATAATGAGGTCGAGGCCGTGGCCACGGTTGTGGGTCAGAGAGTCAATGTGGAGGGTGAGGTTCAGGGAGGAGAGGAGGGCAGTGAATTCGGAAGAGGCGGCACAGGGGGAGTTTAGGTGGAGTTTGAAGTCGCCCATGATGAGCAGGCGTTCGGAACTGAGGAACAGGGAGGAGAGGAGAGTGGAGATATTGGAGATGAAAGATCCAGGGGGTTTAGGAGGACGATAAAGAAGGAGGATTTTTAAGGAAAGGGAGGGATGATGGAGCGTGAGGTGCTCGAAGGAGGGGAAACAGCCAGAGGAGTAGGGGGAGAGACCAAGGGAGGCATTTGAGATGATGACCCGCCGCCGTATTGTTTGGGGCGGGGGGTGTGGTGGAAGATGTATCCTGGAGGGGAGGCCTCGACTAGAGGCATGGGGTCATTGGAGGAGAGCCAGGTTTCCGTAAGCCCAAGAATATCGATGTTCTCATCCAGGATGAGATCATAGATAGTGAGGGCTTTGTTGGAAAGGGAGCGGACGTTCTGGAGAGCAGTGCGGATGTCTTTGCTGGAGGGGGGAGAGGGAGGAGAGCGCGCGCACTGAACTACAAGACCCAGAATGCTCATCTCTACACAATCCACAGACCGAGGTGCAAGCCGCCATATTGTATTCGTAGTCCTCGAACACAATATACAGGTATATAAGGGGTGGGGGGAGAGGGAGGAAGAGAATGGGGGGAGAGGGAGGGAGAGACGGGGGGGGGTGGGGGGGGGGGGGAGAGGGAGGGAGAGACAGAGACAGAGACACAGAGAGAGAGATGGAGAGAGTGAGTGTGAGAGACAGAGAGAGAGAGAGAGATATTTACCTACTGAGGAGATAGGCCCCGAATGCGCGCGCACCTCCGAATGCGCGCGCATGCGCAGTATTAAAAACCCGGAAATATCGATATATCGGTATATATCGATATGAGCCAACCGACATATCCATATCGGAAATTTCCCATATCGATGGGCCCTACTTTGAAGGATGCAATGTGTTGAATGGGCATTCCACCCCAAGGTAACTGATCTGGAACACTCTGCGTCTATCCCTTTGCCTTGCCCCCTCCTTCTTCATCCCAGGGAGCGCCTGAAGACCTTCCTCTTCAATCATGCCTACGGTAACATCCCCCTTGGCTAGGCATCTGACTCTATCCACTGTCAAGCTCTCTGCATGAGGGGCGCTATGTAAATGCAAATTGTTGTTGTTTTTATGTTCTAACAATCTGAAAGAAGACGGGTCGGGAGGATTACTAAGTGTGACATTATTCTTGAACAGTAAAAAAAACTGCTGCATTTCATTATGCCTGCAATGTGATAAATATCCTCTTCCCAGATGTTACGTAAATTGATACAACAACAACAAAATTGCACTTATATAGCGCCTTTCATGTCGGGAGGAATGTCCCAAAGAGCTGATAACACTAAAACAACAGCTAAACGTGTGAATCGTTTCACAGGTTTACAGGGAAATGTAAAGGGGAGTGGAGGGAGATGTAGGTTTGGAGAAGCAAGTGGATATAGGGTGTTCACAGATTACGCTTTTCTTTCTCTTCCCAAGCTTTGGGTCCCTATTGATCTGAAGGGAATTTGATCATGTGCTTGGTACAAGTAAATCTATAAGCAATGTTGGCAGTTTCCACTAGAACAGTCTGTTTTATTTGTATCTAAGAGTGTTTCTATTGGCAATCCCAGAGTATAAATGGAAGCAGCATTGAGTACATATTATTTCTGATACTGTGGAATCTCAGTAGGGGTTTACAAGAGACAAATCTAAATCTATGAGCAACGGAGTCTCTGCCTGTCTGCAGAATCGTCAGCATTCATTGGTGACTGTGGAGTTACATTTCTAAAGTTTTATGAAGTGTGACACAATGTGCAGACAATATTAAATTGTTCTCCTTTGAATGCAACTGCAGGTTTTCTGATTTGAAAGGCACCCAAAGTAAATCCATTTTTTTCTTCTTTTTCTTGTCTCGATGCCAGACTTTTCTCTTCCAATTTTCTAACCCTCTCCTCCGCATCTCCTGAGGTCAAGTGTTTTTGACTGACTTTATCTTTGTTTCTGCTGGGTTAGGTTTGCACATGTTCTTAGTCCGTTACTCATTCAGATTTGTTTAATATACATATGAATAAAGTCAAGCATTTTAAGTTGCTGAATCTTGCTCTGGGCAAGTAGGGGGTTGATTGTACATGTAGGGACTGTGGGAAATTGAGCATTCTAGCTACATGCGTGAGTCAGATACTATTCCTACTTCATACATTACATCTGAAATATGGTTAACAATGCATTAGTTACATACATTATTAAGATACAATAAAATGAACTCTTCGGTAAGCAGTTTGATTTTTGGTTTTAAAGAGCATCAATGTTGAAATCCACATTGAGGTACCAGCCTTTTCTCTTTTACTTATGTTATTAATATCCCTTGCCTTTCATATAGCACCTTCCACAGCTGGAGGATGTCTCAAAGTGCTTAGTGTAAACTGTACCACCATGTTTTATAGGCCAACATGACAGTCAATTTGTGCACAGCAATAAGCCACAGTCATGAAGTAAATGACCAATTTTATTTGGGGGAATGTTTGCCAGGACACCAGGAGAAACTTGAACAAAAACGCAAACCCGCTTCTTTTTTTGAATAGTGTCATGGGATTTTTAACATCCATCTGAATAGGCAGAAGTGATCTAGGTTTAGTATCACTTCCTTTGCATTGCATTCCTTTCTGATGTCAGCCTCAAGAGAGGAGGCAATGAGATAATCCCTTTTGATGTCAATTTTACAGATACTTCTGTAAAAGTCCATTAGTTTTCAATGTTCAGTTAATGTTCAGCTCCAGAAAGGAGCCACATAAAGAAGGGCAGGCAAGACCACTGCTCAACAGCTTCTTTCATTTGTTTCAAAAATCATCCCTGGGAAAGCACCAAAACATTCCATGTCTGTTTTAATAGTACAGGTTTGTAAGCACAGGAGCCAATTCGCATGTAATTTTAATTCCCCCAGGAAACTGAAACTCTTTCCCCTCAATATCGCTTATGTTGTAATGCTTGTTTTTGAGTTTGTGCGTAGACTCTAATTTCAAAACACCTCAAAGCACTAGTGACTGTGTTATGTAGGCTAATACAGCAGCTAACTTGCATGCACTAGGTCCCACAAACAGCCATGAAGTGAATGACAAATTTATTTCCCAGATTGTTGACCAGAACACCAGGGGAATAGTGTCATAGGATAATAATAATAATCTATGCATTTGATATGGTGGAATCCTGTAGCTCAGTGGTTAGAACACTCACTTTACAAGCGTGAGACTTGTGTTTGAATCCAGGCAGGTCAGAGCAAAATCTTCGGCAAGTTTCCTTACTCCACATGCCTAATAATAAATGCCTCCAAAAAAACAAACAATAACAAAATTGGTCATTTCAATCCACAACTGTTTGTCATACACTGCTGTGCGCAATTGGCTGCCGAGTTTCGCCCACAAATATAGTCAATTCATTTTACAGTATATTCTGTGAAGCGCTTTGAGACATCTAGGAGACGTGAAAAGCGCTATATCAAATGCAAGGATTATTATTAGAAGTAGTATTATTATGGTCCTTTATCATGTCTTTGAGACATCTCAAAGTGCTTCAGAGGATATACCGTAAAGTAAATTGACTGTGACTGTTCATGGGATCTTTAACATCTACCTGAATAGACAAAACAGGATATTTATTTATATGTATCATCCAAAGAATAACACTCCAACAATTGTGCACTCCCCAGCATCACAATGTTCACCTAAATTGAACATCTGACTCACAACCTCTGATACAAAGATGAAAGCATTACAAAATGAGCCAAGATGACAGTTAACATATAGATACTATATACTGTATGTATATATATGTACATTGCTTGTACTCTTTACCAGTAATCCACTATTGATCAACAGCCAATAAACCTGCATTGATTAGTCATGTGTGGGCATCATTATACATCATGCAGTGGCAGTCCACTGGGTCAGCTACAGTACGAGAAGCAATATATTCTGAATAAAACTGCTCTGTGGTTCTTCAAACCGTGTGTTTCAATAAGTAAAGATATATGCAAGAAATTCTAATTTGGTGGGCTGGATTGGGGGTTAGGGTAGGAAAATACAATGCAAATTTATATTTATCCATCTTGGGTAGCACATTCCAAGATGCTGATCAGTCCAGGGTTTGCACCTGAGGTGAGGATGGGAGATGAAGGAGGTGTGGGGGTTGTGAGGGGTGAGGGGTGGAGAAAGATGGCCAGTCATAGAGGAACGTCTTAAGGTGGACCTTGAAGCAGACAAAGGGGTGAATTGAAGGGACTCCAGAGATTGGAGGTATTTCAGATAAGATGCTGATCAGTCTGACCGCTGATAGCAGAGCGGAGGGATGTGAAGCAGGCGAATAAGGTACTTGCTTGAGTGATTGGCCCACAGTGGACTGCCACAGGGTTTGAGGAGATTGCAGAAGTAGGATGGAGCAAGACCATGGAGGAATTTAAATGTTTGTACCCAGATCTCAAACTCAACAAAGCATACAGGTATTTCAGGCTTGTATATAACTTATAGCACAGGGGTCTAATTTGCGTGTTGTGCTAAAGATGTGCAAACAGATGCATATAGAGGGAATTACGCTTAATTATGTGATTAATAATCAATGAAACACACTAAAGTTTGCAATAAGGTTAATGCATCACTCTCAGGTACTTCTTATTAATAAGAATCCTTGCATTTATTTTTAGCACTTTTAATGTCTTCTAGACAACAACAACAACAAAAGTATCTATGTATAGCCTTTCACGTCAGGAGGACGTCCCAAGGCGCTGTACAGTCAATGTTTCAGACCCGAGCTTCCCCAATCCCGAGCTGGGGTCGGGATTGGGGAAGGTGGAGGGAATGGAGGGGATTTGGAGTGACCGATGCGACCGTCGAAGAAGAGGATCTTGAGGCAGGACTTGAAGGATGCTAGGGAGGGGGTGAGGTGGAGAGATTGTGGGATGGAATTCCAAAGGTATGGGGCAGAGTGGCTGAAGGCTCAACCGCTGATAGTGGGGCAGGTGGGTCGGGGACAAGGGGCAGCCCAGAGCCCACTGAGCAGAGTGAACGGGCAGGTTGGTAGGGAGTTAGGAGATTGTAAAAGTACGGTGTGTCGAGGCCATGGAGGGCCTTGAAGGTGACATCTCAAAGCGCTTTGCAGAATATACTGTAAAGTGAATTGACTGTATATATGTGGGCGAAACATGGCAGCCAATCGCGCACAGCAGTTTCCCATAGACAGTCGCAGATTGAAATGACCCAAATTATTATTGTTGTCTTTTGACAGATTATTGTTAAGCATGTGGAGTAAGGAAACTTGCCTAAGGTTTCATCCTGACCTGGAATTGAACCCAGGTCGTCTCACTTGCAAGGCGAGTGCTCTAACCACTGAACTACAGGACTCAACACAAATTCTCTCTAAAAGTGGTTTCTTCAAAACACATAAAACTCAAATGTATGAGTATGTTTCACAAGATCATGAGAAATTTTGATGAAGAAGCACTTTGGCCTATTTGATTTCCAGTATATCCTCCCTATCAACCTTCTATCACATCATCACTTTTTTTTAAAAAAAAGCATCTGCCACCCTTGTCTGTAACCTGTTCCCGTTTGCTAATTATCCCCTGGGAAAAAAAAGACTTCCTGGTATCTGTCCTAAAATTGCTCTTTGTAACCTTAAAGCCTGCCTATTTTTTGTCCTCTTGTTCTCCAGTTGTGTTGCAATTGTATTGCAAGCACAACAATTGTTTGGGGTTTACTTTCAGGGATCATAAGTGCACGTGGTATTCAAGCTGCAGATTGACTAAAGCACAGTGTATTAATAATAATAACAGTAATAATAATAATAATAATAGCTGAATATAGCCTGAGTATGACATCTAAGGAACTGAACTGATTTGGCAATATAGACCGGTATCCTATTTGCCTGCCTCAAACTGTTTTTATGTGATGAGTGATGAGTTAATTGACACACTTCACAGAATCATAGAATTTTTCACACAAACGAAGGCCATTCGGCCCATCGTGTCTATTCCAGCCCTTTGAAAAGAGGTATTCTAAGTCAATCCCATTTCCCAGCTCTCTCCCCATAACCCCACAAACCCATCCTCCCCAAATAACCGACCAACCATCCAACCACTTGGATCTCTTTCAACTTCACCCTTGGAAAATTTGATCCCATCCTTGAAGTGTTCTATTTTACTTGTAGAATATTGATAATTTTCAAAACCACAATGTTCACAAACAGAACATAAAACATTCAGAACCCGTACAGATCCAAACCACAGAGCTGTGTTTTGTGTGTATGTAATGTAGTCAAGTAGTTAACCCACATAAAAGTTTCAGTATGTTGCATTTGTTTACAATCGTATGGGAGTGGTGGGGTGGGGGGTCTGGTGGGGGGGAAAGGGAGAGAGAGATGGCGAACCTTTAAGAGTTTGAAGTAGGACGTGTACAGGTGCATTAAAATCCCTGGGAGGTCACGTGAATATGTGTGCAATTCAGGGCTCCCTAGTCTCAAAAAAGGCCATCGGATCGTGGAAGAGTTAGATGATTATTCTGGAATGCTGTTTGGGGACTACAGTGTATTCATGTAGGGTCAAAACTGCATGATTCATAGAGGATGAATAAATCCTATTAAATCCTACAAAGCATTAAATCCTACCGGTTACGTGATTTGCATCATTCTGACCTGCAGGAATTATGCTCTGAAGCGATCTCCTTACCAGGATATAGCATCCAGTTATTTGTAAAAATGAAACTTTATAAATCATTTTTGAATCCCATTATCAACATTACGTTTGTGATGACAGATAGAGTGGGTTGAGTCCATGATCAGGCAGACTGTCCATGCTCTGAGAAAGGAGCAGACTTCATGAGCCAAATGTTCTTTCCCTACCATGACTATTTCCATAGTGCATTTCACGTTAGGAAGGCATCACAAAGTGCTTCACACAGCAGTTGAAAAGACCAGCAGGCTTTAAGTGTGGATTCGGAAAGGCGCAGTGGAGGTACTCTGTGATGGAATTCCAGAGAATGGGCAAAAGATTGGATAATGAAAGACCATCTGACCACTCCCCTCCCAATATCATTAACCATCTCTCTCACCCAAACCTCTCACCCAACAAACAATGTGTCAGCTCTACTTTCTACCTTGCTCAACCCGAGTTCAATGGCCACAAAACACCATCAGCCCTATCTGTGCGTAGTACTCCTGTCTGAGCTGAGTCTGTACATGTGACTTCAGCCACACCACAGTTCATTGTGATGAAAATACAGATTGAAAATAATTTTTAAATGGATCCTGTTATCCCACAAACACAATTTTGTTATCAAATTAATCTGTCTGTTTTCTCATGATCATGTTATTGCACCTTGTAGGACCCTTCCCTCAAAGACTTACTTGAAGCAATTTCACAGCAGGTCTCGTGTGTTCAGGAACAAAACACAGCTTTTTATTTTCTACATATCTATTCAGTTATAATAATGATAAGAATGTAGACAATGATTTATTAAGGACAGTCTATTAACCTTGCATGGCCCCAATTATTACAGAAGAGCTCCCTCTGAAGAACAGCCCTTGAAAATTATGTCCATGCAGCTTATAATCATCACACCCAATAAAGTAAATGTTACTCTACTCCCATGTGTAGTTCAAACACATTCCAACAAAAAAATCTTAAAATTTCAATGTGTTCTCATTTTAATCAGTCACAAGTGAACTGAAACTACTGTCTAAATTCACAGGCTGCCTGGGAATTATCGGCTCCTTAGGGTGAGTGCATCTTGCAGTGGATTGCTGCTCTGTGCAGCAGATCAGATCATAGGACCCAGGCCATGTGATACCAAGAGGAGCTGTCATCTCTACCGTCTGTCTTCTCCACAATAGTTCAGTCTCAGAATGTTATGCTCGGCTCCCGGGCATCGACAGGAGAGATCGTTTCAAACACGCTCTGATTTCCTTTCCAGGACTGCAGCCAATAGTGTCTTTGTTTGGACACCTTACAAAGAACCAATGTCAATGAATGTACCAGTGAGCTGAATCTGTGTTTCCATCGAATATTGTATTACAACCATCTCACAATTGCCCTGCCATAGCGTTTAGGGGAGTATAGGCTTGTTTGTAACTTAATAAAGACCCTTGAGGGTAGGTTCTAGACTGTATTGTTGAATTTCACATTCCGGACCTTGGGATATATTCAATCCAGCCTACTTGGGTATTCCTTTCTTTGTGCATTCTTGGTGCGGGGAGACCTGCGGGCTTCTGCTTGTTGTGGAAATGTTTTGTTTTTCATCAGTGGACTTCCCTTATCTCCTAAAAGGCAATGTTAGGAAGGTGTGAGAAGATTCCGGTTACCTTTACAGGCTAGTATTCCTTTCCATATTGTGTGGGTTTTTTCCTGCTTCACGAGCCGGCAGCAAATTGTTATCCCGGTGATGCTGTCTGACTCTTTGTATCTGTGAGAGACAGACTGAGATTTCAGAGCACCCACAGACACTAGTAAGGGTAAGAAAATAGTCAGAACATGAACATGAAGGCAGCTTTATGTGCATGGATTTCCCAATATACATTGCGCTCTATAATAATACTGTAATAATAATGGTATAGCATCTTATCACATTGAAATGTTTAATAGTGCTACTCAGGTGATTACTGCGCTAATCTGGTGGATGTTTTTGAAGACAAATGAGACAACCATTCTGCACACAGGAAAGTCCCAATATCATGAGGTAAATGACCATTTAAACTGAAGGACTGGTAGACCAGACACCATCTTTTCTGAATCCTGCCTTTAGATCTTGAATGTAAACCTGAACTGCTAGTTAGAAACAAAAACAGAAATTGCTGGGAACACTCAGCAGGTCAGGCGGGATCCATGGAGAAAGGAAAGTGAGTCAACAGTAGTTGGGATCCCAGTTTAATGACTTATTCAAAGAACAGTAGCTGCAGCAATGCAAGGCAAGACTCTACACTGCTTGATTGTCTGGAGTGTGAGCTCAAGTTCTGATATAGGGCTTTAAATCCCCGTCTCTTCCTGCTTGCTCTGTGGATTCTATCAGGCAGAAATACACAGACAGCACCAGCACCTTCCAGTAGTGTGGAGCCAGGCCGTTTGAAGAGGAAATAAACTTTACATTTGATATGGCACCTTTCATGTTGGAAGGACATCTCAAAGTGTTGAATAGCTCATGTGGGACACAGCAATATTAACACTGCAACACCTTGACCCAATTTTATTGTTATGTCCCAAGCTTTAACCTCGAAGCACATGTGCCTGGCTGGGGATCACACAACATAACACTGAACAAATTAACATGACATGCTTCAGGCCACAGTTGCTGTTCAGGGAACTGTCAGCCACCCAGGGATGAGTTTTAGTAATAAACAAAAATGCAAAATACTGCAGATGCTGGAAATCAGGAAAAACTAAAATCGCTGGGAACACTCAGCGGGTCTGGCAGCATCTATGGAGAAAGAAAAAGTGAGTCAACATTTCAGGTCCACGATCCTTCATCAGAACGGTCCCGATGAAGGGACGTGAACTTGAAATGTTGACTCACTTTTTCTTTCTCGATAGATGCTGCCTGACCTGCTGAGCGTTCCCAGCGATTTCTGTTTTTGTTTTATGCGTTTTAGTAGTTCTTAACTGGATGCTTGGGTGGGATCCTTTCTCCTCTTAGCAGTCTTCAGGGACACAAAAGCTGACACAGTGTGTGTTCCTGGGGGCCATCAAACAGGAATGATAAAATCTATAGCTCTTCTACCTCTGCTCCCATACCAATGCAAGTGTGTAAGTCTTCGGTCTTCATGGGAGGGTGGAATTTGTGTGGCGTTGGCTGTCCAAATGTGCTTTCTTCCAATAGAAATTAACACTTAGGGCATAAATTTGCAGTGTTTCATGATAACTTACCACACTGAATCTGTTATAAAACAATGGAATTTCAGTTGATGATTATCGACTGCTTTCAGGCCTGAACATGCCCACATCTTCTGCACAGTGGTTTGTGTTAACACAAGGAACCCGTTATGAAAGGCCACAAACTTTACCACATGCATTTTATCAGTACAGAGACAACGTCTAAATGCTGCTTGACAGGATACTGGGAAGTGAAGCCGGTATACTATTTTTAGATGATCAAGACCACTGACTTGGATTCCACTCAACGCCAATCATTTTCAAATGTCGAAAAATTATGTAGTTGCTTAAATAATAAATTCAATGTTTAGGAACAAATGACACAATTGTAACCCGAACATTGCAAAAACTATTTTATTTTTCTGCACAGCTCACAAGGTTTCCAAATTAGCATTTACATCAATGCTGCTCTACTACTAACCATGGAGCCAGGAATTAGTGTTGTCAGCAGAATGTGTGAACAAACACTGGATGAATGAGAGTGTTTGATCTTTCACTGGAACATTAAAAATAGCTCCAAAACAGATCGCATTACAAACATTTGGTAAGGTAAGTCTTTTAATTCAAAACTTTCCAGGCTGCCTCACAGTATTTATGGAGCATTGCAGCTTTAAGAGACACAAGAGGCTCATTCACACTACAATAATTTTAGACTGCAGTAAAATGTCAGCAGAACGGCCATCAGTAAACCTTCAATGACTGCTCGTGACACTGGACTGTTTACATTAACAACTTCTGATGTCGAGGAAATGCCAGGAGAGTGGTAAATGCTAACAGACAAGCTTTACTGCACTGATAGTATTATGTATTTGTTTTATTCTCATTCCTGTTTTCCCTAACATCTGGATTTTCTGTTAGTGATTTCTGTGGTGGATGTAATTTTCATTGAGATTTTCCAACAGGTTTTGGTGTCAGTGCAAATTACAGAGCTGTTGTTTGATGTCTTCAGTTAAATACCCCCATTGCACATTGGAAACCACCTTCCTAACAGCCTGGGGTCAACCCTGAACCGACGTGCATGATAATGTTAACATAACTATGCTAGTCCTGTAGCATAGTGGTTAGAGCACTCGCCTGATAAATAAGATGACCCAGGTTCGATTCCCGGATGGGCAAAACCTTGGTTAAGTTTTCTTACTCCACAAGCCTCTGTTTACCTAGCAGTAATTAGGAACCAGGGGTAATAATCCCTCAAATAAAATGGTCACTGCAATCATGACTGTTTGTGAGACAGTCAATCATGACTGGTGTGCACAATTGGCTGCCACAAAATATAGTCAATTCACTTTACAATATGTTCCATGAAGCACTTTGAAACATCTCAATTACGTGATAAGGCACGTAATGCAAAGATTATTATATGTTTGTTATTATATGAGTGTTTTGTGAATGAGGGGGATGTCCATTTCACAACCCTTGCTTCTTGCTTATCTAAGCAGATGGGTGCTAGCTAGGATTCGGCGATATATCGATATATCGGTTATATCTGATATAATTTTCATATCAATATGCCAATATTGGGATTTAAAATACATTGATATATCGAAAAATTTGACATATCGAAAAAATCGATATATCGTGAAATATCGGTATATCGTGTCCGGCGATATATCGGTATATATCGGTATAATGCGGACTTTTTCAACTTGCCTTGTCGATATTTGAATGTGTGCGCAAAAAAACCTTGTGATATCAATATATATCAATATATCGGTATATGTCGATATATCACGATATCGGTATATATCGATATGGGCAAACCGATACATCTATATCGGAAAATTTCCATATCGACGGAACCTAGTGCTAGCTTTAACTTGTTTTAGTTTAGGAACATTTGGGTAGATGGATGCAAAGATAAAGCCTTAAAAGACATGACGCTTACTTTGTAAGACCTGTTTTGTCTTAAATTCAAGACCACATAGAGTTGTAGATCAGTCTTAAATTCAGTCTTAATTTAGGAGTTGTTTTTTCATATTTTTTAAAAAAGCACTTTTGTTTGGTCAGCCTGTGTCTGACACATGCAGAATCCCATCATCATGCTTAAGAGTCTCCAAACTTGGTAATTTACACATCAATTGTTCAATGGAGTTGATGGGAATGATCTTATAGTTGATCAGCTGGAGGTTTGGGAGCCAGTGGCGCTGAGCAAGGATAAGGTGATGGGTACAGTGCAGGATTTCTGTATAATCTGGATGTATGTGTGTCATGCAAAGACAAGATCAGGGTAGGCTAGGAGTTTCTACCATGGTCAAGTAGCCAGCTAAGACATACTGCAATACTACACTGAGGCTCATACATGAGTAATGATAATAATGTGGCCAAATTAACAAAAAAATCCTGTGGAATGACACTCTGAAAAAAATATGAAATACCTCAGGAACAGAAACGTGAGAAAATTGACAAGAAAAACAGTAACATAGTATAAATGAAAGGGTTATTACATTCAGTCTAACATTCTGATAAAAAATACATTGAGAACTTTGTATACTTCTAATTTTCATGAATTCCAATAATAATCTTCATTGCTTTTTCCTGTCTAATACTTTGTGCAGACAGAGCTTTGGAAGTTAATACCAGATGGATGAGCAAATTAAAGTGGAAGGGGAGAAAGGGGGCGATTGTCTAAACTCAGAGCATCCGAGGGAGCTGCCAGCAATTCTTAATTCACACTCAGGACTGACGACCTGTGTAGCAGAGAGAGTGCCAATGACCCATGCAACCAGCCACGCTGCTGCTTTGAATCTGAATGCCTGAGCCCCCACCAGCACTCAAATTTACTATGAAAACAGATTTTGTTCTGCCTTGTAATGGCGCAGTCTAGTTTTCTTAAAATGCTGCTGGGGAATTCTTTGCAGTCTGCACATAGAAAAGCAAATATTTCCAGTTTCTTGGCAAATGACCAAAACAGCGCATTCTCTAGCCAGCTGCAGTATCGTTCTGCTATTCATTCCTCACAACACGGCTCAAGCAACTATGTAGGAAATGCACCATAGGAGTTGATTTCTTGGTGATTAACTAATTCCTTAGCTTCAGTTTGCACGTAAAGGTTCAGTTGTTCTGTCAGGTGCTGAACATGTTTTTGTTAACGTCATGGTACTTTAAATTTCCTTACTATTTTTCCAATAGTTTTTAAATAAATAAAATAATAATAATCCTTGCATTTGATATAACGCTTTTCACATCTTCTAGTTGTCTCAAAGTGCTTCACAGAATGTACTGTAAAATGAATTGACTATATATTTGTGGGCAAAGCAAATACGACAAGAAACCATATGAAAGTCCATTTGAAGATAAGTGTTTCATGTTTTACAGAAACATTAAATGATAAAAGGTACAGGAATGATACCTTTACCTCTACTCCTTGCATAAAGCTCACCCTCCATCCACCAGTCTCTATGAAGTGCTTCAATACCTTCATGCTATGTGAAAGACGCTATAAGAACCATAGAGTTACACAATGTGATATGACATAGAAACGAGCCATTAGGCTCTTTGTGTCCATACTGGTGTTTATATTTGAGCATGTAGGCCCCACTTCTCCTGTTTCCTCTCCTATATCCCTCTCCCTCATGTATCCATCAAGTTTTCTCTTAAATACATTGATGCTTTTTGCTTCAAGCACAGTTTCCAGCAGGGAGTTCCACATTCCCTCAAGGTGATGAAGTTTTATCTGAGAGATTCTGTAAACTGTAAACTGGACAACTGTAAGTTGTTATCTCACCTCACTGCTAATAAGGCAATAAAGCTGTTATATCCTCTTTCAGTGAGCAAAAGCAAGTACAGTATATTTTCTTGAAATCAATGCAATTTCTAAACAACTGCATTTCCATAGAAACCTACATCAAATGTAACCTTATATCCATTTTCACATGGCATCCTGCGGGATGCTATGATTGTACTGCTATGAGTTCATTTCCACGTTGCACAAGAAAGATATAAGACTCTTTATGGCTTCTCCAATTCCTTGTTTTTCTTGCAATCTATACTGAAATCCTTTTTTTAAAAAAAATTAAAAATTTCTT
This sequence comes from Hydrolagus colliei, assembly GCA_035084275.1. Lineage (NCBI taxonomy): Eukaryota > Metazoa > Chordata > Chondrichthyes > Chimaeriformes > Chimaeridae > Hydrolagus > Hydrolagus colliei. Next base: position 32,647,368 of record CM068742.1, read on the forward strand.
TCCGAAAGCATGTAAGTGCTCATATGCTACAATAAAATTAAATAAAAAAGGGTTCAATGTTTATGATGTTTATACTGTGAGGCTGTTAAAGCTCATTATAGTTTTTCACGCAAGCTGCTTCTCTCTATTTCAATAAGATGTGTGGTTGCAGCTGGCTCTGCGCTCTCGCACACTGCAGACTGAGCAAAGTAGTTCCTCTTGTGTATTTAATGGAATTATCCACTTTATTCTCTGACCTTACCCTTTACATTACATAAAAAAATGTAATTGCAATTTTTTTTAGCAAAAGGTTCTTAAGGAATTGAGTAGTTTTGTAACGTGTGTTATGATGAATAATTGCAGTGATTTGCAGTTGTGAAAAAAAATCAGAATATCTCCTGACACTCTGCCAATGTAAGATTTATGCTAAATATTCGAGGCTTGCATTTTAATTTTTTACCTCTTCCATTCCTGTGTTTAGAGATTTGCCTCACTGGGGAATGCCGGTTCTGTAAGACTATAGCTGCTAGTGGCTGGTCATTTTTCTCAGCAGTTAAGGGAAGAAAATATCATTTCTTGGCTTTTGACATGGGTATTTTTTCATGAGGCTTTTTAGATTCAAACGGATTTTGCTTGCACTGTATTACAGTATGCTTCTGCTACATTAATCAATAAACAAATGGTGCACTAAAAGTCAGTGTTCAACATTAGGTCTGGGGGGGATTCATCATGGGTCTGACAGCAACTTAATGAGAGTGAGAGCAGGCTGCAGAATGCTCAGTACAGGAAAATGTATTGAATGGCTGGGGTTGTTTGGCACACATGAACACGGAGAGCTCACTCAGGTCTCCACCAGGCACTCTGAGAATCAACAGCAGGATAGGGAATGGGCGCACCAGGTCCTTGGGAGAGGAGATGGGCAGAACCCACTGAATGAAGCAGGGAAACTGAGCAGATCTGTTCTCTAGAAGCAACTAACAAAAGCAGCTTCATGGGAGAAACTGATTGGATCAGTGTCCGCATTGGATTATTCACTTTACCAAGAGATCAATAATTGTAATAATTAAAATTGATAGCTGCAAATAACATGGTGTGATGGCACAGCCAGAATACCGATTGCATATTAGCTGCAGAAATATAGGTAGTGGTGTGGAACACTTATTCTCCAATTTGCTTTTAGCTGTACACAAATTGCTTTAGCTGTATCCAGCTGATTTAGACCTTTGCCTGGAGGTGCAGTAGATTAATTGGTCGCTACACATTCATTGCTTACAGAACGGATTCTTTAATAGGGGGAATTTGTTAATGCCAGTTATAAAATAGCAATATAGTTTTACTTTCCTGCTACCATTTCATTAAGAGAAGTTGAAATCTCACAGGCAAATGGGATTGTCTTCAGTGTTCAATCAACCAGAAATTCTCATCCATAGGTTCAGAATTTCACCCAGATGGAGACTTACAATCATCATCTTAAAATTAACATTGAGCAGAATTTTGGAAAATTATTAATTTGAATCCAAATTTTTTACAGTGTTTATTTTTGCAGAACCAGGAAAAATACAGCTTCCAAATTAAGATTGAATTTTTGAAAATCATAAAGTTCTGCCCAATTGTAAATTTCAAGACAATGAAAGGCTAGGACCTGGAGAAAATTCCAGTTTCAATAGAATTGATCTTAACAATAATAAATTACATTTGTATCGAGCATTTTACTTGGGAGGATGTCCCAGGCTGAACAGTATCAACTCTATACTTAAATGGCCTACTGAAAATCAGGAAACATCCTTCAGACAAAGATTTGTGAGAGTATGGGATATACTGTTACAGATTAAATCAATTGAGAAGTTTAAAAGGAAAATGGCAAAATATGAATGGATCTTCTTAGCGATGAATTGGCTTCAAGGTGACATCTTTAGGAATGGAGTTGTGTAATCAAACAGTCTTGGTCGTAGAATACCTGAGCTAGAGCCCGCACTATTCCAGGGCACCGCTGATGATAGCACAGCCAGCCTGGCTCATCAGCAGGTCTTGGAAGGGCAGACCATGTCACTGTGGGCAGGGAATCCTCCCACTCAGGGACTGTTAACCACCCAAGCCAAAGCCCTAAAGGATAGGGTGGTCCAAGCTGGTCAAGGTTTGGGTTTTCTCACCTGTCCGACACCTAGCTGACCCCTCCACCCCCCACCAAAATACTTTTGAAATAAGGAAATTAAAGAATATGGAGAAAACATATTGCATTTATTTAGCACTCTTCACATAGGATAATGCCTCAGAACGCTTTGAGACTCCAAGAAGGTGAGGAAAAGGAGAAGAAATCCGATGAATAGATTAGACATGATCTAATATAATGGCTGAACAGACTTAATGGGCTGAGGGACTGACTCTGGTTCTTATGTTTGTATGAATAATATCATAATCCTTACTTTTGATATAATGCTTTTTATCACATTTTTGAAACATTGGATATTTAGGATTTTACTGTGGATATTTAGGATTTTACTGTGGATATTTAGGATTTTACTGTGCTGTGACTGCATTTATAGTGAAATATTCTAGCAACTTTGCCAGAAGCCAGCTGGGCCATATCCCTGGCAGATTTTTAAAAAGGAGGAGGGAGAGGGTGGGGTGGGGGGAAACCTAGTTAGCCAAAAAGGAAAGAAAGGTAATGAAACCAGCTTTGTTGGAGTGGGTGCAATCCATAAGAGAGTGGGTTACAAACACCAGTCAATTCTACGTATCTCCAGCAAATGAAGTGAACTGGATAATTTGTCATCGAGTCACGGTCAGCCTCACAAGTCCAGCTATTTAGCACCATATGCTGGCCACCGCAATTCTATTTATACCACATGCTTACAATTTTTTTAAAAAATGATGATCCTTGTGGCAGAGCTATATATCTCCATGGCTCCCTGAACCCACAGGCGGTGTTAGAACAAAGCTTCAAAGGTTTGGCAAAAGCAGAGAGTGGATAGCTATTAACTTGTATGTCAGCACAGTGAAGCACAACACAGGGCAGTATAATCATGACGAGCGGGAGATCAGAGATCCGATTCATTCATCCTTCCTCCCCCATCTCACTCTACCCTATTAGTGAATTGCTGATTTCATCTACATGGCTCTGGAATGTACTGAGAGGCCAAGCAAGGGGAAGATTGGAGAGCCTATTACTTACAGACTGTCGTATACTCCCAGTGGCCGGCTCAGAGTAACATTGGCGAAAGCCTGGACGGACTTCACCAGCATTTTTCGAGATGGAAATCACCCGTCATGTTATGGAGACCAGAGAAAAAGATCTAAGGGTCTGTTTGTGAGCAAACCCAAAAGATATCAGGTTTGACCTATGCCGACTTGCTGACCTCAACTGCGGCAGAAATAGTGCTCTCTCCTGATCGCTACCCATTGACTGGAAAGTGAGCGAGTGTGAATAGCAAGTCAGATTTGGGCTTTGTTGCAGCAGCTAATTAAATCTGACCTACTGGGTCAGAAGATTGTGAATTCAAGCCCTGAACACACACAGTCTAGACTGACACTTCAGTGCTGTGCTGGTGGAGGGAGCAATGCATCCTTTGGATGAGGCATTAAACCAAGGTCCCATGTGCCTGCTCAGGTGGACAATAAACTTTGAACGACGCTACTCAAACAGCAAAGTGGGTTTCATCAAGAGTAGCTCACCTAACCCCCCTCTTCCCCCATCTGTTGCTAGGTGATGAGAACTTAGTAAACTCACGAACTCGAAATCCACAGAGCCTCTCACAAGGCTACAGAGCCTCTTGCAGAGACCATTACCTGTTTAAAGTTTCTTGTAAAGATGTCTACCCGCTACTGAACTGGCGCAAATAAAAATCATGAAGTCACATTAAAGCTTTCAATATTTGGCTGTTGGGATTTCAGATCCCGAGTTGTTTAGCAATTAGCAGGTTAACAAATCGCACTGGTCGTTATCCCCTTCCTCAATGCTTATCATACAATTAACTGTTTGTGGGACACTGCAGTGTGCAATTGGCAAGCCCAATCCTCTCCTCAACTTGTATCTCCAGGCTAGTCGTCTCTGGAGTAATAGGGTTGGATGATTTTGCCTTCAGTGACCCAGGAGCACTGAGGTCAATGTTAATGTCCTGCTGTCCAGTTGAGGTCAGATAACTGAGCAGAGCCCAGTATTTGAGCCTGCGACTTTCCTAACTGAATGGCCTGGTTCTATCCTTTAATCAGTAGACAAGGATACAACCAGAAACTTTAAAGTCACATTTGTCTTCCCACCAATCACAGAAGCGTGTTGCTCTTTTAATGACTAGACTCTTGACGGAAGGTTTCTGCCTCACAATGTCTGTTTAAAGGGATTGTGAACATTAGAAGGAAACTTTGCATGTACAAACCAAGCAGTTAATGAAAGCGAAGAAAGTGTGGGGTCAGCCAGGAGTCTGTTCAGCTTATCCTGCAGCCCATAGATTCACCACTTTATGTTCTCGTGACAGAACTTCCCTTTTCTAAGCAATGTTCGCAATGTGCTGTAAGCAACGGGAGAACAATAAATCATTTACTGAGCAGACTCCGCTTGTTGCACTGTGGCTAAATTGCATGGGGTGATTGACAGAAGGATTTTTCCCACATAAGTTACGTGGATTGGGGGGGCGGAGGTAGAGGTGGCGGGGGGAAGGGGACGTGGCAGTTGTTAAGAGTGAGATAAAGGGAGAGTACGGTGCCGTGTTTAGAGTTGCCAAATATAGCAGTACAAAAGTAAAGTGAATGGTTGGTGTGGTATGTGGACTGCAATGCTGGCCAATGCTCAGTTAAATTTAATCTTCCAGGATGTCTTACATGAAGAATTAGGTGGCGACATAATGCAATGCTGAAAGCCTCAACAAAGTCTTAATTTAAAACGAACAGCACTGTTATTGTCAGCAATTCCAGACAGGGGTAATTGATGATGTATTTAACTGTGGCTGCAGTTCTGCATATATAAATAACACAGCAGTGTAAGGTTTAACCGAGCAAAGATAATTAACAAAAATCAATGCTGAGAGCTCTTGTCAGGCTTTCTTCCAATTTACATGATACATCAGAAGGAATGGCACTGAGCATTTGAACTAATGCAGGCTTTAGACAACAATGTTGCATCGATTGCTGTAAATGCAATTAGTTTAACTTTCTCTTTGACCACAGATTAAATCAGGAACGTGCAATTTTTTTAATATTGTAAAAAAAAGTTACAGCCGACATCTCATGGGTTGCTTGACAGTCCCGTTTCCATGGCATCCATTTAGCACTCTCCTCTCCCTGGCGCTGTGTTGCTACAAGCTTCTCAGCACCTGCACCCAAGGGTATGACATTAGCATCAGAGCAGTGTAAACAAGGGCCAAGTGACACCGCAGTCCACTCTTTGTTGACCTGCACACAGCATGTCTCCAGGCAACAAGAGACAGACACTGACAGGCCAACACCACAGAGTAACTCCTTCCATTCAGGGCAGTGGCCCGCTGGATTTGAAGCTGCAAAACTCGGTCAGAAACAAATAAGTGAATGTTTGAAGCGCTTCCCATCTCAATGCGAACCGGATCTGAGTTTGAACCAAGTCCAAGCGTAAATCAGGTCCCAGTGTACACCATTAGCAGATAGGATTCTGCTGCGGTCCTCTGAACCGAAGTCCACAGAACTGATCACTGCATAGCAGGAAAGGCAGCCCAGTGACACAAAACTGTGTTTGTGTAATGATAGAACATGCAGCATACAGTGCAAATCGCTGTTAAGTTTCACAGCACTTACTGGAAACAAAGGTATTTTGCCCACTATGTGCCATGATTTTTAAGACTGAGGTCGCATCTACATCTCCAAGACACAACTCACACTGAAGAGCCACTCAAGATGGTCAACTGTTAACCACAGATTATTGCACACCTACAGATGGACCCCCATATAATAATGCTTGCATTTGAAATAGCGCTTTAACAGGTCATTCAGACATCTCAAAGTGCTTCAAAGAGTATATTATAAAGTGGATCGACTGTATTTTGTGAGCGAAACAAGGCAGTCTATTACACACAGCGGTATCACACAAACAGCTATCCACAAACTCCTCGGAGCCAGGATATTGGCAAATGCTGCTGAAACTATAAAACTCATCAACAACAACAGATGTACAAAAACAACTTTTTTTTATTACAGTAATTCTGATTGCCGAATTATTTAAGGCAAGTATAAAAAAAGAAAGCATTCAATATACACTTTACATAAAATAAACTAGATTACAGCATAAAACAAGTAACCAGGCAGCTGTGTAAATTCTTCCTAAATCTGGTAACTGTAAACATTTAAAACTGTAAGAACTAGTTCAAGTAATAAACAATCACAGATGTCTTATTGTTCGGGCGGGTCAGGCAAAGGGGTTGGGGGGGGGGGGGAGAGGAGGAGAGGAGGGGAGAGGGGGCGTAATGTAGTCGATTGGATAAACTGCCATTTAAGATCATAAAAGACATTTTATATTAACAGATGCTCATTATTTTCCATTCCAAACCTGTACACTATATACAGTCGAGACCGGGGCCCCTCAGAGCCTCGCTGCTTGTATAACCTTCACAATACACGACAATGCAGTGGACGTGTGGATGATACATGTGAACACAGTTTAGCACACAGATGCATTTAAATAGCGTCAAAAGTGTTTCATGGAGCCATTGAGCACACGTTATACACTGTACCAAAGTATTACTGTCACAGTTAGCCTCTCCGAAGGTCTGCTTTGGGGGAGGGGAGAGGGGGAGAAGGATGGAGAGCAAAAATGGCAATGGTGATGAGGGGGGGTAGGAAAGGAGGTGGGCGGAGACTGTTGAAAATGTTCCACGCAGTTCAGCGCCTTGAACAGTATGCTTTACAAAAACAGAAACAAGCAATTGTCTGATAACACTTTTGGGGAACTGGGGAAGAGACTGTAAATGCAGCGATTTGCCAATAATAACGGACCCTGCTTGTTGGAGCCTGGTTACCGATACAAAAACCCCCCCGAAAAGGAACAAAAAAAAGTAAATATATTTCAACAAAGGTTTTAATTACAACATTTGTAACTCAGTTATAAAATTTGCAATTTACAAATATGAAATGACTGGTTCTGCCTGACATCAAGGCATTTGAAATTAACACCATGGAACTGATGTCTGTATAAACCTCTTCTTCATGTGAGCCAGTCACATGATAATGATTTTGATGCACAATCGAGTTGTCATCACTCCCTATAAGAGAATAAGACACAATTAGACTGTGTGCTACAGATCCATTTTTACACTCAAACTAGTTTGTTTCTTTTCATCTATCCCATCCTCCTTCATTACTGTTTAACCTACACACGTGCAGAAATAAAAGAAGTTCTTCCTTTCTTTTTCCTGAAAGTTGGATTGGGTACCAGTTACAATCGAAAAGGAAGGTTTTCGGGCAGGCCGTGAAAAAGGGGAGAGAGGGAGGGGGCAAGGTGTAGGGATTGAGGGAGTCTTTCAGAGTTTCGGCATGTGGTGGCTGAAAGCGCGACCTCCAATGGTGGAGCGGAGTGGAGTGTGCGAGGGACGATCAGGGGACCGGTGACAGTCAAGCGGAAAAACGCCAGATACCGGATTGAGGAGTGATCAGATCGGAAAGATAGGGAGTGAGGAGATCGGAGATAGGGGCCAAGCAGTAAAGGGATTTGAGCACAAGCGTGAGGATCTTGGAAGCCAAGCTCACTGAGCCAGCACTGACTGTGGGCACCCATGGGAGCCCCAAGCTAACGTTGATGCCAGAAATCGTTGTGTACACAGAAACGCAAGAGAACCGAAATTCCACCTAGCCTTGTCTTGCAAAACTATTCATTCGGTCTTCAAGTTTAGGATCATGTATATGCTGAGGACATTTTTTTAATTTGGAAGCTTTTTCTTCACTGTTTTCCAAATCAAGACTGAATATTAATAATGATCTACAATTCTCTGCAATGTTATGGCGCACTGGCTTTGCAGGCTAAGACTGAGTGGAATTTTGGGGTCTCGGGCGGCAGAGCTGTTGAAGATATCCTCTGAAAAAAACCTCACCTTCTTTGTGCAGGGTAAATGCCTGATGCAGAAGCCTGTGCCACCGCCTGCTGACTAGCAACAATGGCAGCGGAGGTCAGCCCTAAGAGGAGTGAAGGAAGAGAGGAAAAAACGAGGAACTTGGTTAAAACTTTAGATTTCAGCATTTCTCAACCACAACAATTGTCAAGTAAAAGAACACGTAGAGAGTATGAAGCTGCCGCTTTTGTCTACAAATACATCACCGAAGGACAGCACTTCTGACAATACAATGCTACACTAAAGTGTCAGTGCCTAAACTATATAAGAAAGACAATCTCGTAACATTGGATTTACATCGTGGAGTCCCGTAGCTCAGTAGTTAAAGCACTCGCCTTACAAATGTGAGACCTGTGTTTTGAATCCAGGCAGGTCAGAGTGAAACCCTGGGCAAATTTCCTTACTCCACACGCCTAATAATAATCCCTCAAAAAAAAAAACTATGATAAATTGGTCATTTCAATCCACAACTGTTTGGGGGACACTGCTGTGCGCAATTGGCTGCCGTGTTTCGCCCACAAATATGCAGTCAATTCACTTTACAGTGCATTCTGTGAAGCACTTTGAACAACAACAAATTGCACTTATAGAGCGCCTTTCACGTCGGGAGGACGTCCCAAGGCGCTGAAACTTGAGACTTCTAGAAGACAGGAAAAGCGCTATATCAAATGCAAAGATTATTATTATTGCTCATTATCAGAAATTTTAATGTGAAGTATTACATGGTTGTATCCCACTGATCCTAAATCTGCATTTATAGCACTCGCTGGTGAAGCCTTTCCTGCCCTCCTTCCCTCTCCCAAATACTGATGATCAAAAGACATGCTCTGCATTACTTCCAGATTCAGCAACATCTGAATTCCATCAAAGTCAAAGCAAAGTTTGTTTGTCTGAAGTCTGAATGGTCGTTCACATACCCAGAAGAGAAAATAATATTAAAAAAAAACAATTGACGGAACATTGCATTCCTTGGAAAGTACGCACTCCATTATTCCTCCCCGCTCCAGCCACATGCCATTTGTGATGAAAGGAACAAGCTCCGAGCCTTCAGAACTATTGTCCTGGGGAATTCTCCCCCATCTGCCCCATAAAGGAAACAACATAAAGGAAGCTAAGGGTTTATGGACATCAGCAATCCAATTGCCACTCTGGCCAATGTTTGCCCTCCCTGTCCCAGAGGCACTGAAGCCATTTCTTCAGTTTGTACCTTAAAATAATTTGAATCAAAGAGGAATCAAAGGTTTACTTGGAGAACAGATGTTGATTGTTTGTTAATGTCAATGCAAGCGAGCACAACTCATAGCCAAATCTTCTCAAGCTACACAATATGTACCCACAAATCAGCACTGTATCTAGGTGTGCTTATGTTGTTTTCAGCCTTTTTTTTCTTACGTACAGCGATAATAAAAATTCTTGCATTTGATATAGCCCCTTATCAGGTCTTCAAGACGTCTCAAAGCGCTTTTCAAAATATACTGTAAAGTGAATTGACTGTATATTTTGTGGATGAAATAAAGATGGAAAGTAAGTGATCGGGTTGTGTTTCTACCTTGATATGGGTCATATTGGCCTGGGATTAGCGGATAGCCCATTCCAACATGCGTGTGGTGGTGCGTGTGAACGTGCCGCTGTGCAAAAGGTGAATGGCGTTCCCGTTCCCTCTCCCGTTCGGTGTCTCTTTCTCGCTCAGGTGGAGCCTTTTCGGCAGGCTGCAAAAAGAGGCAAAAAAAAGCCATGAGTTAGGAATCATGCATTTCTCTAGAATTAAGACTGATTTACGATATAAATTGCCATTTCCAAGTCACTGCACCAAGTATCAATCATTTAGCACTCACGCATGAATTAAAATGAGCCACTTAAAACAGAATGCTCGCGAATAGAATAACAAAGCCAGATATTAGCTTGTGAGTTTTTCCTTTCGGCAAAACAATACATATAAAATGTCGCTTTTATTTGAAGTAGATAAGAACATTGGGAACGCAAATCAAAAATAAATTATAACACACGATGTGATTCAACCCATCAAGCATGTGCTGGTGCTAACCCATCCACTGGAGCTCTCTGCTTTCCTGCCATTCCCCCCATACACTCCACCATATTGTTACTCAAACCCCATCTAATAGCTTTTCAAATGCTGTTACAGTCTTAGCTTCATTAGCAACCTGTGGCAACAGATTCCAAGTCCTATCAACCCTCTGTGAAAATCATTCCTTCTGATCTGCCCCTTAACTTGGATGGCAATCCTGAGCTAATGCCCCTTGTTAATGAATTCAACAAGATTAACGACTATTTGACCTCACAAAACCCTCCATAATTTTAAAGGCCTTTAGCATATTCCACTCTCAATCTATTGAGAGTGGAACTGCTATTAAAAACAACATTTTGCAGAGTATAATCCTCACTGTAACCACTTCTATCAGCTCAGTAAACCTACACTGTAAAGTCTGTTCTATAATGTGACATCCTGAACTGAACACAATCCCCCAACTGCAGCCTCCCCCAACTGCAGCCTCCTCTAAGCCTTGCATATTTAGCATCGCTCCTGTGTCAGTGATTCGCGCCAACTCTGGTTCTTCCTAACAGGAGGAGCTCAAATATCTCGCAACAATGCTGGAAACCTCAAACAGAGGAATCATCGATTCCTGCTGTGGTTCGGCTGATCGCCATTGTGGAGCCTGGCTTACATTTTGTTTCAAAACAAAAACCACTTAAGAAAAAAAAATACCGTATCCAAAATTCTTGTTTTCAGATGGCATTCCAAAAATAAACTGGGAATAAACGAAAAGCCGGGTGTTAATAATTGATTATGTCGAGCCTGCCTTTTATTTGCAGCACACTGTGTACGTCTTCGTCTGCAGATTTTTAGAAATGTGGCAAAACATTCACGACACAGTGTCAAAGTAAATCATAAATTACCAGATTTATGCCAGGGTTTATTGCAGGGTTGAATTTTTATGATGCAGCAAGCCTATCCCCTGTGCAGTGTATCCAAGCTTAAAAGGTCTTGGCAGGACCGTGGCCCCACTACTTACCCCCGGAGACTTGCTGCGATACTGACTGGCGTGTTGCTGAAGGAGGTCTAAGGCCTTGGATTCAGCCGCTGGTTTACTGCTCACACTGGGGTTTGGGCTGGATTTCTCAGTTTCCTCTCGGCTGGCCATCTTCCCGTACACTGGGTAGTGAAAGCCCGGAGAGAGATATGCCCCTTAGGAAATGAATGGTTGAGAGTTGTGAGTCGTTTTACATCCCAATTCCTTTTGTTTACATTGCTACAAGAAAAAAGACCAAGGTCCACCTAGTCCTCCTTCTACCATCCCGGTTGTCGCATACTACAATAATGGAAATAATGCTGCAATAATAATAATAATCCTTGCATTTGATATAGCACTTTTCACATCTTATCGACGTCTCAAAGCGCTTCACAGAATATACTGTAAAGTGAATTGACTATATATTTGTGGGTAAAACACGGCAGCCAATTGCTTACAGCAGTGTCCCACAAAGAGTTGCAGATTGAAATTACCGATTTTTAAAAATTAATGTGGGGTTTTTTGGACGGATTATTATTAGGCGTGTGGAGTAAAGAAACTTGCCCAAGGTTTTGCCCTGACCTGCCTGGATTCGAACACAGGTCTTATGCTTGCAAGGCGAGTGCTCTAACCACTGAGCTACAGGAGCTACACGGATCCAATGGAGATTAATAGGGGAGAAATAGAGAGCGTTCTTTAAAACAGCACTGTCACCTCGTCCTTTACAGTTAGGGTGGTTCCACCTGGACTAGCAACTGTAAAGCTTGCTTTCAATAGCAAGCCATGCATGTGGTTTTACTGCGGTTACCTTTGGGTCCCCAAGCCTTGGCTTTTGCCAACGGGCACCAAATAATTATCCGGCATCTATTGCGTGTATTCCCAGTGTGTATCTTCCCTTTGAGAAATGGGAATTTCCATTTGTGGGTGGCATAGTTGGAACTCGCAACATTCATCAATATCAAGATCTTAAGCATGGTGATGAGTTTCAACATAGATCAAGACAACCGGGCTGAACACAAAAAAATCCCCACAAATGGCAGGAACACCTACCTGGGTAGCCGTGCATTAGTACTGGCGATACTGCTCGATAGGCTGGGTCGTACATCTGGGAATAAGGATTATAAGCGTGCAGATACTGAATGTAAGATTGATGCTGATTCATTGGTGATGAGACCGCAACTCGGGCTCCTCTAGAGTCCTTGCCACTAATGGGCGTCTTACGCTCATCAGATTTGCTCTTGTGTTCCTCCATTGTGAGCGGCTGGGGTTCTGGCCGTTCAGCCTCTTTGGGCTCCTTTTTGATGTTGGTTATTGGGATGGGAATGCCGGAGCTAGAGATCGTTCCCTCTTTGCTCGATGCCTTCATTGGACTGTCCTCCTTTTGCTTTTTCTCCCGCTCAAGTTCCTCTGTTTTCTGCTGCTCCATGTACTTGGACTGGTAAACATAGTGGTGCCAAGCCCTCGGATCTGGCTCCTGAGCACAATTACAACACACGTCACTTTCTTTGAATCACAGTTTTACTGCACAGATTTATTACCTCGTGTGCACACTAAAACAGCAGCTATAGATACAACAGTGTCTGAAACCGTTAAACGCACAGGTTTCTTATCTACAAAGGTGTGGATGACTAATTGTTTAGAGGAAGCATGCTCATCCAATTGCTTCAGGACTTTGTACCTAGAAGGATCTCCCCAAGATCTGCTCAAATATTTAGAAAACCAACCCACATTAACCCTTCCCTCACCATGCTACACATGGCATTACTAATGCACCATTCTAGACATGTAGCAGATTTTAAAAATACGACAGCTCCCTACTAGTAGATTTAACAAGGAGTTTAGAGGAAACCTCTTTACTACTAGAGTGGAAATATAGATCTCATTGTTAGAAGCTGTGGTTGAAGCAAAAAACAGCAATGTATTTATTACGTTTTGGGAGCAGTGTAGGTTAGACAATGGAGCTTTAACACTGACAAAGGCTTTGTTGCATGCTTATAATGTGATTTCTGGCATTCGCTATACGTTTCCACACCTCTGTAGAGAAGGGATAAATGAGGAGTGAGGGCTTATGTGGAAACAACAGCAAAGTCTTGGGCTGAATGGCTGTGTCCATGCCATATACGCTAGGTAACTCAATGAAAGAGATTTGTTTTCCAGATTTACTTCTCTTCCCACCCCCCCAAACATAATAAACCTAATAATAATAACCCCTGCATTCGATAAAGCGCTTTTCGCATACTCTAGAAGTCTCAAAGCGCTTCACAGAATATACTGTAAAGTGAATTGACTATATATTTATGGGCGAACGCGGCAGCTAATATGCGTGCAGCAATGTCCCACAAACCGCCGTGGATTGAAATTACCAATTTATTATTGTTTTTTGAGGGATTATTAGCAGGGTGTGGAGTATGGAAACTTGCCCAAGGTTTTGCCCAGCCTTGAATCAAACCCAGGTCTCTTGCTTGCAAGGGAAGTGCTCTAACCACTGAGCTACAGGACTCCTAACTCAACACTAGAACCTGTGCCTTTCTAGATACAAAGTTCCAGATGACCAGGGGCTAAGAAGATTATTCTTTCCTCCAAGGAAAGAACTGAAAAATAAGTTTTATTCAATCTCTGGTAGGAATATTTCAAAAACAAGTACTGTATTCCCTCTGGACATTCCTTACCCTTTAATAACTGACACGGTCCCAAGCACATTGCAATACCTTCCCCTTTAATAACAACGCAAAAGTCACAAACAGGAGTGTGCAATGCAGCTGATTTCTTAAATGCCACGAGCATAATTTATACGCCGGGGACTATAAACTTTCTCCTAGTTTTGCTGAATGTACAACTTTACTCTGGTGCACACAGTGTGTTTGAAAATAGGAAATAGCACACACAGGTCCCCATTCTCACCAAAGGCGAAGTCTAGGCTTTGAGATGAGCAGTCTGCTGAAAGCTGATGTGCACTTGTGGAGCTCTCCCACGCAGAACAAGGGAAAGCATCACAGAGGCAGACTTTCAGGGGGTCATTTTGCCCTTCTGGCTGGCTGACACAAAGTTGCATGCCAGAAATCACAATATAAGATCCCAACAAAGCCTCTGACAGCGTTATCATCCCAATGTCTAAACTCCAGTCCTCTGAGAGTTTAGACATTTAGACAGTCCTATGTGAAGGACACTATATAAATGCAAATTGTTGGTTGCTGCAGTTAATCTTTATAGTTGGCAAAATGGCTTATATGAGAAACTACTACTTTAAACAGAAGGTAGAAGAATGTTGTGCCCGAAATACTTAATTTCCTTGATCTTATTAAGGCCCCTGAAAGCAAATTTTTTTTTGGAGATGTCTTAAATTCAGTCTTAAGTGGGACGCCAATTTTACTGTGTTTTAGGGGAACTGAAGAAAAACTGTTTCCAAAGTTGGGTTGAATTTAAGACTATTTTCCAAAATTCTGAAATTTGATAGGTACTTGGGAAGCCATGGTATTGAGGGATGAAGAAATGCTGAGGAAATGGGATTTAAAAAGACAAGAGCTGCTATAAATGAATACGATATGGAATAGGAGGTTAAATAATCCATTCCTGTTCCTTTGTTATTTACCCTTTTATACCAGTGCAATACCGTTCATGCCTTAAATGGCTATGAATGCAACTGACATGGAGGGACGACTGTAAACTTTCTCCAAGTCTGTTGAATGTACAACTTCAAGCTCCGTGCAGTATGTGTGTGTATTTGTGTGTGTGAGTGAAAAGTTAATATTTACCTTTTGGTGACATGTCTACAAATCCCAATTGTACAAACCGCTACAAAACTAACCGACTCATCAGAAAAAAAGCATCATCCTTTGGGAGTTCTTTGCTTAATAAAGTTATTTATGTAGAACTGCAGCATAAATAAATACATAAATTAAATGATAGTTGAAGAATGTAAAAGTGCTTGGATGATTTCCCACTCTGCTGTTAATGGACAGTGTAAATCACAAACCTGTTTGAAACGTATTGTAGGGTCCACGCCTGTCTGTTTCATGGAGTCCATGACAGACTTCATTTCCACTGCCTCTTTGATGAGTTGGTGATTTTCCAGCTGCTTGGCTTTAAAACCATCAACCAACAATTGCTGCTGTGCTGCCTGCATCTGCAATTTACCAGCCTCCTCTGGTTTGTTCAACACCCCAGACTTCGAGGGTTCTGACAGTATGAAAGGATCTTTAGTTTTGGAGCTACTGCTCTTGTGGGGCTCCGGGGTCGAAGGGGCTTTGGAAATTGTAGCAGAGGGAATGTTTTTCTGCTTAAGGTCCTCTTTTCCCATTTCCTTATGCATCGAGTCCCCTTTCCTTTCCCCGTCTCTCCCCATCATCCCCTGCAGTTTTTGCTCCGCGTACCGCTGCTCCTCGTAGAACTTCTCGTACTGCTGCCTGTAAGAAGAGTTTGTCATGATCGACTTCTGGTCGACGTAACACAGTCCATACGCATACTGCCCGTAATAAAGCGACTGAGCAAGTGCTGGATGTCGCTGTGTGATAACAGACTGATGCTGAGCCTGAACATTCCCAGTAACACTGTCGCTCTTCTTCATTTCTAACACCTCCGCTTTCTCCTTCTTTTCGATCTCTTCCTCCATCTCCTTCTTCACTTTGATGCTCTGGGAGGCTGTGCAGTTCCCGGCTGTGGAGCTGCTGACTTGACCGGGGTGCATGTAACCGGGGGAGTAGTAAGGCTCGTATCCATGGTAGAAAGGGGAATGAGACTCTTTGCTCTGCGCGGGCTGCAAGGAGGATGAGGAATGACTTTTCACAACAGTTTCCTTGGCAGAAACCACATCCGCGGGGGAAGCAGTCTTTGAGCTCAGGCCCTCCGACCTGTTGTCAGAGCCCCCGTCGTCGGCAGCATCCGAAATGTCGGAATAAGCGGGACTGTTTGTTTTGGCGGTAGTGCCGTCACCGCCATTCTGGGTCAGAACATGCAGCGGTGTCAGGGGAGACTGTCCGTTGACCATGCTGCTGCACTCCAGCCTGCAGGCACTCCCTATGGAAGGACTGGGAGCGTTGTCTGTAAACGTGTAAACTTTATCCGCCTCGGCCTTGATGCTCGCCATCCTGCTCTCTTGCGAGTCCGAGAGGCCATTGGCGAGCACTTCGCTCTTACTAAGGTGATCCTTCAAAAAATGGGCGGCCAGATCTTTAGCAGACGATTTGCACTCCTCCGCCTTGCCCAGCTTCGGATCCATCTTGGGGCTGGCTGACTCTTTGCCCTCTTTGTCTTTCAGCTTCCGCTTCTCCTTCTTCTTCTTTTCTTTGAGCGAGGACAAAGCTGGGTTGACTGTGCTGGGCTCCCCCATGATGGTGGGCTTTGGTTGGATGGCTTTCAGTGGCGGGCTCTTTGGTGTTGCCTGGACAACAGTGGTGGTGAGAGAGGACAGTCCTGGTAGTGACCCTGTGGTGGTGGTGAATGTCGCCGTGGGGATGGCTATCAACTGTGGTGGGGGAGGGGCGGGGGCTATTGGTCTGGTTGTTTTAGGCTTTGGTAACGATTTATCTATTTTCCCATTGCTGGACTTCTTCCCCTTTTCCTTGTCCCCCAGGTTTTTCTTGTCTATCACCCCCTCCACCTCGAGCTTGGGCATCTCTGTGACAGGGGCCCCGTCAGGAACCATGCAACTTTCCAACGCGGCCGCCATGTTGGAGATGACAGGCAGGTTGTTTAAGTCACTGTGGATGAGACCCTTCCTTTTGCTGGAGCCCTTCCCAGCTTTAGAGTTAGCTATTGGGCTCTGGGCGTTATTTGCTAAGTCCTTACGCCCCTTTGCAGAGCTCGGGTTGCTAGTGGAGATGGGTGACACTGGAGCCTTCACCTGGTCATAACCCAGAGATCCCCCAGCAAGCAGGGTGCCGTTTCTCAGTTCACTGTGCTCCATGCTTATGGCCACGCTACTCAATGCTTCTTCGCAGTCAGACATCTTATCCTCGCAGTCGGGTTCAAATTCCAGTTTGCTCTCTGGGTCCAGGTGGGCATGGGCCTGGTGGTAACGCAGGCCATTGATGTGCTTGTACTTCTTGCTGCAGTTTGGATGGGGGCAGTCAATCAACATTGGGGAAGAGCAGCCTTGGTCCAGAAAGTTTGTCTCGGGTTTGCCCTGGGGAGTGGTTGGAGTGCTTCTGGAGTTCGTGCGGACCCGCTTCCCAGATTTTGTTTCCTCGGAGCTGGAATTCAGGTCCAGTTCCATCTGGGGCTTGTGTTTCCTCTTGTTAGCGGGCGAGGGGATGGTTTTCACCTCTTCGATGGTGCAGTTTGGGGGTGTCCTGCGGCCACTCGAGTTCAGGCTGCCCCGGCGCCCCTTGCCATTGGCGCCGCCTCGGTTCTTGTTCTGCACGCCTCTGGCCTCCGTGAAGTTGGGGTCGTTCATCGGAACGTTTGCAGCCGAGCGTGCCCGCTTCCCCCGGCCTCGACTCGCTCGCATTTCAAGGTCACTTGTAGGCGATTCACAAAACCTAGGAAGAAAACGTTGGATTCAATTTTAGGACTCAACACGGGACGGGGCAGCTTTTCCCTTGGTATGGACAACAACTATTTTGTGCCTAAAGGAGATAGAGTGGGAGGTTCAGGTGAAGCCACAAAGAGATAGTTTTTTTTACAAAGGTTTCCAAAGGTGAGAGAATTGGGTTTCAGGGGTCAAAAATTCCTCATTGGTCTTAGCCTTAAGAAACTTTTGGTCAAAATTTGGGAAAATACTTGAATTCGGTCTTTATTTAGAAAAGTTCTTTCAGGAGAAACCGGCTTCCAGATTAAGACCAAAGGAAACAATTCTCTGCATTTCCACACAATCATGGAAGTTTTAAGACAACGGTCTAAAGGCTAACATCAAAGAGGGATTTCCAGGCATCATGATTCCATTGATCCTTCCCCTCCCCCTAGGAAAATAGCCAAGGTATCCCATAATGTTCCCTTACCTCGGAGGGGCCCAGTCGTGCTTTGTGCAGTCCAGTAAGGTTCCCACATAGGTCTTATTCCGCCAGGTCACGTTTACTACCAGAACACCTGCATGTGACGAGAAGAAAGAAAAAGCAATGCATTTTTACATTAAAAAAAAATCATCTCTGCATCAGAGAGTCTCGCTCCCTTTTGTTCTGGCAGCGTGCTCTACACTCATTAGTTTCTAAAGCTGCGGTCTGCATTCATCCTCTTTCTGGCTTCGCTGACCTCAAGTCAAGACCAACAGGAAATTGTTTTCTTAGTGTGTAATCGAGATACGACTGACAGAAGGAAATGGTTCTTGCCACGTCCTGCTGTAAAACGGCAACACTCGCCTCTTAATTTTGCTATTATTACACGTAATTGCTTTTTCTTGGCAAACTGCCAGTGCACATTGAGCTAGTCGGCAGAACTCAAAGCTGCTTCTGAGCTGACCAGGAACAATCTGTGAAAGAAGTTTTTTTTAAAAAAAACTCAGGAATCGGAGGAGGAAGAGGGAATCAATTTAGGAAATGTTTTTATACAGGGGAAGGAGGGGGGGTGGGGGGGCGTGGGGTAGGAGTAGAAAATATTTTTATTTGCAGGGGGGAGGAGAATAATGATTTGGGATTTGTTTTCGTATTTCAGAGATAAACTCTCATGGGATTTTTTTATGTGGTGGGGGGGGGTTGAAATAATATATTTAAAATCATCAGAAGCTTAACCCTCCATTTCAAAACAAAGTGCGATATCAAAGCAAGGATTATTATTTATTATTATTACTACTACAGCAATTACAATGAATTAACATTGATACCATACACCTTTCACATCAGACTGATGTATCAAAGAGCCAAGCTTTGTTTTTATGGGTGGGTGGTGGGGGGTTAGAGATGGAAGGAGAGAAATGAAGATTTAAATAAATTGCCAAGGTTACTTTTGCCGGGTTCTTTCTTGTCTGTGGTCTGTCTCCACCTGGTCATCAGTATACTCTTACGGCAAATCAATACAATACAAAATTACATTTGCAAAGGACCTTTCATGTTGGGAGGACTTCCCAAGGCACTGGTGGTGGTGGTGGGGGGTAGGTGGGAGATTGGCTGGAAATAGTCTTGAGAAGACATACCGCACAATTGCTAGCTTCTTGCACGCAAAACACATACACACAATACAAAAACATCTCCCTCTTTCAGCAAGCTTTTAAAATTGCGCATGGGTGAGTGGCCATTATGCACAATTTTGCTGGAGTGATTAAATAGCAGTCGACATGAACTTTATCTTCTTCGCAATGGTTTCTGAACTCTCCCCTGGGAATCACATCTTTTATTCTGTGTACCAGGCTGCCTTTTGCTCGACAGTAATTTTACATGAAACCCCTCTCCTGTCTGCCACACCTTATAGCAAAGCCACTTACACAGTCCCCATGTCTACCAAATTGGAATAACAAATCGGCCCCGCATTACAGCTTATTAGGTTGTATTTGGGAACGTTTCTCACATCCCCCTTGCCACTCAGTGTTAATTTTCTCCCCAAGGAAACGATGGGGTTCTGACACATAAAGACACTGAAAGCCATCGATCGGTTCCATTGCAATTCTGTGTTTTTTTCTCAGCTTCAGGAATACGGATGTGGGGAATTATACGTATTTTTTGTAAAAGGAGATAAATGTGAGTTGCTGTTGCTGCTGTTGTGGAGTCCTATAGCTCATTGGTTAGAGCATTCGCCTTACAAGCGAGATACCTGGGTTTGATTCCCGGCAGGTCATGGCAAAACCTTAGGCGAGTTTTCTTACTCCACCTGCCTGATAATAATCCCTCAAAAAATAATAATAAATTGGTCATTTCAATCCACGACTGTTTGTGGGACACTGCTGTGCGTAATTGGCTGCCACGTTTTGCCCACAAATAACACAGTCAATTCACTTTACAGAATGTGTGAAGCACTTTGAGATGTCTACAAGATGTGATAAGGCGCTATATCAAATGCAAGGATTATTATTATCTCAACAAAATACAATCGAAAACCAACTTCCTGTTTTACAGATCCCTTGCAAATGCAGTGTGAAACAAACCGATCAATACATTTGACAGTTGAACATTTGCCTTCAGCCTATTGTTTTTACTTTAGAGCCACGCAAATGTGTTTTGAGCTGAGTCTTTCGAGCTAATGATGCGAGACTTGGCTCTGGACAGTGCTTTAAGCTAGACTAGCTGCTTTCTTAACCATCAAAAAAATAATCAAAGAGCCCGATTTACGGTCATATAGACCGAAACAGGGCTCAGGTCCCCAGAGCCTGGTAATCTGGGCAATTCTGCGGTTTAATTCCCCCAAGTGATGAGAAACGACTATTACAGTGAGAGCCCCCGACTCCAGTGCACTTATCTCTGAACGGCATTGGGTGAGAACGCAAACAGACCAGGCATGGACGGTAACAGCACAATAGTAACGTGTGTCTCCCATCTCCTTACCCGAAAACTCCCCCCAATATATCAGGGAGTGGGGGATGGGGGGGGGATCTCACATCTGGAAAATATATAAAAATAAGCTCTCATTCCTTGCCCTTTCCTGCTCTCAGAATCCTACCTATGATTATGGGAAACATTTCAGCCACTTTAAATTCTTGAACATGTCAACAATATTTACAACACTGTAATGTATTTGTAGTGCCAGAGGGCTTCTCTTTCTCTCTCTCTCTCCCTCTCTGACTATCTCTCGGTCCCCTCCTCCCCATCTGGGGAAAGAAGATTGTTAGTTTCAGTTGGAGCTGGCTGGCTGACTGCGGCAGAGCAGCTGTGGCAGAGGAGGGACGCAACACAAATGTATAATTAAAATTTCCTAAAAAGGGCTTTAGGAGCGAGAGAGAGAGAGAGAGAGAGAGAGAGAGAGAGAGAAAGGAACAAGGAAGCTCTTTCTGTGCAGGCGTAATCAAATTGAGAAGACGGAGGGTTAGCTCAGACACTTAACATTTGTCTGCAGTGAAAGCCTTTGTTTAAGCATTTCCCTTCAGGCCTTCTTCACGTTGCCAGGCGAGAACAGCCACTTCATTGGCTCGCTCCTGCTGGGAGCAAATCCATCCGATTGGTAACTTGCTGTGCTCTGCAGCAACGGCAGAGCTCGAAGAAAGGCCAGGATTCACGAAAGAGTTCGAGGAGAACATAAAAGACAGGCACAGCATGAAAACACTGCTTCACATGGTGAGGACAGACAATAGAGAGAGAAAAAGAGAGAGATAGGGGGAAGAGAGTGGGCAGAAGACAGGGGCCAGGCAACAGCTTGTCACACAGCAAAACAAACCAAACACTGCCCTGCCTCCCCACCCAGGTTCAGAGAATTTTCTTAATTTTCAAAACAACTCAGTTGTAATTAAAAATTTAATGCAAAGTAAATAATAATAATATAAAGTATTTTTTAAGTGCACCCGCACATATCCATCTATAAACAAGCACAACAAAATAACATTTATATAGCGCCTTTCACATCATGAGAATGTCTAAAGCACACACAATCATACACAAAGACACATACACACACACACACCATATACGCACTCACATTTATATAGGCACACAACTACAACTTCAAATTAAATTTACAATAAAATGCCAGGAATGCACACCCAATAATCCAGCAACTGGAAGAGAAAAAAGTCTACATTTTGGGCATGAACTCTGAAGAAGAGTATGGTATCATCAGTATTTTATTTTTTATGTTTTTGATGTTCAGATCTGCAGCAGTCTGCGGTTTCTACCTTCACCTTCTTCTTTTTCGCAGGTGTGCTAAGACACGGGTCTACTGACAGATTGTTCAATCGACCAGAAGACGGGGGAAAAAATAAGGGCTCAATCAATTGCTGCCAAACCTGTACATCAAATTAACCTTCTCTCTCGGGGATGCAGCTAATGATAAATCAAGGCCCTGTTCACAGCCAGCGCCCTATCCCAGTGCAAGGGTTTTCATATAAACTAGAAAATCTCCAGCTTATTGTTGGAGGGCTCATGCCAACTCTGGAATTCCAAAAATCTTCATGTAAACAGTCTCTGACCTTCTCTACTGCTCGGAGTTGGCTGAAGCACACAGTGTACCTCCGTGCCTTTTTAACCACAGACCTCGTAAAGAATTACTCTGTTGAATTACAGCCAGCGACGCTGCACAAGGGAGGCCCCTGTCAAGAGCTCCACTCAACGCTCTCAATCCTCCAACTCTGACAAATTTAGCAGTGGAGTGCAGAAAAGGATCCTTCAGTGCCTCGCACATCAAAACAGCCTAAACGCTTCCCAGTATTTAGACTATATCTAGACCAATAAAGGCTTATGGAAAATGCAGGCGGCTGTGCAGAATTTGGCAACAACAAAAAAACAAGAAAATATTGAATACTGTCTGCTTTTCAAAGAAACACAAACAAGAACGGCCTATAAAAACATGTGTTTTTTCCCCGGCAGAGACAGTGCAAAGTACTATATGTACCGTTCAGTGAGAATTTCCGACATTCCTCACATGTGGCTTTACAGAGATACACAACCAGCTTTGCACCAACTGACTACACGGTCAGAGATTACTTTCAGGCACAAATACTTCCAGCTGAGTTCCAATGACCCTATGTGGCTCCATGTTCATTGACAAACATGCTGGATTTCCATAAGCCAATTACAGGTCCAATGCAGGAAAAAGGAGTAAGTTATTCGGCCCATTAAGCCTATTCCACCATCAATCCTATGGCAACGCACGCTTCAATTTAATACCTGGCCTTTTTTTTTCTCATTGATAACTTGTACAGTGAAGGTATAAATAAGATACGAGAAAATAAATTTAATTAAATTGGCAAATTCAATTGATGTACTATTATATCTATTTTACCTACCCTCCTTAAGTGCAATGTTCAGTGGCAAACGTATCAAAGGCAAGGAGCTTTAAGTGATGTTGAAAGCCAAAAATTGCAGCGACTTTGCTGTGTATTTTGAGATTTTCTTTTTGCTGATGGTGTAATACAGTACCAATAATTCTAAAATGAACCCTAAAACAACCTGACCAGTCACCGAGGTGGCTCAGGTTTCTTGGAAGCACTAACAATGTATAGAGTAACTGTGATAAGAGAACTAATCAGTAACAGTGTTGCCCTCAGTCTCAGAGTGCCGTAGCAAATGTGAAGGAGAAAGAGATGGAAGATTCGGCAGCAAACGGCCACTTTCTACCATGTCTGCACTTTTGAGTTCATTAGTCAATCTAGTTTACAAGGCTCAGAGCTCCAGGCACTTTTGCTGCCTGGGAGAAATCTGCAGTGCGAAAAGCGAGCTTATAATAAAAACAATTCTACCTAATCTTTGCATTTAATGTAGCACCTTGTCCAAATGCCTCAAACCACTTCCTAGTGGTTCACTGTGCAACACAATACACAATTGCATGTGTAAAGCAAGCGCCTTTCATGCCAGGAGGACGTGCCAAGGCGCGAAACATTGAGTGGAGTGAGCGAGTATGTTGAGAATGACTGTGCTGGGAATGGACTATGCGGCCAATTTGAAAATTAAGCTGTGGTCCCAACAGCCCCCCCCCACCCCACACCCCCAAAAACAATCTGTTTTGAAGAGTTTGCATCTCTAGCAATGCTGATCTGCCTGTAATGTTGCAGCAAATTCTGCTGTACAGGTGGCTTTCTTCAGAGCGTGGATCCTGTATGTATGGGATTAGCCACAAACTCACTGTGAATTGGCTACTTGACTAATAAGAGCAAAAGGCGAGATTTCCCTTTAGCCTGCCAAGCAGGCAAAGCTGTGATACCTTAACCCCGAGCAAAGAGAGGTAGAGCATAGCTGGTGTGCAGGACCGAATCTCACAATCCCTAATTTGGCATTCCGCATAGATTTTCCAGTGTTCCTGCAGACATTGTTACGCTGTGAGCCCTTAGTCCTGGTTACATGTGGATGCCTGATGTGTTACACCGCTCAGCTCCTAGCACTGCAGGGGCTCACGTCTAAAGACAGCACTGCCTGAAGGTCATTGTCTTGGACTATTCTGAATCTCCAGGTCAGAGAAGCGCAGCTTTGGATCAACATCTTACCATCTGGAGTGCAAAGTGGTGATTAGCAACCCCTTGTACTGTTAAGGACAAAGCTTTTCTGAGCAAATAGTATGTCGCAATACAACAGGAGGGGAAAGAGCACGAGTAGCAGTGCGATGGAATACTTTATGCACCAGGGCACGGTTTGCCATAAATTATGGGTCTGACTCTGCCGTTTGTCTTGTGTGTGCAATGACAGATTATCGCTACTGGACGTTTAGTGAGCATCTGGTGAGTGTGTGTGTGTGTCAGTGTGAAAATCACCCACCGCAGCAAGCAGTCCTGTTAAAATAGGAGCAGGATAAACAAGCATCACAATGGTTTTAACTCAATTTATGTTCATCCTGCACTGGAAAAAGCTATTAGTCACACAAGAGATACAGTGTATGTGTGTGATAGGGGGGGGGGGGGAAGAGGGGGGGGGGGGGGGGGGGGAAGAGGGGTGGGGGGAGGGGGGGGGGAGAGAGAGAGTAGAATGCAACATGTGAGATTATCACATCTACCAAAAATGCAGTCAGAAGTAGTCAATAGTTATTAACACTGACCCCAAGCGTGAACCTCCTCCCCTCCCACTGCTACTGATAATTACTGACTGCTTTTGGCATTATTTTTCTTCAATGTGATACTTAACACATTTGTCTACAATAACACAACCTGCTAAAAGTGCTTTGAGACATTTCAATACTCTAGGCGTAATATCAAATGCATGATTATTAATATTATTACTGGAGACATACTTGCAATACTAGCACATGCTTATTAACTCCCTTCCCCTAGAGTGTGTTAAAATATATTTTATCCTTCTTCCCATTTACTATAATGAGAGAAGGTGCAGCAGATTTTACAGCAACAACTTGTATTTATATAACATCCTTAATATGGCGTAGCCTCCTGGATTGTTTAACATTGGCAGGGATTAAAGGCATCAAGTACCATTGGTTTCAAAGTTTAAATTGTGCATTTGACAGACCAAATAAATAATTATGTAAAAATGTATTCTGAATTAAATCAGCTTTATAATCATCGAATAAAACATGAAGGGTCAAATGAATACTCATGAAAATCCAGCACACAGAAATGTGAAATTCTAGCCCGATTATATTTCCTGCCAGTGGATAAGGTATTCCTTTCACTATTGTTTCTTCCTATGCTCGACCAATAATATTGGGCTGTATTTATGTCCCTGGAAAATGGTCAAAGGAAATCTACATGAAGCTGCCAGCAGTCAAGGTACCATCCCCCATCCCTTACATAATTACGTTGTGTAAAGGACTGAAAAACTGCCACTAGTCACCAACACAGCATTTGTTAACTGTCAATCCTGCTCCATCATTTACTTTCTTAGGGAAACTCATCCTTAAGATATAAAGAATACTGGATCGTCTGAAACGAAGCTCCAGTACTCACTCACACACACCAAAACACATGCACACAAACACGCACAACACACACAAAGGAAAGATGTTGGTCACTGGGGACTGTGTGTTTCAATGCACCGAGATTTCAATCACTGTCACATCTCTGCGGCTTTTGTTCAGCTGCCTGATGTGCAGTATTGATCCCTCCAAAAATCATTGCAGTTCGAGGAAAACTACATTCAAGCTTATTCACTGCTGAAGCACAGAGGCACATATGGGCAATCATTATCCGACTAGCTGCATGCTTCAAAAGACACCAGAAATAGGGACCAAATAGACACCAAAAATTCAAAGACACCCGCAATCGCCTCCGGCACTTAGCAGGCAGATTTTGTTGAAAAGGAGGATAGCAAACCAGAAATGACATTACATTAGATTGAGATAAGCCACACACTAAACTCTTCATCGCAGCGAGATCGGCTTGTACTAATTACTGGGTTGCCCTATTCGGTCTAACCAGCTATCATAGCTTCAGCATCCACAGTACACCCACACTCTAAAGCTTGTGTGTTGTAACTGGATTGCCCTTGATTGCCAGAAATAGATTTTAGGATGAGTTTGATGGCATTGAGAGAATACATGAAGCAAACAGATTGTGAAATTCTTATGGTGAGTGGCTGAAGGTTGGCCATCAATGCTGGAACAGAAAGAATGAAGAAAGAGCAATGGATCAGAATTGGAAGGTCAGAGGGTTATATAGACAACCTAGAGCTGGATGGGATTACATAGGTGGGGGGAGATGAGACTGAAGGAGTTTGAAGGTCATGATGAATCTAGAATATGTGGTCCAATGCTCAAAGCTAAATTCAAATCTCCAATAGATCCCCAAATAGGGAGACACAGGGGGACCCCCAGCACAGTTTATATTAGGTGTTTATATCCAAGTGTTTGTATATCCTGCAGAATTCAGATGCAAAGTTTACTTTCCTGAAGTATAAGTGAATGCTTTAGCTCAGTGGTTTTCAACCTTTTGGGACTCAGAACCCATTTATAAACATGATACCCAGTAAATAGCTTGAGTGCGAAAATCATTGGCCTTACAAAATATTTCTGACCCACGATATATTATGTGCACCTCAACATAATAAGTTTAAATGCAGCAAATATTAAAATCTAGGACTTAAATACTTGTTGTATAAATTCTAGGTTCCACTTAATGAGAAACCAAAATTAGCTTCTCTTTCACCTGCATATGTATATATACAATCCAAGATTTCTGTTCTCTTTCCCTACCCAGTAATCCCTACCCCTTCACGTTACTGCAGTTGCAGATAGCAAATATTAATTCTAATAATAATAATCCTTGCAATTGATACAGTGCCTTCAGTACGCTGTGGAACTGAAGCACACTATTGCCAACTCAAACACACTATTGCTAGGAACCAGGCTTGCACTTGGGGCAGAGAGTGGGATGATTTACCCACAGCGAGTTATCGACTGGTACTTTGCCAGGAGTGGGAGGCAAAAATTTGGATCATTAGCACATTGAACATGGCATCTTACTCCCCACTCCACCCTCCCCACGACCACCGCATGTTACAAATGCGGAAACCCTACACTGGAGCCTATCCCCCATACTGGCCTGGAATTATACGAGGGGTTGTTACAGCCCATTGTGCGATGGAAATAAGGAAGCCTTGTGAATGGAAAGCAACAAAAGTGCTTATTCAAACCAACTTATGCTGCAAAGGAAAAACTCCAGTGTATGTATGGAGCACCACACCACGCCCAAAACAAAAACTTTCAGTCACTCAATGAGGATTTTTTTCTGCATTCCCCCCTCCCCCCACCCACCCCCACCACACACAGAAAATGTGCTGCTTTTGTTTGCTTACATTTCAAAAATAAAAGGCTTGATTAAGACCATGAGCTGACCTTTAAACTCTTCCCCCAAGAACCAGTCGCTCTCTGTAAATCACACACACAATTGAATATCAATATTATATCCATATTAATAAGCCTCGTTGCACGACGTGGCTGAATGTGAAATGGTCGCAGTGCAGATCTTCCTTCCGCACCCCCCCCCCCACCCCACTCTACTGTCACTGCAGTGATGCCCTTGCCTGCAGCCTTGCCTACGCTCACTGCCACCCTTCCACACGGCTGCACATCAATTATCAAACCACTCGAAGCAAGGTTTTCATCTCGCCTGCCATGGCCGCTTCCTGCAGCTCCATTAATTACCAGATTGCTGTAACTGTTTACCGCGAAAGACTCTGCACAATCCACCCAACCTAAGGCTGTCTGACAGGTTGCCAAGAGCCAGTCAGTCAGTACCCCACCTCCCACAAACACAAAATCCTTATAAATGTTTACAATGATTGTTGTGTGTGTGCATGTGTATGGAGTGTGTGGGGGTGGGGGTGGGTGGAAGAAGGAGAGAAAAAAGAAGCATTAAAAAAAATTTTACACAGCGATTTGTCTTCTTTCATTTCCTTTCCCTCCCAAATTGCCGCACATATTGTTACTGTTCTAAAGGGCGATCCATTAAAATGTAAATTTCAGGTTTCTGAACAAACTTACTTGCCAACATTTTAATCTGACCCATCGCTGTGAATACCGGCGGCGGCACTTGCATTTTTTAAAAAAATTCAAATCTCCAATAGATCCCCAAATAGGTGATTTGCGTCCCATTTCTTTCACAAATTCAATTTATTCAGACAGAAGTTGACGCCTTGGCAATTGTGCATCACACAACGAGGCTCTTCAAAAACCTATTCCTCACCATTGCACCTTCCCACTAGGCACTGTCGCACGAGGCAGTCAAAACTGAACACGTTGCACAAATTCTGTCAAATGCTGCTAATTTATTTTAATATAATAAAAACACATTTTTGTGTGGAAGTTTTATTAACAACCAAGAAAGCTGGAACTCTAAATAGTTACAGTCTCTCAACAAAGTTGTCACAGCTTCAAACGTGTATAAAACTCCATTAATATCTTTTTTAAAATGCTGTACAATTTGTGCCAGCCCAGAGCTCCTGCTCAGTGGCTTCCAAGCAAAACGAAAGCATTCATAAGCCCAGCTGGCAGCTAGCTCGTGTTGTCCCATATCATCGCTCTCTTAACCAGCTCTTTATTATAGCGCTAGGGTGAGAACTTAAGAGAGTATATGCAGAAAAAATAGCAATGCTCTAAACGCAGGCTTTAAATCTTATGTCGCCTTCATTATTGCAACAGAAAACGCACAGAAAATAATAAGAGCCTTTTAGACTACAGAAGATGTTGTTTGTTCTTTAAATTAAAAAGCCCTTTTGGCCTTCATAACCATTGCAGTTAATAGCTCAGGGCTACACTTTGTCCTCTAGAACAAACCCTAATCTTTTTAAATGTTCTGCTAGAACAACACTCTGCACACATACACTCTGTAATGATGCAAGTATTTGAACAAGTCGAGGCAGTAGGCATAGGAAAGACTCCGGAGGACATCAAATTGAAATTTTACGGGCATTTTAAAAATTGTTGAGGAAAAGGAGATTATCGTGCACTAATGTTGACTGATCTTCCTTTAATCTTGGTTTAAAATTGTAATTATATGATTGGGTGAAACTCCACCGACAGCTGTAGTCACAGCTCTGAGGTGGGCTTAAGTGGATACACACAACACACAGCTACTGTACTTGAGGAGCCTGTTTTGGGTTCACCAATGTCCACGTATTGTATTTCAACATTTAGAGTTACTTCAAACAGCAGGCGAAGCACACACACAAACACACAGAGGTTACTTCAAATAAATTCTGCACATTGCCCACAGTAAGCCAGTCTGTCGCCTGCCGCTGCCTATCTCTGCCCCAGTCACAGCGGCTCTGCCTCGCATTCCAAAGTTCTTTATTCTCAGCATAAAATCCAGCTACAAGTATTTCAATCATGTGCTTAGAGACCAGAGGTTTTCTGTAAACAAGACTAATGGAGTGCAACTAATAGACTTCTCCAGGACCATGGTTAGTTAACAGGATCTTTGTCAGGAGTCACTGAAGCAGAGTCGCTTTTTGCTTGGATGGTGGAAAAAAGTACCAATCCCAGGAAAGCTAGTTACAGATTGATTGCCATCAGACGACCAACACCTTATCTTGCTCACAGAGAACATATTCTATACAGAAACTGAACTCTATTTAGCACAGGCTGCTTCAGGTTCACATGCAACACAATGCAATTCTACGGCGTTAATTGACCTGCTCTATGCTTTTACAATGCATTTGGGTAAAATTATTTTTGCGCAAAAATGATCAACAAAGCCAACCACTTAAAACTGCACCGAACAAAAAAAGCAGAGGAATGAATGAGGCCTAGAGGCACTGGGGCAATGTAGAGTTCCCGTTATGGCTTAATGAGTGAAGGTACTGGGCTGTGCCGATCAAAAGGATGTGAATACAATTCATACATTCGGTCTGTGTAGTTGGGTGGAGGAAGAGAGGGAAGGAAAAGAAACAAACTGAAACTATTATTGGTTTCAAGGCTTCAAGACGAGTAAGACACGGAAGGAGCAGAGTTCCTGATTGTTATTTATTGACTCCTGTAGGAAATAAATAGCAATCAGACAAGATTGGTCTCAGCTGTGAAGTCCTCCACAATCTGAATAATCCGTAGTTTTCAGTCCTTGTGACGTGAAAGGCTCTATATAAATGTAATTTGTTGTTGTGGACACTCAGATCATTTGAAGCACTTTGAGATGTTCCACTGTAACAAATGCAGAGATTATTATTATTTATTATTATTATTAAGAGGAGAGACAACCGACCCCAAAAATTCTGCTTATATCATTGGTATCATGCTTGCCAACTCAAGGCAACATCTTCCGGTGGGTTGGTGAATGGGGACGGAGGGAAGGTTGCATATTTTATCACCAGTGACAGGTATCACATCAACCAATTTTATGGTCAAAAGTTGTCAATTACCCACTAGCCGGGGAATGGGGTCAACCACTGACTGCGACAAACCACATTTATCATTTGTTTTGTGTGATGATTATCACCAGTATTTTCACCCCTCAGCCTCACGGTGTGCTGACTGCACTAGCTCCCTCCATATCCTTCTCCAGATGTACGCCTTAATCAACAAGGTGTAACAAATGGCTCTTGGGTCGTACCTTTTTGTGGATTCCATCAGAACAAATCCTTCAAAAAGCTTTTCACGGTATTTAACCAAGGCATTTCAATCTGCCCCTCCAGGTATTGCTAGGCTCTAGCAGAATCTTAAGATTCTCAGTAAAAAATTTTTTTTAAAAAACTTGCTTTTTGATTCGATTTCAGTGGTGGCGTGAAGCAATGATAATTATTACATTGCAGTCCACACTTTTCAACCTCAAGTTTCTTTTAAAGAAAATATGGTCCATTCATTTTTCCCTTGTCTGTGCTATAGGCCATGTTTTCTAGCCCCACTGCAGCCTTGGTGAAACTGATAATTTTTTCTTGTACAGTACGCTGTTAAATATTTTATGTCCCTTCACATTCCAGATGTTCTGCTGTTCATAAAATGCCTGATGCCCCGTTCAATTCTAAAAGTACATCATTACTTAACACAGGTCCAATACATGTAACATTTTCCACCTTTCCCAAGTGTTGTTATTTGGAACCCAACCAGCTGGATATTGTGTTTTCTCCTGGACGAAAGCCTTAGTTTAATACATAAAGCCTTACAATGCCAGATACAGGCTTAACTGCTTATGACCTCTGAGGGCTGTTTTGAACTGGAAGTCATCTGGAAAATTTAAATCAGGAACGCTACAAACACTGTAAGTTCATTAAAGGCCAGCAAGAACAGAAATGCGTTCCTATGGTTGGATGCTCGAAGGAGCCAGTTGGGAAACTTGCAAGTGAGAGAAGATAGTTGGGGGTAGAAGGTGGGGGGTATATCACTACTGCATTATTATCTTTCAGTCAACACGTGAAAAGTTCATAATTATTATTATAACTTTATCCTACCAGTGACTGGAAGTTAAAGCTACATTCGAACTGTATGACAGCACTTATTCTTAAATGATTTTGTTTTATTTTCAACAAAGTTCTAGGTTTCTCTTCAGAAATGAGGCATTACTAAACGCTCCAGTGCAGATATCCATAAAATCCCAACTAGGACTGGACCAGGCCGCATCACTAGTCAGCGCATCCACATTTAATGCACAAATGTGCATGCATAAAGCTGGCTGGAGTTTTGAAGCCAGACAGCCGCTACTCTGCACTCAATGGACTTAATGAAAAGTAAATGCCATATAAGAGAACCCACTCCGTCTCAGTCACTGGTTTCCGATTGGTAATCCCTTCTCCAAAGGAGCCAAACGAGGGAGATTAAAGTGCCACAGCCTTATGTTCCTCTGTGACTTGCACACACACAAAGGACTGGGTGGCCTGCTGTACTTTCTTTCCCCCAACGTGGGCAGCCAAGAAGTAAACGGTCATCTTATCAGGCGTTCACAGAATTCACATTTGCAACTGCGGCGCGATAAAATGCATACTTAGCAGTTACAGTAAATGCCTTCCTAAGCAGCATGTGTGCAATGATATTTAACTACTGGTAAGGTTGCATTCCTTCCAGCAATGGTGATTTATAGATAAAACTCAAACCACATGAATGCCATCCAGGAGTAAAGCAAGGTTCCTGTATAAATTATTGATTGCACTTTGCCCTCATCTCAAACATTGGCCCTAGAGCTGATAAGCTGAACTCTGATGGCACATCAAGCCCTTACAGAAGAGGCAAGAACATTATTGCTTTGCACTAGGGACTGTAGCGTGAGAGCCAATCAATCAGCCCCGTGACAGCTTTTACAGCCTCTTTAAGCGGCCCAATTTGGCCTGCAAGCTTCTTTTGTTCATTTTTCTCTTTCCGCTCTGCTAAGGTCAACCCTTGTGGAGGTTTACTGAGACAAAGCGTTAAAAGAAATCTTGCGTTAGGATGATTGTCAGATAAAGTCTTTACTTCAAGGTGCGTTGAACGTAAATAGGATGGAATTACTGAATCGATTTCTTTTGCTGCTGCAGTAAAATATATTGCTGCTTGGAAATGATACATCAATTGTGAAAAGGTTACATTAACATTTCAGTTATTGTTTCCGTTCTTTCTCTTCTGCTAAGACGTTCAAGAGTGAAACTGCAGTCAAGCAGACACAAACAGCTTTATTGTAGATTTGCTTCAATACCTAGACCAAATGAAATAGCAGTTTGTGAGTGAGAAGAAAATACATGTAATTTGATAAATTAAGTTGGTAGCACTCTCACCTATGAGTCAGAAAGCTGTGGGCTCAAGTCTTGTGTCAGGGACTTAGTGCTTCAGCACCTTGGGATATCTCCCGACGTGAAAGGTGCTCTATAAATGTAATTTTGTTGTTGTTTGTTGTTGCTCATTGTCTCGGGCAGTAAAAGTCCACTACAAAGTCAGCCTGGAGCTAGGACGTGAAAGGCGCTATGCAAATGTAATTTTTGTTGTTGTTGCTCATTGTCTGAGGATAGTGCTTTCCTTCAGATAAAATGTTCAACCCAGCTCCTGTCTTTTTATTCAGATGGACGTTAAAGATCCTCTGATATTATTTGAAAATAAAAGGCCTGGTGTCCAGTGGCCAACAATCCCCAAAATAAAATTACTCATTCGCCTCTTGGCTATTTGTGGGTCTTTACTGATGCTAGTTCGTTGGCACGTTAATCCACAACTTTACAGTAATGACCGTGAAGCACTTTGAAAGGTTTCGACACGATAAGCCGCTATACTAACCGCAAGGATTATTATTATTAATAACCAAAGCTGATTGCAACTTCAACCTCCCATTGATGTGGATTGTTAGGAAACTTGACACGATGCCTCAGTTGTGGAAAGCCACTGCCCAATGTGAAACTGGAGTCATGCAGACCTGGAGAGTCTGGGTTTGTGCTGCGTTTGATTTCAGCCATGGCAACAGGAGGAGGAAGGACCGCAAGTGACCTCCAGAGATACCTGCTTACAGGGCAGGCCTCTGCTGGAAAGCCTGCATTGGCTGACTTTGGCAGGTCAAAATTAAGCTGGGATGTGACACTCTCCACAGGAACATTTTAGGTTGAGGGTTTTAGGGGGGAAAACATTTGTTCAGGCGTCTTTAACACATGCAGAAACCGTCACAATACTTAAGAAAGAGGGTGGGGGTGGTGATGCGGGGGAAAGAGAACCCGAGATCACAGTAGCTCGAATACGTTGCTCTGTGGTTTTAATGGTTTGAAACTCC
Source organism: Hydrolagus colliei (assembly GCA_035084275.1). Taxonomy (NCBI): domain Eukaryota; kingdom Metazoa; phylum Chordata; class Chondrichthyes; order Chimaeriformes; family Chimaeridae; genus Hydrolagus; species Hydrolagus colliei. The sequence continues at coordinate 32,681,033 of CM068742.1, forward strand.
CGCCTCCCCCCAAATGAAATAGGAAATAGTGAGAATAAAATGGTCCATTAAACAATTGGAATTGATGGGATGGGGCTTAAGAGTATTCTCCGTACGGGAGAGTGTTGCGAGGCAAGTCTCAAAGCCTTTGTGGGAACTGATCCTGCAGGAAAAGAATAAAGGAATGTATTAGTTTTCTTTACTCCTGATGGGTAGTGCTGTATTAATATGTAACAGCCCAATTCATGTAACCATTTGCTACAACAAAACTAAATTTGAAAAGAAAACCTATTAAATTTCAGCTTTAAACCAGCGATCTGAAGCGCTTGAGTAAGGGCACAGATGCTGCCTACAATAAGCTGAAGGCAGCTGACAGCTCTCACCCTGCCTTGTTTCGGTGCCTGTCACACCTGCTCCATTTGTTGTGACCGAGTCCTCCGATAAGAGATGACAGCTCATTTCAGCAAACCTGTCAGCCGCTGAATCTGTGCAATCACTGCGAGGCAAAGGAGGGAATCCGCATGCCAGGAATCATTCCGGGAATCATTCTCGGCTTCCGAGTCTCGTCTGCTAGCAATTAACCGGCTTGTCCTCCACAAAGGACTGCTCGGCAATTTGTGTGCGAGTGAACTGAACTTGTGTTTCTCTTGGCACGCGAGACAAAGAGGAACCGAGTGTGGGTTGTCTGAAACGTCGAGATGGAAAGAACGAGAAAAATGCTGATCTATTTAGCTTTGCAATGCTGCTCTGGTGTAGTTTATAAAATCCACTTGTAATAACTCCACAAGCAAATGAGTGGACGTCATTTACAAGATGCCATCCAGTTGGCAAGGAGCGTTAATATTAATCCACGGCTGGCTTCATGTTCTGGGGCAATACTGGACTCGCTGCAATTTGAAGGACAGAAAGGATTCAGTAATCCGCATTTTCTGGTTCACCTCAGTTTAAAGTCACTGCTGGCGTGAATTTGCTATTACTCGCGCACACACAACCTGAGTTTAATTGTGTGTTGCTTGTAATATCCTCGAAGATCAGATGGATCGTATTTACACAGATTACACAGAATTCTACCGGTTAAAAAAAACAGAGCTTCCTTCCATCTGTTAAATCCCCCAGATACATAAAGAGCAGTCTCTCCAAATGTCCCTCACATATGCCAGTCACCATTTGTAAAGGAGAGGTATTTGGGGCTAAAGAGAGACTGGTGAGGGGAGGGGCGGGGGAGGGTCTGAATGTAGAGATTAAGGCAAAACATGAGGCACTGAAAAATGTCATCAGCTGGTAAAGCAGAAGAGGAAAAATCAACCTCAGTGAACGAAGTGTATAATCTGACTCACAATGGCAGCCTCACTCACTGGGTCTTGCAAGCTCAGATACTATGAATTTAATGAACAGCCAGGTTCAACAGTGCTCAGAAGAGCCAGCTGACATCAGTAGTAACGGGTTCCGCTCAGACGCTGAACCTCAGCAGAGGAGTTGTCATTTCTCTTGAATAAATTTACAGATGTTTGGCAGGAACAGCTATAAAAAGATCCTTCTTTTAAAAAAAAAGCCAATGGAGCAGAAAGCTATTACACCAATGAATGTAAAACTGCAGCAGCCCTTAGGCAATTTTACTTGAAAATGATTGCACATTTTCATACTGTATCTTCAATGACTGACTACATTATATTTCAATGCCAAGCAAGCTACCTGCAGTTAGGAATAGGAGCGAATTGTACCAGAGCTTCAAAACAATGAACTTCCTTTACTGCAAAGAAAACATCGCTGGGAATAGAGAAAGAAGCAAACAGTTATTGCTTGAGCATTCTTTATTCAATACTTATCTATTCAGTCAGGGCTACATGGACACTCAAAATCCAAATAAACCTCTTCCTTCCATTGCATCGGAAAATACTTGCACAAAACCCCTTGCAATAAGATACGGCTGCTTTTGTAGAAAGATAAGAGCGCACACAGCTTGAGAGACATCACTGTAGCTACAGTGTTGGTCAGATTGTATCTGGAGCACCGCATGCTGTTCTGTTCACCTCATTTTAGGAATGATAGCATGGTCCTTTAGAGGGTTCACAGGTCAGCAAGTTTGCTCTCAGTATGAGGAAACATTCAACAACAACAACAATAAAACAACACTTGTATAGCGCCTTTCACGTCAGGAAGACATCCCAAGGCGCTGAAAGGCTGGTGTGTGCTATTTCTCTTCAACAAAGAGGAAACAACAGGACCTGTCATAAAGGAAACAGGCAATGTTGATCTAAACAAATTATTGATTATGGCAAAGTGGGCAGGGGACACAAAATAAAACTGAGATAATGGTTAAAGTTTTTTGTTTAAACACACACAAAATAAACTGAAAGCTTGCCTTAACACCTGCATCTTTGACCGTGCCTAATCACCCACGTCTTCACCCCTGATCAACTTTCTACCCGTCGTTGCAAAAATCCCTTCCAGTAAAATCCATTAAGACTTAGAAATTGAGATATTGTAAAAAATTTCCAATAGAGTTTTGAAATGCTATCAGTTGATTGGAATTAAGGTAGATTATACTGTAAACGGGACATAGAACATAGAACAGGACATAGAACAGGAGCTCGATGATTTTTCGAAACTAAACAACCAATTTTTATTTACATAGAGCCCTTGCGATACAAATGCAATTTTGTTGTTGACTGAAGAGTTGAGATAAGAGTCTCGGTGGCATGGTTGGAGGGAAGTGGGTATGACAATAGGCGTGGTCGAATAGGTTGGTTTTTGGGTTGGATTTAAAAATAATTGTTTGGGGGGTGGAGAGGGGGAAGGGGGCAAGGCGAACGGTTGAGAAAGGGAGTAAACCTATTGAAACACACATCACACACTATGTGCAAAAGAGCTCCACAGTGGCCAATTTTCTAGGTTTCATATAACGCACATTTGTTACATGTTAGAACAAGAGTACAAGTTAAAGCACATTCTGTATGACTGGAACTGTAGACCAACAGCTAGCTCTGAGAGAGCCTGGAAATATAATTTCACTTTTCTCAACCATCACCACTGGTTGGTTTCCCCTGAAAGTTGCCTTTAATCTCCTGAAACAACATGACAGGAAACAAAAAACAAATAGAGTCTTATTCTTTCGCAGACATTCGCGTGAGGCGAGGCAAGTGCCCTTCTGTTATATTATTAAAGAATCCATGTCCTAGTTACGTTAGTTATTAACCCCACTTTACAGTCTCTGCAGATTTATGGAGTGCTGAGCGTTTATTTGATGCCGTCAGCAAATGGTGTGGGGGAGAATACAGTCCCTGCACAAGGAGGCAAGCAAATGGTCTGCTTCACAGACTTTGCACTGTACCAATTAAAAATCACTTTGCCCATACCTGGAAAACTTCACTTATGTTTACTGTTTATTAGTGAGCCATTTAGCACCCACCTGGGCATTCGCAAAAATACAATATGTGGGGGGGGGGAATGGGGAACAATTAGTTACTAACGCAATTAGCTGCCAGCCTGCTTTATCTAGAAAGACACAATATAAAAAATTATACTGTGATATACTGACCCACAGCAACTATATGAGCAAGCTTTCATGTACCCCTGAAGCTGGAATTCCGCCAAATCGCTTTCCGGCAAGTGGCCTCAGTGCAGGGAGAACAAAAGCATTATGGATGTTCTGGACTAACAGCCTTGCAGTAAACTAAAACATTCCTGCTGCTAATGTGAAAATGAATTTTCTCCTGGTGTGTGCGCATATGCATTAGACCTTTGTGAATTGTGCGCTCTTTGTGCTGAAGTGGTACCTCGGCATCTGTGTCGTTTTGCAGGATGAACCCTGCAGAGTGATGGGCTCTCTCCCACCAAGTCAGCACAAATTACTCAGCAGATTCTCACCGGGCAATTATTTACACGGCCAAGAGCTGTTGCCACTTGAGTGTGAAAATAGGAGACTTTCAATTCCCAAGAGGCTATTTCTCTACATAAAACTCCTTCAGTATTTGAATGCTTGGAACCGTAATCTATCACTAACCATGGTATCTACACAATGGCGTTTTGAATCATCGTAAGATAAACAAGAGCAAGGATTATTTCCGAAAATAGGTTTTGATATTACAGGGGTCCAATGCAGTAGTCTACCGCTCAAAGCCATTAACCCTGCGCAAATTCACCATTTTGATCCAAACCTTTGATCAAAGCTTTGAGGAGAGATACAGATCATATTTGGACCCTGCACTCACCCCAGAAATGACTGAGTTAATCTCCCTTGTTGTATCAATCCCACTGATCATGTCTTGCTCCATGCTCAAACTAACACATACACTGAGCAGATGCCAAAACTCTAATGTAAGCACATGCCTCGCCTTGACCTTCAATGCTGACCTATGCAAGCACACCATAAAACCACAGAAATTTACAGCACAGAAGGCAGCCATTCAGTTCATAGTGTCTGTGCTTGCTGGTTGGCTGGCTGTTTCTTTAAGTGCAATCCTTTCAGTCTCATTTACCTACCCTTTCCCCCATAGCCCTAGAGTGTGCAAAGCGAGTAGAACTGCGGGATCAGACTAAATGGCTCACGTGGAGGAAAAACACCAGTACAGACTTGATGGTCTGAATGGTCTGTTTTAGTGCTGACTTGAAAATCAAACCCAGTTAAAGCTTTGTGCCCCAATTAATGGACATTCATTTCATGCATGAAATGAATGTCCATTAATGTTGAATTCGTGTTGAATTCATACGGTACATCTCCAGTCTAAGCAATAACAAGAGACCTCTTTTCCCCCGTGGGACCATGTAGCTCCATATTTTGTTATTACACTTCCTGACAGTCGGCAGTGAAATCGAGGGATAAGGGTGTGCTGCCATAAAATATACAGTCAATTCACTTTACACTATATCTTGTGAAGCGCTTTGAGATGAGTTGAAGATGTGATAGGGCGCTATATCAAATGCAAGGATCATTATTGTTGTTTGCAATGCTCCATAGCTGAGGGGGGGAAAAAGTCATTAAACGCTCAGCTTTTAAGTGATATTCTCATAGACTGCAGCAAAACTATTGTCGCCAGCATTCTGCAATAGCTATGAGAATACACATCTAGGGAAGTGGGGCAGTCTGTTCGAGGTATATTGTAGGTAGAAAACTTGGCTTGTTTCAACTTCAAATGGTTTTCTGCAGCATTTTGGATAGGGTCCGGCGATATATCGATATATCGCTAAACCCGATATAATTTTCAGATCGATACGCCGATATAGGCATTTTAAAAATATCGATATATTGAAAAATTGATATAGCGAGGTAAAAAAAAATCGGAATGCGCGCACACTGAACTACAAGACCCAGAATGCTCATCTCTATACACAATGCACAGGCCGAGGTGCAAAGCCGCCATATTGTATTCATAGTTCTTGAATACAATATACAGGTATGCAAGGGGTGGGTGGGGGGGAGAGACGGCTGGGGGGGTCAGGGGGGAGAAGGACGGCAGGGTGGTCGGGGGAGAGGGACGGCTTGTGGCGGGGGGGGGAGGGAGAGAGAGACGGCTGGGGGTGGGTGGGGGGGGGGGAGAGACAGCCTGGGGGGGGTGGGGGGGGAGAGAGACGGCTGGGCGTGTGGGTGGGGAGAGAGACGGGGTGGATATCTATACAGATAGATAGAGATGGGGGGGATGTGAGAGAGAGACACAGAGAGAAAAACACAGAGATGGAGAGAGTGAGAGACACAGAGTGAGAAATATATTTACCCCCCTGAGGAGATACCCCCCTGCGCATGCGTGCGTCGCGCGCATGCGCATTACGAAAAACCCAGAAATATCAATATTTCGGTATATCTCGATATGAGCCCATCGATATATCTAAATCGGAAAATTTCCATATCGACGGACCCTAATTTTGGATTATCTTGGTCAGTTAAACGAGGCCCATATTCCTACAAGAAAATCCTAGAAAGAGCCATTATAACAGTGTGGTATAATAGGGCTCTATTGTAACAACCAATGAAAATCGTGAAAGATTTCACGTGGTTTATGCCACTTATATAATATGATTGGCACATGATTTACTGACGGATTGCTCTCAAAATATATAATTCTCTTTTTAAGTAAAAGTACCACTGAGTTGGGGCACAAATTCTGCTGGTGCATGAGAGGCACCATTTGACAGCAGGCTGAAAGCGAAGGGCATTACTGTACTGAGATGAGTAACTGGAAACAGAAGTGCCCAAACACAAGCAGGCGCTTCCAAAAAAGGTCTACATTTTTATAACAACTATTAAAACCAAATTGTCAGCAGAGTGGCAGTCAGCCAGCTCAACTGGCTCAAGATCACTCCACAATCCGACACACGTTAAGAGGCAGCAGTCTTTGCCAAGAAATGTTAACTTCTCAGTGCCTGAGCACAGCTCCCTTGGAAATGTGCAGACAGCCCCCAGGGACGTTCACAGAAATGCGTTTATTAGAGGAAGATCAATACTGGCTGGAAACAAGATGTTCAAAGTCTATGTGCCCAAGGGGTCAATGTCGAACGAGATTAATGGTGGTCTCCCACTGCACTGCTCATTTCACAATCATACACTGAAGAAGAAAGGAAGAAAGTGGTTCAAGCCTTTTCATATAATTGAAGGAAAGCAGATACCTAATGTTGATTCCCCCCACCCCCCACCCCCCACCCTCTCTCCCCATCCTACAATAACTCATGTGAACGGTCCATAATAAATGGCTGAGCTTTTTGTTAATGTTACCACTTGGGTCAACATTAGATGAGATGTTGGATTAAACTTTGTGGAGCTCAGAACGCAGTGAGACATGAAGATTTTCAATGTGATTTTTCCCATGACTGATCTGAGACCTGCATTTTATGCCAAGAAGGTGTGACTCGGGTCATTTCACAGCTTTCAGAAACAAATCAACCACTAAAATCGCAGCCACTCCTCCCTACCTATCAGTTCACGACAATTATTTTATTTCAGCCCTAAGCTACCCATAAAGGAACACAATCTCACATCATGTCCCACCAAGAACTCTGTTGAATTCCCTCCTTATTCTGTCTTGTTCAGATTAGAGTCCTATATCTTAGTGGTTAGAGCAATCACCTTGCAAGTGAGAAGACCTACCTAGGTACAATTTCCGGTGAGGCCGAACCATTGAGTATGTTTCCTCCTTACTCCATATGCCTGTTTATTTAACAGTAAGTAGGTACCCAGTTTTTATCGTTAGATGCTTTTCCGGGGGTAATAATCCCTTCAATAAATAAATAAGGATTTAGTCACTCAATTCACAACTGTTTGTGGAACACTCATGTGTGCAATTGGCTGCCATGTTTCACCCACAAAATATACAATCAATTCAAAGTATATTCTGTCAAACGATTTGAGACGTCTCGAAGATGTAACGGTGCTACATGAAATGCAAGGATTATAATTGACTAGAATTGTACGCAATGTGCATTTACACAATCTAATTGGAACAATTTGTGCATCCAGCACACCAGGCACGGTCTTTATTTCTTTTTTAAAAAAAATCAGGCTGTCGTTAGAGACACACTTATAAATAATATTCCTGCCAGTCAAATGAGCCAGTTTGTTGGCCTTCATTATGTGCATTTATTGACAGGCTTTAGCTAACAGCTGAATTGGCAAGTGATGCACTCACTGCATTCCTTTCTGTGGCTGATAAAGTCGGAATGGAATCAGTTCCCTGATGAAAGTTACTGTCAGACATTAAAGTGTCCCTAGGCTGAAACTTCTGATGTGAGCAGTGAGTGAGTGTGGTGCACTGGATGTATTTGGGGCTGTCCATTAAGGAACAGTTGAGGCACCATCTAATTTTGCTCCCCTCTGCGCCCATACAAACTAGTGGTAGAGCCAAGTTTTGTAACTGGGGGGAGGGCAATTGGTGATTAGTAGTGTCACCTTCCCTTTGCGGGACATCCTCCCGAAGTGAAAGCGCTCTATAAATCTAATTTTGCAGTTGTTGTTGTTGCTGCCTCTTACCTCCCACTCAGCCTCTCATCCCTGAAATCCACCTATTAGCTCTGACAGTGATAGAACTGTTGTAGTTTTGCAAAGAATCAGAACTTACCCTATGCTAGGTGCATCACTTGGCCAACATCTGCTATTGTGCCTGGACAATTATAGTAATAATTCTTGTGTTTGATATAGGGCCCATAAGATTGAAATCTCTCAAAACTATTGATGGGTAATTGCCTATGCAGTAAAGTGGACTACATATTTATACAGGCAAACGCCGCATCCATTTTGTAGTCAGCCAGGTCCCATAAATAGCCATGAAGTGAACGACCAATTTATTAGAAGTGGAAATTGTGATCTTGGGACCTTTCAACACCTGCCTGAACAAGCAGCACATATACTCCGAAATATCTACACATCAACTCTCTGAGTGAAGTGCAAACCACAAAAAACACTTTCTAATCTGCAACAAAGGGGAAAGTCAGTGCTCCCCGCTGGTCTCTACCGGCAAGCGAATTGAAACACCTGCAATTTCAAATTGTGCAATAAAATGCTTTGTAATGTGGTGTAATTGACAAGCCATGGTTTTCTGCCCAGCCAACACGCAAATCAGTCAGTTTTGGCAAAATCTAGCAATGTGAAACTAGACCTGAATGGGGACATCTCATCTTCACACTGCATAATTTCAGCTGGGAGCACAAGCTCAATAGTCACTTGGCTGCTTCACAAATTCCAGTGACAACAGTATCTGTTATTATATTAAAGCTTTCAATCAACAGGAAGCACTCTCGTGGAACCAAGGATAATTCTCTACCCCCACCCTCAGGGGGAAAATCCCAAACAGAGGGAAAATCCCCAACACAGTTCTCGGTGCAAGTAAAAGATTAGAGGCAAGGAGACTGACCAAATACACAAACATTAATCAACATTTAAACCACTGCATACAATCAGACACACTGGGAGCCAAGATCAAAGAGTTTGAACAAAGTCACTGGGACAACCAATTCCAAATTCTGCAGTCCCTCAAAGCCCTCGCTCGCGTAAGGAAAAACCCCAAAACAAATCATCAGCTTTGCCGGCTTCAAGCTGCCTGTGCAGATGGAGACAGCTCTGCACAAAAGACTTCACTCAAACTGCGAGAAGACAGCAGTTCTCAAAGAATCTGCCTGAGGGATACCAAAATATTTTCTGCAGCTCATTTCCTGTCACTTTCTTGTCTAGACTAGTGCATCAGCTTCGAAGAAACCTTATTGTCATTAACCTTCCCATCCCCCTCTCCTCTGCTGGTAAAATCATTTAATGTGGGATAAAGTGCTACCTGTTCAGTCAACAGTGAGTGACTCAGCCAAATCTTTTTTGGATGAGATGTGTTCTCTATCTCGCAAATTAGGTTGAAAAAGAAAGTGTGCTGCATCCCCGATAATCCCTCAGAATAAAGTATTTATTTTTCTACGGCAGTGGTGGGTAACTGCCTATGCCCTAAGAATCCTTACATTTGATCACATTGGGAGGAGAGCATGTCAGAGCGCTTCAAAGGATATACTGCAAAGTGCAAAGAATGTGATGATGGTACCGGATAACAGCTGATCATTTGGATTTCTCTTTTTGCCTGTGCAGATTGCAGGAGATTTCAGGATAGTCGTTCTACACACACACAAAGGCTGCTTGGAGCCAAGTGTTTTCCCTTCAAGCAGAACTGGTAAAAGCAGCTTCAGTTGTTGTTGCTGTCAGTACCAAATAAACAACAGACAGCTTTGCCTTGTGGGTGGCCCCTGTTGAAACGTGACCGAGGTTATAGAGACTAGATGGTTGCAGATCAGAGTTGGCTGATATAGCTTGGTCATTAGTTGTGATGTTGCTGGGTGCTTTAATGCTGCTGTGCTGAGGCAGCAGTTGAAACACTATAATTGGCACTGGGCTAGGAAAGGAAATTACTACCTGGTAATAATCACGTCTTATCACGTTAGAAGGACGCCACAGAGCACTTCACAGGGTTTAACATGTATTTGCTGGCAAACAGAATTGCATCCAGCAATATCCCACAATCAGCCATGAAATATATGACTAGTTTTTATTTGGGGATTGTTGGCCAGGACACCAGGATAAACACCCTTCTGATTTTAAACAGGTCCATGGAATCTTTAACATCCACCCAAACAGGTAAATGGACCCAAAATGGTTTAACATCTCATCCAAAGGTTAGCACCTCCCAACATTACTATACCCTCCCAGGACTGGCACTGGAGAGCCAGCCTAGGGACTATGTAAATTCTAAGTCCCAACGTGTGACGTGAACCCACAACCTTCTGACTCAGAGGCGAGAATGCTACCACTGAGCAAAGCTGACACTCTAATAACTACCTGGTAATAATAAGGTGTCAGCCTGACTCACTTGTTAGTTAGAAAGCTGTGGGATCAAGCTCCATGTCAATACTTTGAACTCACAGATGCTCGTCTGGCACTCCGACACAGTGTTTGGGGCTTGTTGCACTGTTAGAGATGCCGTGTCCTTAGTCAAAAGATATTTAACTAAGGTCCTGCCTGTAAAATGTAAAGCAATGACCTTAATCTGAACAACCGGCTGTAAAAACTCTCATTGTTTTGAACACAAGGTTTGATGTGTTCATGAATATAATAAGGAAGTAAACAGGAAACGCAGCATCAAAATTCAGCAGGCAATAAAAATGCTTTGTCAACAACCTTGCATATCTTAACAGCTGGAATAACTAATTAAGAATTGAATGGAGATCCATCCACACCCCCCTTCTCACCCCCGCTGAGTTAGAAATCAAAACGGGTTTAAAAAATAGAGAGATCGTGTAACACCAAGAAAATACTTCCCCAGAGATGTGTTAAAACTGAAAAAATCCTGGCTACAGAATTTTTGTTCATCGAAGAATCTTAGCATTTCCAAAACAAGACTTAAAAACGCCTCTTTGTTGAACCAACAGTACTAATGTCAACATTTAATCGGTCATCAATAAGGTATTTGTATCTAACTTACTAATGGTCACAAACTTGGCTTTCACAGTCTAACAGGATGAAGTAGGTGTAACTTATAAAAGAACATTCTGCAAGGACTTGGTGCAGCTCCTAAACAGCTATTTTCACTCGAGAAATGTTTTTGAAAATGTGTGCTGGTGGGGGTCTTGTTCCCATGTGTTTAGAAACATTACTGCTAATGCAAACAGTGTAGACCATAGAAACTTATTCCTGTCTAAACTGGTTAGTGCAAGCCGTGAGCAAAAGTAAACAGTGCCTCACAATTTCAATAAGATTCATTTACTTCCATTTTTCACACAAGCCCCTGTCCAAGAACAAGACGCATGATTTGTAATGGTCAGACAGAAGTAATTCGCAGCCCCCTTTCCCCCCTTCACTCTCCCCCATTCATTCTCCCCCACGGCCCACCTTGGCAGACTTTTTAAGTGTCACTGATTTTTTACAGCACCAGCTCAAGTCATGAGCTCTCCAATCACCACACATGTGTATGTGCGTGCGTATGTGTGGATCTCAGTAAACTTTATGGGATCCCTCATTTCCACAGGAAACAGCCAGTTGTCCTGTGCCAATTTCAATACACTATTCTGCTGTTACAATTCACACAAATGTTACAATTCCCCCATACATTTCAGTTAAATAACCTATTTTCCTCCTCTCCACACACCTTTCTTCCTTTCCCCAACACCCCCAAAAAAACTGAAAAGACACGTTTTAAATTCTGATCATAGCAGACCATTAATTGGAGCTACAAATATCATTTAAGGTAAAAGCCCGTTTATCCAGCACCCTTGGGACCCGGTCAATGCCTGTTAAAGTGCGTGCCGGATCTGCGGCCGGAAACGCCAACAAATTGTTTTTTACAAAAAAAATGCATTTTTCCGGATAAATTCCAGTTAATCGAATGCAGACTTTTTTTTGAGGTGCCGGTTTTACGGAAGTTACGGTTGATTGGGTGCCGGATAAATGGGTTTTTACTGTATTTGTTTTGATTCACACAAGAAATCTGGATGGAGAAGAGTCCTTTCAGAATACCACCCTCCCCCACTTCCACACACACACACACACACACACTGTAACATTACAATACACATTCCTTGATGTGGCTGATACTTTACTCAAAGCTCAGCAAGTAATCTCGGGGGAGGGGAGGGAAAAAAAAGCAAAGCGTTTAAAGACCATAGTAATACAGTAAAAGCCCATTTATCCAGCACCCTCGGGACCTGGCCAATGCTGGTTAAAATGCGTGCCGGATATTCGGCCGAAAACGAAAAAAAATGTTTTAATGCATTTATCCGGATAAATTCTGGTTATTCGAATGCGGACTTTTTTGGGTGTGCCGGTTATACGGAAATTACGGTTGATCGGGTGCGGGATAAACAGGTTTTTACTGTACTATTCGAATTCACACACATTGTGGAGAGGCAAAAATAAGTCACAGAATCTTTTTGTGAGAGCACTGAACGAAACCCACAATCCGTACATCTTCCTGAGAATCTAATAGCCAGCTAATGCCCAGCAGCTTTTGCTGCGGTATTTTTTTTAAATGTGCATATATATTTTTTTAAAAACACAGCGCTGATCAAAAATAAAATTTTATCTTTCAAGCGCTGACCATCATTTGGGCAACCACTGTGACATACAGTGTCACCATGTTTAATGATGATGGCAAGAACTAAAGAGCCTGGGACAACGAGGAAGCAAAGTGCTTCCTTCACTCAATGTGCCAAGTAAAACCCATCGTAGCTACCAGCAAAGCAGCCAATGATCGCTTTCCACTGAAAGGAAGCCACAGCAAATGGTGCTGGAGCCTTTTACGTGACCTCACGCTGCCACTCTCTAACCAGCCTTCCCCAGGCAGGAACCAATTAACTGGCTGTTATTTTATCTACATTTCAAAGCAAATTGAACCAAGTCCCCAGGGGTTCCATACCTCTGTCTAGGCACAGGCTGTGTTGTTTTTCTAGTCACCAGACTTCCCCGATGACCCCACTTCCCCCACCTTCCTTTTGATATCTCCACTTCCAGCCTAACCAAAGGGGTTCTGACAATGAAGGTGCAATATCAACAAAACAATTATAAACTCATTTACTTTTTGGGTACAAATTATTCAATATCTTCCTCCAACTCTCTATTTAGTCAACCTACTGCAATAAACCCCAAATGGTGTTATTGTTGAGGGACAGCACCATTAAGCCACTATATTCACCCTCATTCACTGTGTTCTTCATTATTCCCACATCAGCCTAAAATTTCTATCTTCGAAGGCTGAATACTCTTTAAACCTGCCTATTTGAGTTTTGAGAACAGCCTGCTTGTGAATCATTCTCTTCATTGGCTTCCTGTCTAGCTCCCCTCCCCCACCCTGTTCATTCCGTTCAGCTCCATTTCTCTTGAAATGCTGGAGCTTCAGATCATTGGGAAAAAATTCCACCCGAGTCTAGATTTGACAATTTATATAGCGTATCAGGGTGTCCAGATTTGGGCGAATTCTTAAATGCAGCAGCCTTAACTCTTCTGGAAGTTCCGATTTCAAGATTAAGTCTAGATATTTTTACCTATATTTATTTTGGTTACAAAACTCACAATTAATTAATGCAACAACAAAATTACAATTGTAGAGCACCTTACACGTCGGGAGGATGTAATACTCGTTACTGTAGATCCTGTGAAGGTATTTGAGGCATCCTCCTGACATGAATGGCACTATATCAAATGTAAGGATTATTATTTAAAGATGGAATATTTAAAATGATTAATAATGAATCATAATGCTTGCATTTCATTCTGCGCCTTTCGTGTGAGGATATCTCAAACACTTTATAGGATAAATAATAATTCTTGCATTTGATAGAGCACCATATTACGTCTTCTAGACATCTCAAAGTGCTTCAGAGAATATACTGTAAAGTGAGATGACTGTGTATTTTATGGGCGAAATCGAGGATTTACTGTAATGTGTATTGACTGTGTATTTTGTAAGGGTACGTAGCCCCACAGGTACACTTTCTGTGTATTTTGTAGACAAATAAGCACAATCCCATGGGTACAGGAGCCTTCGTGCATTGAGTTTCATGGTCCTGCAAAGGCAGTTATGGTGTCTAAATGCAGTTTCAGTTAAAACTCTGCTGTCTGCTGTTTGCAGGCCACTGATGGCATGTCTGGGATATGCACTAAGCTACAGAGACTCGCCCCTTTTGCACTACATTTAAACTTTTGTGCATTATCCAAGCCCTTGTCAAGCATAGGAGCGTTTGACAGAAAACATAGCACAGAGCTAGGCAGAAGGCGTAAAAGCCACGTCTGTGGAATTTAAGAGGCAGGAGAATAGATATGTTAATTCACTGTGAAAGGCTCCGCCGCACAAACATTAAGGTGGGGGAAGGGGAGAGTGAGAGAGCGAGTTTAAGAGAGAAACAATTCAATCATTGTTTCTGCCTTGCCAATTAATACTAATATTTGACCTTGGCAAACAGTTTAAATGTCATTAGCAAAAATCACACAAGTAAACATTATTTCATTACAGCTGTAAAATGTGGTATGTACAGTACATAAAACATATGTACATTAGATTCCAGCTTCCTAACGAGATTGCAGTGCCTCAGTTGAACTCAATTAAATACATTAATGTGTACTGTATATTACAAATCAGTGACTCCATCCAATGCATCAAATCTCTTAGCTACCATTGTCATTGCTCAGTGCAGGAGTGGCTTTGCTGTATTAAGGACATTCCCGGATAAAGCATCTTCACAAAGATTCACATTACTACCACCTGGCCTTCAAATATCTCACTGAAACCTTCTTCTCTCCCTGCCACCTCCTCTCACCCCCCTCCTTCTCTCTCTGCATTTAAAAAGCACTCCTGAAAGTCTTGCCTCCTCTCCTTTCACACTGGATAATCAGAGCCAGAAGGTCTGACAGTTTACGTAATGGTCTCCAGAGGCAATTTGTCATGCCAGATATTAGCCATCTTCTGGAGCTTAGTAGCCCATTTGTTTCCTTTCTGTTGCGTACAAATGGTTTACCAGCCGGAGCTGGAGAAAGAACGGCGTTATTCAGCCTGACATCTGAGCTGCTTCTGCACGTCCATTGTACTGCTTCTCTTAGCAACTTGAGAGCCCTAGGCAAGGAGTCTCTTCAAACTTTAAATTATCACTGCTGCTGATTATATCTCTTGGTAATAATACTCTTTGCCGGGCTGCTATTAGGAAAAAGGACTAATCACATTTTCATTAAGAATTCAGGGCTCCTTTCTTTTCAGCTGCTTAACAGGCAGAGAGGGAGACTCAACACCCTTCCCTTCTGACTATACTGCACTTTTTATTAGCAAAATACCCCGAGAACATATCAACACAAGAGAGACTGAAATGATCATTGGCAAAGGATCAAGCAGCTTTAGAGTCATCTCCATCAATAGTAAAGAGGCACGCAAGGTTATTTGAAAAGGTGGGGGAATCAGGTGTTGGACCCAGGGGATAGCGGCCTGGGAGGAGCGAGGCCTGGAGGGAGTGGAGGGTGGGAGAGAGCTGGGGCCGAGGTGAATATATTCATTCAGCCTGACATCAGAACATTCCATGGAAATCTGCGGTAAATCTTTTTAAAGTAGCAACCTTCAAGGTGAAATTATTTTGAACTCCATTCAGCGCCTCAATGTTTATCACAGTAAAAGGCAAAGCACCAAGTTATTTTTAGACTGAGCAATATTTCATGCTGTCTGTCACCCCTCTCAAGAAGAAAAGAACAGCAAAAACTCCAATCTTTGCACACTCTAAATCAACCCATGGTGTAACACAATCAATCCTCGGTTAAAAGCATGGCCTTGCAGTGGAGCTTTCTTATACAGTAATCTGATCCAGGAAATCCCAATGTGTTACACAACAACTTACATTTATAAAGCGCCCTTCACACAGGATAGCGTCCCAGTGCACTACAATTGTATTATGTACCCTTACAAAATACACAATTGATCGAATCTGCACTATAAACAAACATTACAGTGGGACCACACTATATTATTTTATTGTTCATCCACTCAATTGCTCATCTACGTAATTCTATTAAATCAGCACGGGATACTAATTTGGTTGTTAAAAAAGAAATATCTAGCTCCCTGCATGACTATTTTACTGCTTCAAAAAGAATAAATTATTCCTCAAATCATAGACAAAGAGCAAATCTTTTCATTGACAGTGAAAAGATAATAAAAACATTCCACTTTGCTGTTCATACACCAATAAATAGGATTCTCTCTTTCTTTAGAACCATTAGTTCTGCTCAAGCGTAAAATACTCATTGGGTCAGAAGGCTATTTGATTCTCCATGAATAACTCTATTAACGTCACCACAGGCTTTCTTACTGTACCACAAACACCCACACATTCCGGATCTGCAAGACAGTAAGTTTACATCAGTCTAGCTATTCTGAATGCATTAACCATTTTTTTTATAACTGAACTCATGAATACTCGGTTATTTTTGGCATTCATTGCTGGCTATAAAAAGCTTTTCTTATCCATTAATTAACAGTACAGTATATTCTATAAAGCGCTTTGAGATGTCTCAAAATTGTGATAACATTCTGTATCAAATGCAACGATTATTATTGGTTATCTCACAGAACAGAAACGGGGGGGGAGGGGTGAGAGGAATCAAGTCAAACAGTGAACTAATGCCACTATCCGTCACCCTCTTCAGACTTAATAATAATTCTTGCATTTGATATAGCGCTGTTCACATGTTATCGACATCTAAAAGCGCTTCACAGAATATACTGAAAGGCTGTTGACCGTGAATTGACTGTATATTTGTGGGCAAAACACGGTAGCCAATTGAGCATAGCATTGTCCCACAAACAGTCGTGGATTGAATTTTTTTTTAAATGGGGAGGGATTATTATTAGGCGGAAATTGCCCAAGGTTTTGCCCTGATCTGCCTGGATTCGAACACACGTCTCACGCTTGTAAGACGAGTGCTCTAACCACTGAGCTGCAGGAGCTCCAACTGTTACAGGAGCTACAGGACCAACTGTTAACCCCCTGAGTGCCACATTTCTATTCCTTCACATTGAAAACATACACATAAACATATACATTTCAGCCATAGCCAACCATAGGGAGGTCCTTTTTTGTAGTTGCAGGGAATGTATTACAATTTCGATTTACCAGCCAAAGCTCGTGTTGTTTGTATAAAATGGCAGCACAGAACTAGTTGTGGAAAAATATAGTCCTGATACAAGCATAACAGTAACTAACTACACCTCTAGTTAGCCAGCAAAATAAATGTTTCTTGGTTGAATATTTCTTAATTGATGACATAAATCTATGGTATTTTGTTATTTCTATAATTATATTGGCCAATAAAGTTGGCCACCAATGGACTACACAAAATGGAAGCTGGTGCAAAATAAAGCTGGCACAAAGCACAATTCCGCTACAAATCCACAATAGCAACTACCATGTATACAAGAGAAGGGAATCTCACCCAAAAGTTTTTTTCATGGGGTTGTACCAAAAATTTACCTGACCTTTCAACCTCCATCAACGTGGGGTGGCAAAATCTCAATGTCACTGCTAAACAGGATAAAGGTTCAAGTGTTGACAGTGAGCTTTTAAACACTTTATGATTTGCACTTTTCATCCTATTGTCATCGGGTGATACAAGTGCAATGAATTAGGTGTGTCGTGTTTAAACAACGGGGAGACCGCGAATAGGGGCAAGACCCAACCTGTCATGTATGACTCAGTTAAGACGCCAAATTTGATCAACTCGCCACCAACTGCACCAAAAAACATTGCAAATGTTTCCTTCCTTTGTGAGGAAAGAAGTGTTGAACTACACCACTCCCTACCAACCCACCCACCCTCTCCGTTCAGCGGGCTCCGGTCTACTCCATGTCTCCCGCCTGACCCACCCTACCATTGGCAGCCGGGCTTTTAGCCTCTCTGCCCCCACACTCTGGAACTCCATCCCACAGTTCCTTCACCTCGTTTTCTCCCTTGCCTCCTTCAAGGCCAGTCTTAAGACCCTCCTTTTCGATCATGTCTCCTGCCACCCTCCAAACTCTCACCCTGCCCCCCCCCCACCCCCCCAACATTAACAACAACTTGGAGTTGGGACTCCACGTTGGGTCCCAACCCCCGACTGTTCAGCGCCTCAGGACATCCTCCCGACGTGAAGGGTGTTCTATAAATGCAATTTTGTTGTTGTTGCAGTTGAGGGTTTAATCTACACACACCTGATCCCACATGGCAATCTCATTACAGAACAAAAGTAATAATTTGGCGTCTTACCTTCCTCCGTTTCATGCCACACAATCCCTTCCAGATTGACACTAGTTCCTGGTTCACAAGGTCCAAGGCATTCTGGCTCAGTCACTACTCCAACATCACAAGCATTTACACCCAAGGATCGTGTCCGTACTAAAAGTTGCTCAACTGGGGCAGCAATACCGGATGAAGAAGAGAAGAAGGATGGTAGAATCTGAGATGGCACACTCGAAGTAATCGGTGGCGGAGGTGCAGGCACAGTGAACAAGGGATCAACCTGAGGAGAAACAATGCACAGGAACATTACCATCAATGTCTGCAGACAGACACTGTTTTTCACAGCCTAGAATTGACTGCCACTTGCTGCTTAGATCAAAGAGCAATTGTCAGGGTCAAACTCACAAACTTGCGACAGAATGAAACGTCCCTCAGCGGATACGTAGTAACACCTGCAGGTCTGATCTGTATAAATCGTACAATTGCCTAACTTGTACATCTGCCCATGTCCCATTCATGAGTGTATATTCCAGGCAAGTTTTGACATACTTTGTGTAAATCATATTACATATGTGGCTCCAACCCCCAAGCCTCCTTCAAGTCCCGCTTCAAGTACCTCCTCTTCGACCGGCCCATCAGTCACCCCCCCTTCCCGAAAGGTGCTATATAAATGCAATTTTGTTGTTATTGGCGTTGTTACGACTTACGTGAGGTTTACCGCAGTTACCAAATCATGAAACAAAAGTTCACTACATTTCGGAAAATCTTTTGAGACGTTTTGATATAACACTCTAAAAATATATATCCATCCTTTTTTGTTCCTAAATAAAACAATGACGCTAAGCACTCGGTCTCATTTCATTGTTAACAAATCTACTCTATTCAGACTTTGTGTGGTCTAAGGCTTCAATATCAAACAAAAACGCATCGACTGCATTAAAGATGTTCTTGGAATCCTCAAGACCATTTTACAGTGAGCCTAAAAACAAACATGGGACAGCAGAATTTAAAGTAGTTTCTAGAAAACCTTGCTCAAGGCTGGATTATTGAAACATTTAGTGTTTGTGTACAGGTTTCTACAGTGATCCTTGTGACTCGCTATTCATTCATTTGGTCCACACAAACATCTGGCGCACTCCGCTCACAAAATATAGTCAATTTACTTTACAATGTGTCCTGTGGAGCACTTTGATACGTCTCACCAACGTGATAAGGTGTTACATCAAATGCAAGGATTATTATTATTTTTAACACCACTTCCTGCTAGGTGTACATATCACTTGGGAGTAAAGTGCCAAACAGTGGAGGGTACAGCATTCACTGAGCATATGCGCAAATTGGCTACCTCATATGCCTACAAAGTACACTATCACTGCACTTTACAGTAAATCCTGTGAAACTCTCCAAAACACTACCTACCCCCTGTGAAGAGCACTATATAGATGCAAGTCATTGCTGACTGTTGCACCATTGCGCTCTATCAGGTCGTCAATGTCTCAAAGCTCTTCACGGGATTTTACTCTAAAGTGTAGCGATTTTACATTTGTAGGCAATGTATAATGTATAATGACTGTATAATAGGGACATTGTGACATCCCCATTTAATGGATCATCCAGTCTGTCTGCTGCTTGTCCACTCCCATTAGAGAGCTGCTCCGAGCCTGTTACAGACAAGTCTTTGCCACCCTGTTCACATAAAACTGCTGACAAGCCAGAGGATTACATCCTCACAAAAGCGGTGGTGTACTCTGTAATTTAATATGTATAAAATGAGTTGATATGAGGAGTAAAAATCTCTCAGTTCTTTTCCGCCCCTCCCCCCCCCCCCCCCCCCCCACCACCACAGCCGGTTTTGTCAATGGAAGTTGTTGAAATACAGAAAGCTTGAAGGAACCCGGCAACTGTTTTAAAGCTGATCGACACATTCTTTGATGAAGCCTCCCTTTGTTGTTAACTAAAAACTTGTTTCAAACCTTACAAGCATTTGTAGACTATAATCAAACGTAGACCAGCGGAACCTATCATAGGAAGGGCTCTTTTCCCATTCCCCAACTTCCACCACCTCCGCCTCTCAGGCAAGATTCAAATTGAATGAGAATAAAAACAAAAGGCACAAAGGCTTTATTCAGGGGGTGAAAAAAGAGGTAACAAAATGACACTGATGAATCACTTTCATTAGACAACCCTCTGATCCCATCTGCTCCACAACAGTACCGCACAGGGTGATACAAGGAGTGGGTGTAGCAACTCAGCACTTCAAAAGTTCCAACATAAAACACCCCACTAAATACAAAGACATCACAATTTTATTATGAGAGGTACTGCAGTTACTCATGTGTGCAGCCTTGCCACAACTTACTTCATCACCCAATTGCTTTCTCTCATCTCCATTCTGTTATGAAGGGAATAATAATCCCTGCATTTGATATAGCGCTTTTCACGTCATCCAGACGTCTCAAAGTGTTTCACCGAATATACTGTAAAGTGAATTGACTGTATAATTGTGGGCAAAAGGCGGCAGCCAATAATTGCACACAGCAGTATTCCACAAACAGTCGTGGATTGAAATGACCAATGTTATTAATGTGTTTTTTTGGGAGGGATTATTATTGGACATGTGAAGTAAGGAAACTCGCCCAAGGTTTCACCCTGACCTGCCTGGATTCAAACACAGGTCTCACGCTTGTAAGGCAAGTGCTCTAACCACTGCTCTGCAGGACTGCACAATAATAATTATATTACAGTAAAAGTCTGTTTAACCGGCACCCTCGGGACCTGGCTAATGCCGTTTAAAGCGCGTGCCAGATATTCGTCCGAAAACACCAAAAAAAATGCACTGTGCCGGATAAACTCCGGTTAATCAAATGCAGACCTTTTGTTTTCAGGTGCTAGTTATATGGAAGTTACAGTTGATCGATAAATGAGCTTTTACTGTATTATATAATAATAATTCTTTTAAAAAATTTATCACTTCAATCCTGTTTGTGGGTCACTGCTGTGCGCAATTGGCTACTGCATTTTGCCCACATATATAAAGTCAAATTATTTTACAGGATATTCTGTGAAGCGCTTTGAGACATCTAGAAGACGTGAAAAGCACTATATCAAATGCAAGGATAAAGGTAGGCAGCTAAGAGTGCACCATATTCTCTTTTTGTGGCAAATCTGGAAACCAGCCGTACAGAAAACACAAGTCGCACACATCTTAACAGCTGGACGTGACAGCCTGTCAGAATGGGGAAAGTATCTGTCACAAACAGACGCTCTGCAGTCGCCGACATTACTCCAGCTCGATTCTTCCCAGGTGCCTACGTGCACTGAGCAGAAGTCTGGCAATTCATCACACAAAGCAGAGCACAGTCAGCCTTGCGCACACACACACACTAAAAATCAACTGGCCCAGACAATACATAAGAGTCCAATTCTTCTGAGAGATTGTCTGGCACTTATTGATGTAGTTGAGGTGTTTTTTGTATAAATACACCAACGCATAACACCTTCGCTGTTCACATAATATCTGCACTGCGTGCATGACTGATAACAAGCAATAGATGATTCAGCAAAAACATTTTACCCAAAAACACAAACCAGAGACTTTGAAGCAATGCGACAAACATCTGCACTGGGGGTGCTCCGAGAAAAACTATGGAGAGCCCATGAATCAAGTCCCTGTTTGCATTGATCAGGAAATAACAGACACCCATTCTCAAAACCTCAACGAAATCGTCTTGTGGCTTTATTCGAAGTTGTTATTTTATATATAAAAGTGGGGAGAATTGAAGTGTTCGACACCAATTCTCAAAACTCTAACACCAAAAATTCTCTTGGGCTTTGGGTTCTTTCAATACAAAAAAAGGGTAGAATTTATTGTGCGGTATTTTGGAAATTTTTTGCCATGGCCTGTAGCTTTTCCCTGGATGGGTTATCAACAGTAACTATTTATATAGCGCCCTTCATGTTGGATAATGTTTTGGGAGGCTTTACAGGGATGGGGTTAGATTCCAAGCATGAGAGAGGAGGGGAGGAAAGTGAATGTGGCCATATGCAGTCAAAGAGATAGGTTTTAAGGCAGAATTTAAAGACAAACAGAGAGGGGGCACTACGAAGGGGAGAGGGAATGAGTTCCAGAGGTTAGAATTGCAGGATCTGACATTAGATCTTCAAACAGAGGCTGAATGACAAATTTGATGTGATCCAGTTAGGTGCCTTTTTTGTTACATCTCTCCCAAATAATTATCCCTGATATCTGATATTGTAAATGGATCCGGTGATCGTGTCCCATGGCAAGTATTATTTTTTGTTTGTTTTCTGCACTTATTATTTATTATTAACAAGCCACACACTTGATACAACCAGCGCCTTACTACGCAGTCAGAATGTCTCTGGGCACTTCATTGGATTCTACAGTAAATCATAGCGACGGTGCATTTATGGGTAAATGATACTTAAAAAGGATTATTAAAAAGGTTAAAAAAAAGGGACAGACTGATTTGAAGCATGTTTTTTGTTCAGAGAGTTAGAGGGAGAGAGAGACTCTTATTTCATTTATTTTATTGGAGTGTGTGGCATTCCGATCACTGAGGCATTCTGTAAATCACCAAAGACAGGCTGCCTAAGCTGGTCGAGAAGACTTTTAAAAACGACACTGATTCTGCTTAAAGATATGGCTACCACCAATCTAATCATTAGCACTGCGACAGCACTCGTGTGAACACATCAATTATGGGTGAGTGCCAAAAGCTCCAGAGATCCAGGAGATTAACAGCCAATCCACTGTTTTACAAGCGTACATCAAAAAGAATATTAATAAGAGGAGGGGGTGGTGTGAAAGCTTGTCAGGCTGATTCAGCCACTGAAGTAAAGTATTTCTTCCAGCCTTGAACTATTCCACAAAAGAAACTGGCACAGACTACAAAGTCCATAGACTCTCCTCCTCCCCCCACACCCATTTCCAAAGCGCTTTTGCTTGCGATCATTGTAACATTTAGGAAAAGTTTAAAAGTCTGGACTTAATTTCTGCATTCTTGAGGGAAAATATTTATGGGCCAGAACATGTATAAAGCTCCTGCTTCTCGTTTTTAGCCCGTTCTCTATTGGGATGTTGAACTCAAACAATACAAAAGTAGAACTGCATTTATACGCAATCCCCAACCCCCATCCATCACTTTAATGTCTTGTAAGAACCAAATAGGCTCTTCTCAAATTTCAAAGCACTCGATCCCTGCCATTTTCTTGTTGAAAACAGTTGGGATCGTCAAAACCCATATACGGGAAGGAGGGAAGCAAATTAGTTTATACAGGATAAGCAATCTAATAATTATTGCATTTGTTATAGCGTCTTATCACACCATCAAGAGGTTTCAAATCGCTGCACACGATTTTTACTGCGACATATAGTGACTGTATTTTGTCCTGTCTGTCTAAAGATCTTTTATCTGTGGAGTCCTGTAGCTCAGTTGTTAGAGCATTCGCCTTGTAAGCAAGAGTCTTGGGTTCAATTCCAGCCAGGGCAAAACCTTGGGCAAGTTTCCATACTCCACAAGTCTGCTAATAATCCCTTGAAAAATAAATAAATTGGGTCATTTCAATCATCAACTGTTTGTGGGATACGCCTGTGCATAATTGGCTGCCGCGTTTCGTCCACAAATATACAGTCAATTCACTTTACAGTATATTCTGTGAAGCCTAGGAGACGTGAAAAGCGCTATATCAAATGCAAGGATTATTATTATAAAGTAAAAAATAACCCTTGAGTTTGACATAGCTCCTATATTACTGAGAAGGACTCAAGGGGCTTCCCTGAGTTTCTATGTGAAGTGTATTGACTGATTATTTCTAAGTATTGCACTGTGCCGACTGATACAAGGAATAAGGCAGTTTATTGTGCTTCATATAATTATTTGGGAAGGACAAGTTTGTATGTGGAGATAGCAGGGGAATGGGATTGACCTGGACCTCTTTTCAAAGAGTCTGTACAGACATGATGGGCCGAATGGTCTCCTTCTGTGCTGTATAATTCTATGATTAAATACAGTGGCTTCTACAGCAAGAGGCATTTGTAATGCAGGTTTTTTCATAAAGTATTATTGCTGTTCCAAACTACTTGGTATTGCTAAATACAAACTCTTGAAACAATATTCCTAACATCACTGGAAATCTATTACTGTTTAGTCAGTCAACCACCAGCAATTCACAGCACGACACATGCCAAGGGTTCTTTATTCTTCCTCCCCTAAACCCCAAGTGCTTATTCAGCTCTAAACCTGGAATGGCAGACTTAATACTCTGCACAGCTACCTGCTCTCAAATTCACAGCGGCAGATTTACAAGGTCAATGGCATCAGGCAGCATTGAGACGTGGAGAGATTACAGAGTCTGGAAGGCTACGGGTAGGGAAAGCACAAAAACAGAATGGGTGTGGGACTGGTGGACTACAGAAATATATTTGCAATAAAAAGAGCCAAAAATAGTAGCAGATTATCAATGAATCTTTTTAACAGTGTTTTCCAAACTGTGGAGTCACAAATAATTAAAAATACTAACACTGTGAGTGGACTGCTGCTTTAGCTGATTAGAAGCAAACAGCCCTGAACACAGTATTTGGGACCACTGTTTAGTTCTGATACCAAATGAGCTTAAATAAATCAGCAACAAGCAGACATTTAAATAAGGGCAAACTATGGCTTGACAGTCTGGTTGAGTCCTTGGCTTGTAGATCGTTCTGGTATCTGTAATTAACATATGAATGAAATCTTCACATTCGCTCAATTAGTCACAGACACTGTGAGTAAACTGAGAAAGCAAATGCTGCACATCACAAGGATTTACAACCACAAGCGCTACACCATAAGATCACCCTTTCCTATTAAATATGCACAGCCACAATGTGCAAATCAATTCTCTCTCTCCCCCCACCCACCCACCCTCCTCTCTCCTAAAGCAAGCACGGGTTCCGCATAAAGCCTTCAAGCCAAAAAGATGCTCATTGTGGAAGAAAAGAATGAGCCTGAACAATCCTGTCTTTCACAGCAGCTGTACTCAGCACAATTAATCCAACTGGTTTTCCGTTTCACTGCATTGTCCTTTTAAACTGCAGAGATATGGCATCAAAGCGAACGATTCACTCACGCCACAAAAGGAGCTAATATAAATGTCATCTAACACTACAGTACGAGACAAACACACACATTGTTTTTATTATATTTTTTAAAAAGTTTCAACACCCTCCGCAAAGGAAGCTAGTTGGTTTCAGGGTTGAATGTCCTGAATGTACCCAAAACACAAAGACAGCCCTTCTGAAAGATGGCTTACAAAAAAATTGGGAGGCTTTCCCTGCTTCTTTCCCTCCCCCATTCCCCAGACTCCACTTTCCACCTGTTCAGTACAGATCTGTAGGCTCCTCCATTTATCAACCAACAAATGGCCACTTATAGGTAAGAGTGAGCCAAATAAATAAAGCCTGGAGGGATATGAAATCCACTGAGAAATTCCCTGCTCCAACTGCCTCACAGTATACACCTACTGCATACCTCTCTCCTGATGCTGGCTATTTGGTTCTTCTATTGTTATTTTATTTGGGGTGGGGGGTACCGACGCAAAAAAACAAAGAGACCCAACAATACAAAAAAACAAAGAGACCCAACAATACAAAAAAAACTTCCATTTTGGAGGAGGGGTAGAAAACAAATCCTTGACCAATTGCACAGTGTTAGTGGGATATTCACCCCGAATCCTCATGCACACATTCCATTGGCGGGGTGGGGGGAGGGTCACGCAGCAGCAAACATGGAATAGGAGCCATAGCTAAATGTATCCACATTGCACCCAAGCTGAGATCAACCAGGTCAGCAAAACAGCCAAAATCAAGCCCAGGACTTGTCAGATTTAACAACACACAAGGGTGTGTTCGCCTTTCGTACCAGTCTCTTTACTTTCCACATACCACTTTTACTTAATCTGTGACTTTGACCAGATTAACAATCGTAAAATGACAAAAACAGCCACGACGTAGACACTAGAAAGGAAAGTGTAGTTTCTGAGTTCATGAGTGTTAATAAGACTGGTTGCCAGGAAGTTAGATGAGACAGTAGCTAATAAACAACTCAACTGCTTCACCTCCTACTGAAAGACGATAACTCTTGGCACTGCCACCTTTGGAACAGAGAATATTTTACTCCCCCAATTTTTCTCACAGTTAGCACTGCTTAAAATCAAGTGTTTGCGTAGCCTAGAGCAGTCTGATTAACTGCAAAATGACAATTTTGACAGTGGCAAAGGGCCACAAGTCTTGCACAACATGGTGCAGAGCGTTTTGACTAATGGTAGTGAACAGCACTCTTAATGGCGACATTGACTTAATGGGTGTATTTATGGGATTTTCTTGGAAAGGAATCATAATGCGCCTTGAACAGTATTCTGAGTTCCAGTAAACTCTACCACCTCGTTTCAACTTTATAACTTTTAAAAGGTTGGGAATGACATCAAACCCACTCATTTACTTCAGTTCATAGTTCCGCACTTCCCAAAGTGGAGGCAACGGCAGAGATCAGCTTTCACTAAAACACAATATTAAGTGATTTAGAGAATGCTTTGATAGAGTTCTGTGGTTCCACCCATTCACTTTTGTGGGGGAGGCGGTGGAAATAATGAACAAATGTGCACTCAGGGTCAAACGTGTAACTTTACTCCTTTTTCACGTTCTGATGCTGAATATCCCCCCTCTCCCCCCACCCCCCCATCTGAATTTGCAGCAAATTCCCCCACCACCCCCTCCACATTTTTTTGTAAATGATCTCTGATTCCTAACATTCAGGGAGCCTTTTCTCTTTACACAGAACTGAAAGAGACGCATCCGTTCAGCCAGTTCAGCAGCTATTTTAGTAAGTGCATTGTTATTGTCGTTCAAATGAAACCACACAGGTATTCAGTTACAGTAAGTGTGCTTGAGGCATGTTATTACGGTGCAGTGCTGGCGTCTCAGACTCCACTGCATCCCATTATGTGATTACAATACTGTGTTGCCTTTAAAAAATACATCAGAAGCATAGGGTTGGTTGGACAGTTACAAATGAGGAGGAGATTTTACCAAAGGTGTTGCAGATTTTGAGACACAGTGTATCTACGGGGACTATGCGACAAAATGGAAAAATAGGAAGCAAGGTCAACTGAGCCGTGGCAGCAAATGACAGGAGGCCTCCCATTGTTTTTTGTATCAGAGAGGTGCACCACAGCATATCCAGCCCTATCTGGAACGTCTGGTTTGAATTTTGATGGGGGAAAAAGAGGGAGTGGAAGAGAGAGAAAAAAAGATAGTTTATGTGGAGAGATAATAATCCTTGCATTTGCAATTTAGGAAGGGATTAATATCTGGCTTGCAACACAAAATAGGTCTTGCTCCAACATTAGTCCCCACCAGATTGTTCCTGCAGTGGATATAAATAAATCTCTTCGATCAGTCAATTGACATTATTTCGGCTAACCCGACCATATATAAAAGAGCACTGGAAAACCCACAAAGTGCACAAAATCTTCCCCACCACAGTCAAGAGCAAGTCGAAAGAACTGGCAGGGTTCATGGCCATTAGATTAAACCATTAGAGGTTAAACCTGAGAATGCAGTTAAAAACCTAAGTTTTTTTCTCTGGAAAAACAAAACTATTTCGTTCCAGTTATCCATAAAAATATCATCAGAGAGAGAGAGAAAGAGCTGTACATTGCTAGCTTGACTAGAGCAAAATACTCAAGTGATTCACAATATAAATTAACGCTTCCATATGGTAATTAAGCTGCTGATTTATGGTGCTGTACACTAAGTGAAAGCAATTTACAAAATGTAAAGCTGCACACACAAACTTACAGCAGGGAAAGAAGGCCAATATTACCAGACAGATTATGCTACTGCAGTTCATCTTATCCAAGTCACTAAATAAAAGCAATTTATAAATGCAACATGTTATGTGTGGCTGTGAATTTTTTTTAATGTTTTTTTGGGGATGGGGATAAGATCAATACTTCCTCAGTGACCTCATGGAATATGTGCAAATCTTTAGAACTGTCCAAGTGATGAAACCAAAATGATGGCGAAGAATGCACCACAGGCTGGTTAACAGCAATTCACCAAATGTCAAGCATCAGGAAATTAATCGCTTCAACTCCCAGCTAGCCATTAGCACGGGCCACTAATTAATTAGGAGACAGGACCAATGGCAGATTTATAGCACATGGTGTTGTATTTTACACTCAAAAAGTCCAAAACACAACTCGAAAGACAAGGGTCAAGAAAAAGCATCTATTTACTTTGATTTACTGAAGCAAGTCTCCCTCTTTTCTATTAACCCCCCTCTTCCCTGCAGACTTGCATAAACTATGGTTTCAAGCCTTTTCTGCCAACAACTGGTGCCCGTTGGCTACGAGCAGCCTGCTTGGTCAGGTTTCTGTCAGTCGGCAAAGGTACGCTGACATTGCCCATTCTTCACCCATTGTTCTTCTCAAGGCACTTACTGTGCTCAGCCGTTAGCATCTCACTCCATTAAGATTGCACTTTGTCTCCTCTGGGGATTTTTTTTGGTGGTGGGGTGGGGTGGGGGGGGGGCGTTTTGGAGATGGGAATTAGGTACGTGGCAGAAACTAACAGCAGACCATTTTCTGTGCTTCCCCCACCAAATACACTCTCTCTCCCCCTTTCTTCCTCTCCCCTCTTCCCCCATTCCAAATAGTATTTGGCTAACAAATTGGACTGTCTATCCATAAACAAATGATTTGCTCTACAATTAAGCCATTCATTTATATTCCTGCTGGTTGGCTACCAGCCAAGTGCAAGCTCTCAGCCTCTTGTTACTTACTACAGTTAAAAGACAATGAATGCATTTTCAATTTCACATCACCACAACATGACGAAAATTCTCATAACCAAACGGACAATGCAATAAATAACCACACTAGTGTAGTTTACTTAATCTTTGGTTTCTGGCTATTTTGTTTATCAAAAACTCCCATTGCTTTGCAAGGGAAGGTAGTTGTCTCAGTTTTATGACCAACAGCCACTCCAGAGAACAAAAATGGTTACATTAGTGTCCCATTTGCTTCATGGATGTTTGTAGGACACTATTGTGCACAAATTGGTTATCTGGCCAATCTACAAAGACACAGTTGCTACACTTCACATAGCCAATTTGCACAGTAAAGTCTTATAAAAGAGAAGGGAATTTATCCCTGTGACCTGGCCAACATTCTGCCAACTAAAATTGATTGCTCATGACTTGGTTATTTTTGGGACACTGCTGTTTGCAAATTGGCTGCCTCCCATCACCCACAAAATACACAGCCATATCCTCTAAAGCAATTTGAGGTGCCTCAACAACACAATAAGGAGTTATATCAAATGCAAGCATAATCGTATATGTATATATATATATGTATAAAAGATCCATTGAATAAGAATTAAATCACTAATTTTATATTAATAGGAGAGTCCCATTACTAACTGTATAGATGAAAACTTCATTGCAAAATGACATGGTTACTTTTGTTTGCGGCATCCAATTGGATAGGCAGACACAACCTTCTTTGGTTTACTGTCTCACCTGAAAGTCTGCACTTCAGACAATGCAACCCTCCATCCAGCCTCAGTATTGCACAAGATTGTCAGCTGAGACTGGAGCTTTCAATTCACAACATTCTGACACAAAGGCAAGATTGCTGCAAGCAGAGCGAAAAGAGACATAAGAAAATCCATCTGCATGACCTAAAAAGGCACACAAGGAT
This sequence comes from Hydrolagus colliei, assembly GCA_035084275.1. Lineage (NCBI taxonomy): Eukaryota > Metazoa > Chordata > Chondrichthyes > Chimaeriformes > Chimaeridae > Hydrolagus > Hydrolagus colliei. The sequence goes on from CM068742.1 coordinate 32,710,973, forward strand.
GCCAACACTTCTCCCAGCGATTTATTTGCATATCTTTTTCCACAATGTCAGCATCACACAAATTTTAACCAAGCTTTGTACAAGATTTGTATTGATCAGGCCTATAACACCAGTGATCTGTTCCTCTGAACCATGTAGAAATTGATCAATATTGTTGCCTTCACCACCTAAAAGAAACACGCAACATTGCTTTCTGTCTTGTACACAATATTTCTTGGGCTGAGCTGCCTCTAAGCATGCTTTTTTCCTTTAGGACTACAAGGCCACAATCTCCGGAAGCTGTGTCATGCATCATGCTGCCCTTACACCCTTGAATGTTTGCACTACTCACATTTTATGAATGAAGTGAAAAATTACACCCTGCAGGAACTGTGAGCAGCAACGTCAATTACAGTAAATAAGATGGCACTGGAGAAGCCAGAGTAAATAAAAAGGGGAATAAGCACAGCTCATGCAAAAAGCTGACAGCTTTGAAGAGCCAGAGGCAATTCAAGTGCACTGGGACTAGAATTAAAAATGTTACACTAATCTCACATGACACCTCCTATTATAGACTAATAATAAAATGGGTCTCCTTTGCTTTGGGTATTTTTAGTAAAATGCTGTAAGTGTTTCTTTTAAGAAAGGACATCCTGATAACAACAGCAACAATTTGCACTTGTATAGCATGTTTCACAATTGAGAAAACATCTCAAAGGCGTTTACAGAGCTAATGTGGTAGGCTGGCAGAAGGCTCAAAGACATGCCCTTGAATGTGTTTTGAAAGCGGAGTCAGAGGGTGAGATGGATGGATTTCGGGAGAGAATTTCACTACACCTTTTATTACTTCTAAACCCCGAAGACTTACTTTGCATTATTTTAGTGCATCGAGAATTTACAGTTTAGTAACTGGGCACAATTTTTTTAAATGTGTCAAATACACATCAAAAGTGTTTGTTTCAATCTCTTATGATATTGCTTTGCACAGGTAAAACTGCCCAGATTGATTCACTTAAAATTAGTCTATTGCCTATTAATCCAATAAGAGCTGCCGTCAGGATTAAAAACACACCGGCATCCCCAAAATACAAAAACAGCACAAGCCAGGATAGAATACTAATGTCAGCAGAAGTGGGGTTAACAGAGGAAACGGATTGTGTAGGATAATATAGCAATGGTGTAATGGAAACAGCTGCTTGCTTTATACTCCAGTGTCTGGCATCTGCTGCAGCATCATGGGAAAGATTGGTTTAGGATTTCGACAGCAAATGTAAATTCAGACAACTAGCCAAACAGCAGGATACAGAGTATGCACAAAGAGCTGGATGATCGCTGTAGAAAGCAATGTAAGAATGGCATAGCAAATTCCAGTGGGACTTAAGATATTGATATGCTGGTGGGAACTCCTACTGTAGTGGCCAATGGATTTAAATGAGATGTTCCATTGGGGTGCAGTGTTGTATCTGGGCAACAAGAAGCAATAATTACCACAATGACAGAAATGTACAGTGCAACATGCAGACACTTACAATGCCGCATCTGTGGTTCATTAAAACCTCCTTCAAAACCACCTCTGCACTAGAAACAGAGGACTGAACAAGGGCTCGGCAGAATGCTTCACCTGTCAATTCAAATCTACTTAGTCAATATTCGGTGCTAAATGTGCCATATGCGCAAGCTTCAGGAGCAGGCTGTGTGTAAAAAAAATTGCCGTGCACCCCTTGAAGAAAAGCAAAGCCAGTGCAAGACCATCTGCTTCCATTCGAGGATTCCGATTGGAAAAGAATACAAGTATCAAATTTAAGGAGTTTGCCTTCTTTTTTTTAATCGAAATGGCTCGTCTTTCTTTCTGAGGGGGGCAGGGTGGGGAATAGACAACATCAAAACACATTATCAAAATATTATTTAGGTTCCAAAATCTTAAGATGAATACTTGCGCTAAATTGAAGAACTTTAAATACTACACATACCTTCAATAAAAATAAGACACCGGGGAAATAATCAAAAATAAAGCTCTTATTTAGTTAATTTATAGGTTTACTTTTTTAATTAAATATTTTATAAGGTTAAAATTACAAACAATAAGTGTGCATAGTCACTATTCGTTTCAAAGTCCAACGCATGCATCTGTATTGAGTGTAGATATTAAAATGAGGGGTAACTGAACAGGAAGGTCATGTGGATCCAACCTGTCAAATTGCCAAGGACTATCATCCATCCAAATCTTTACTGTACAAGACAATGAGATTACTAAAAAGAGGTAGATCTTATTTTAATTCCCATGCTGTAACAACTGTAACAACAGAAACACTCTTCTAAAGCATACAGTAGGTCAGCTTTCCAACCTGATACGACTTCATTTTGTTCTTTTTCCTTCCTCCTCTCGAAGTTGTTTTTTGACCCCAATCGCATGTGATTGCACCGGTTCTCTCCAGCACCTTACCACACAGCCCAATGTTCACTGAGAGACTTTGTATCTTTGACTGAAAGCGGATAAATCAAAGCCTTTTTCCCCAAACGCAAAAACTGCTCCTAGGGAATGTCTCTGGATAGCAATCCGCAGCAGGAGCTCTTACTGATTTTTCCCTTCCGAACACCAAACGCTCCTCTGACTCAAATCAGATTATTCTTCCCAGATTGTTTTGCTCATCTATTCTCTGGATAAACTCACTGCATCCATTGGGAGCTACAATTATTTTTGCAATTCTGTTTGTCTTTTTATAGTACAGTATCTGCAAAGTAGACATGACGATTTATCCTGTGAGTTAGCATTTATAAACAGGCCAGTACCAAAAGCGTTATAAAACAG